>CM075981.1:44361691-44393753 GCA_038087875.1 Malacoraja senta | reverse complement strand
CATTTTCAAAGCAATCCACATTTTCATTTTCAAATTTCATTTTCAAACCACATCAAACCGTCCCAGGTTAAAGTTACAGGGTACTGAGGAATGTTGAAACTTGATGGCTATAAATATATAATGAAGATTTTAGATTGTAAAAGAATGGGATTTGATTTTACCTCTAGTCCCGCCATTTTACTACAAGATCAGGGGAGGAGCATTTGTAGATGCTCAAAAAGGTATACAGCAGTTTACAAAAATTTGATCTTGAACTAAAGGAATCCTGATGCTTGCTCCATGGGCTACTCCATAGCTTCAACCTGAAACAGTGAACTCAGCACCTGCTCCAACCAATGCTTGAATGTTGTAGTTGCCAGTTGTAAGGAGCCTTTTACCAATGCGTTGCCCTAAACATGTTAACATGTGTACAGTCACATATTTACTGATGTATTTCTACATAAGATGTAATCTAGAGACATTAGAGCACTGTGAGAATTATTTGGAATATCTGTCGAAGTGTAGCATTTCTATGGTTACATTTTAAACATCTCTTTACGATTGTCCCTCAGTCTCTGTATGCAGAGAATAAATGATTATCTGTTTCATATTTTCTGAAAGGATCAACCACTTATTTTGGAGTTGTTGTGGTAAATGTAGAAGTCCCAAATACTGTTGTCGGTGTTTATTAATACATTAGTTCAAGTTGCCAGCTAGTGTCTGCCATTAACATATTCATTTCTCTTGCCTTTGTACTCTGTTGCGAGCAGAGTCCAAAAGACGCCTGTCAGTATCTATCACTTAACATACTAACTGTTAGTTCCACAATATCCCTATTCTCTACAGACTCACCACTAACACCTTCATTGGCCTTACCTTTGTCTCTTGTTGCATGTGTAACCGAGAAGTCATGACTTTTGTACAATGTAAGAATAAAGCACAAATCCTGTAATTAACATATCAATCTACCTCACATTTGTACTTCCTCAGTTGTTATATTTTTTGGTGTATAAATGTTCTGCTTTAAGGGCCTGTCCCATGAGCATGCGACTGCATGTGGCAAGCGCGACCTACCGTGGTTGCTTGGACCATACAGCCTCGCGGGGCCGGTCCCCACTTCGATCGCCAGATCCGTATGGAGTTGTGCGGAGCTGGTCCCGACATCACGCAGGCTCCGAAAAATTGACACTGTTCAAAATTCTGCGCGGCAACGGCCTGACAGCCCGCAGCCGCCTCGACGCCGTATGCACCGCCTCGATGGGCGTGCGCAGCGTCTCGACACCGTACGCAGCATCTTGACGCCATATGTTACTCGCGAACTTCCCGCGGACTTCACTCGAACTCACATCACTCACTCGACCTTCGCACGGCCCACGCTTCCGGTTTGGTCGCGCTCGCCACATGCAGTCGCACGCTGGTGGGACCGGCCCTGTACAGGGATCACTCAACCTCCGCGCGGCCCCCACTTCCGGTTTGGTCGCGCTTGCCGCATGCAGTCACATGCTCGTGGGACAGGCCGTTTACCGACTTAACTTTGGAGTTGTGATCACAGCCTTTGACAGAGATACTTCTCCCCTTGTGCAAGTAAAATCAACTGCTGATGGTTAATCATAAAGAGACCATGAGTCTTATTGAAGGGCCGACTTCGTCATAAACCATTCTTGCATCTTCTCCAGGTTTTTATTTATTGTTGTAAGGTGAAGTTGAGAGCCATACACAATGATATAACCAAGGATACATTTTGTCACTTCTGTTCTGTGGGAATGAGTCTTGAGATTTTCTTCTTCATCTATCACTTTAGTTACTGAGCTACCATTTCTAGTGTTTGGTGCTTATTTAACTCAGAACTTACTTATCTTTCGTATCTTTGAGATAATTATTTTCCAAGGAGCCACTGTCATCCTTCTGTAACCTACCACTGACCTAGCAATGTGTATCACCTCACATATTTGGGGAGAAACTGTTTCCGCTTGTAAGCGGGTCTAAGATAAAATGTTATAGAATTGAAATAATCTGCAGAAGAAGAAAGGAAATAAAAGGAAATGAAGATGTGAAGACTTGCTTCACACTACCTGAAAGGATTGTGGAATCACATCCCATGATAAATTAGAAAGTAATTGGGCACTTTTTAAAGGTGGACAAAAATGCTGGAGAAACTCAGCAATTGAGGCAGCATCTATGGAGCGAAGGAATAGGTGATGTTTCAGGTCGAGACCCTTCTTCAGACTGATGTGGGTTGGAGGCAGGAAGAAGAAAGGAAGAAGCGGAGACAGTAGGCTGTGGGCGGGCTGGGAAGGGGTGGGGAAGGAGGGAGAAAGCAAGGACTACCTGAAATTGGAGAGGTCAATGTTCATAACAATGGGCGGTAAACTACCCAAGCAAAATATGAGGTGCTGATCCTCCAATTTGTGGTGGGACTCAATCTGGCCAAGGAGGAGGCCAGGACAGAAAGATTGGATTTGGAATGGGAGGGGGAGTCGAAGTTCTGAGCCACCGGGAGATCAGGTTGGTTAATGCGAATTGAGCAGAGGTGTTGGGCGAAGCGATCGCCAAGCCTGCGCTTGGTCTCACCGATGTAGAGCAGTTGACACCTACAACAGCGGATGCAATAGATGAGGTTGGAGGAGGTGCAGGTGAACCTCTGCCTCACCTGGAAAGACTGCTTGGGTCCTTGGATGGAGTCGAGGGGGGAGGATTGTAGCATTTCCTGCGGTTGGAAGGGGAAGTACCAGGGGAGGGGGTGGTTTGGGTGGGAAGGGATGAATTGACCAGGGAGTGGAGGAAGGCAGGTGAGTGGACGGCGTTATGATATGTGTAATGTGCCTTTAACGACTTAATAAAGCCCACGCATGCGCGGGGGTTCCAGGCATGCGCGGGGGTTCCAGCCATGCGCGGGGGTTCCAGGCATGCGCGGGGTTCCAGGCATGCGCGGGGGTTCCAGGCATGCCCGGGGGTTCCAGGCATGTGCAGGAGATTTACTTACTGGAAAAGCTGGTCCTTGAACATGGTGGCCGCGGTGGTGCCTTAAAGAATCATATTTCTGCCACAACCTGAATCTCCCGGCTGGAACAGTTAGCAGCTAAGGACTAGTGAAAGTGTCAAGCGCCGTAGGATTGGTGCATGAGCAGCATTTAAGGCGCGGAGAATATTAAAACTGCTGGAAAACGGCATGGCTACCTGAAGTGTGTGGCAGACGGCCGCTCAGCAACAAGCCGAGTTGTGCACGGACGAGGAGACGGGTGACCAGATGCCTACCGGTAGCACTCCACAACACGCTGCCCGTCCGCCTCCCGTGAGCGGTATACGACCCCCGACCTCATTAACCGTCAATCGTGGAGTGATTGAGGGTTGGAAAACATGGCGTCGGATGTGGACAAACTACAGCATGGTCGCACAGCTAGACAGGCAAACACCAGCATACCAGACGGCATTGTTTCTCCATACAATTGGCCCGTCAGGACTGGAGATTTACGACAGTTTTGTGTTCACCAACGATGAGGAGAACCAAGAACTGGCCGAGATCATTCGCACGTTCGAGAGCTACGCCATTGGCGAAATGAATGAGACGTATGAGCGATACCTCTTCAACAAGAGACAGCAAGAAGCAGGTGAGAACTTTGAATCATTCCTCGTGAGCCTGAGAATACATACAAAGTCCTGTAATTTCTGCCAGTGCATGACAGACAAGATCGTGTTGGGCATTAGCGACTCGCAGACGAGGAGACGTTTGCTGCAGGAAAGGAAGTTCAATCTCAATGGATGTATTGACATCTGAAAGAGTGCCGAGACTGCTGAGTCACATCTCCAAGCTTTCTCCGAAGTAGCAGGTTTGCTGATGCAGTCCACAAAATCAGACAGCAGACCGGCAAGAGAGGCGCGGATGTGCAATACTCACACAAGCACAGCAAGTGGGCTAAGCCTAAGAACAGCCAAGGCACGCACAATCAAGAAGCGAAAGCGTGCATGTATTGTGGCTAGGAGCATGTAATGGACAAATAGCAATGTCCAGCCTATGGACAGATGTGTAGGGCATGTGGCAGTCGCAAACACTTTGCCAAAGTGTGCAGAAAGAAGAAAGTGAGCAAAGACCAGGCCGGAAGCGACACGAGCACTGAGTTCATCGATTGTATCTCGCTCACAATTAACACGGTGCGGCCTAGTGAAGATATATATGCATCGATGCTTGTGAATGGGAAGCAGGTCTACTTTGAAGTGGACAGCGGAGCGTGCGTGAACATCTTGCCATGCAGATATTTACACGGCATAGACCACACATTAGCACCATGTCACAAGATGCTCATGATGTGGAATAAGACTACGATGGATGCGGAAGGAGTTTGCCGGGTTAAGCAGCTCAACCCCAAGACAAACCGCAAATATTCTGTGGAGTTCCTTGTGGTCAGTGATGGCTTCACACCACTGCTAGGAAGCAAAGCTAGTCAGCGAATGAATTTGATCTCTGTAAATGACGACACCTTTCACCATGTACATACATCGACGGTGGTAAAAGAGAAAGTGGGTAAGGCTGAAGAACGCTATGCAGAGGTGTTCGACGGTAAACTAGGAGAGCTGCCTGGTGAAGCACACCTGCAGATTGATGAGGAAGTGCAACCCACAGTCTTACCGCCACGACGTTTACCTCATGAGATAAAGCAGAAGGTGAACACGGAGCTGGAGCGCATGGTAGATCATCACGTGATCACAGCAGTTCACGAGCCGACGAGTTGGGTCAGCCAGCTCGTGGTCGCGGAGAAAAAGAATGGCGATCTCTGGGTGTGCATTGATACACGAACGCAAAACAAAGCGCTGAAGCGAGAACACTACCCGCTCCAAGTTATTGAGGACATCTTGCCAGATGTTGACCAAGCGAAGATCTTTAGTAAGCTAGACATGAGTTCAGTTTAAGTGTATCGTCTGAAATCTTCCAGCGAAGATTACATCAAGCGCTCGAATGGCTACCTGGAGTGTTCTGCGTTGCAGATGACATCCTCATCTATGGTACGGGAGAGGCGATGGAAGACGCAGTCATTGACCACGACTCAAAGCTCGAGCAGTTGCTTCAGCGATGTGTACAGCAACACATCAAACTTAACAAGGACAAGTCTGTCTTCAGAGCAACTGAGATACCCTTTTCAGGACATGTGATCACTGGCACAGGACTGCAACCCGACCCCAAAAATGTTGCAGATGTCGTCAATATGCCAGCACCCTCAGATGTTCAGGGGGTGCAGAGGCTAGTTGGATTTGTCAACTACCTGAGCCGTTTTCTACCCAGCCTGTCTGATACACTGGAGCCCATCAGACAGCTGACAAGACCAGACATAGCATGGGAGTGGTCTGCTGAGCAGGACAAAGCGATGTCCAAGATCAGACAGATGGTATCTGAAGCACTGATCTTAGTGTACTACAATCCCAAGGTGGAGCTGACCATTCAGTGCGACGCCAGCAACAAAGGACTGGGGGCAGCTTTGCTCCAAAAGGGACGTCCCATCGTGTATGCGAGCAGAGCAATAACTGACACCGAATCGCGATATGCCTCGATTGAGAAGGAGATGCTCACTGTGGTATTTGCAATGGAGCGTTTCCATTGGTATACATTTGGTCGTTTCACCAGTGTGATCAGCGATCATAAGCCACCGGAAATGATAGCAAAGAAGCCGCTAGTGAAAGCACCGAAGCGTCTTCAAGGAATGATGCTATGCCTACAGAGATATGATTTTTACATCAGCTACTGTCAGGGTATGTCCATGTACCTTGCGGATACACTGTCACGTGAAGTTGGTGGTACTCCGAGCAGAGAGCAAGCACTCGAGGAGGTAAACGTGGTATCATACTTGCCCATTCGAGATGAACGTCTCGAGCAAATTTGCGATGAAACAGCGAAAGAAGACACACTACAGATGCTGAAACGTGTCATCATCAGTGGTTGGCCTAGTGAACTAGATAGGCTACCAGAGCAGCACACGCCTTATTACAGCTATAGGGATGAGCTCGCAGTCCAAGATGGTTTATCTTCAAGGGCGAGCGAGTGATCATACCGATAAGCTTAAGAAGAGACATGAAAGAAAAGATACACTCTTCACATCTAGGCGTCGAAGGCTGCCTGCGACGAGCACCGAATGCCGATTCTGGCCTGGCATGAGTAGCGACATCAAGCAGTATATTGCTACATGTGATGTGTGCCGCACCTATGAGGTGAGCCAGCAAAAAGAGACGATCATGAGTCATGAGCTACCAACAAGGCCATGGGAGAAAGTCAGCACAGATCTCTTTACATGGGACGGGAAAGATTATCTCATCACCGTAGACTACCATAGCAATTTTCTTGTACGAGTAGTTACATTCACACTGTGTCGCCCTCATGAAGTGTGGAAAGGTCTTTAGCTGACTTATTGTAATTGTCAGCTTGCTGCTGAACGCGCTGCTTCATGGGTTCATGCTCGTACACAACTCCGGGTTCAAGAATGTCCTCATTCTTCAGGGAACGGGGGTTCCCCTCCTCCACCATAGATGAGGCTCGCACCAGGGTCTCTGCCATACCCCGCAACACTGCTCTCTCTCCCCATCCCCCCACTCACAACAAAGGCAGAGTCCCCCCAGTCCTCACCTTTCACCCCACCAGCCGTCACATACAACAAGTGATCCTCCGTCAGTTTCGCCACCTCCAACGTGACCCCACCACTCGCCACATCTTCCCATCTCCCCCTATGTCTGCCTTCCGCAAAGACCGCTCCCTCCGTAACTCCCTTGTCAATTCTTCCCTTCCCTTGTCCCTTCACTTCCCCCCTCCACTCCATTCAAGGACCCAAGCAGTCGTTCCAGGTGCGACAGAGGTTCACCTGCATCTCCTCCAACCTCATCTATTGCATTCGCTGCTCTAGATGCCAGCTGATCTACATCGGTGAGACCAAGCGGAGGCTTGGCGATCGTTTTGCCGAACACCTCCGGTCGGTCCGCAATAACCAACCTGAACTCCCGGTGGCTCAGCACTTCAACTCCCCCTCCCATTCCGTATCTGACCTCTCTGTCCTGGGTCTCCTCCATGGCCACAGCGAGCAACACCGTAAATTGGAGGAAATGCACCTCATATTCCGCTTGGGCAGTCTACATCCTGGTGGCCTGAACGTTGAATTCTCCCAATTCTGCTAGCCCTGGCTGTCCCCTCCCCTTCATCAGCCATCTGGTTGTCTCCTCCCCTCCCCCAGCCCTCGGGCTCCTCCTCCGCCTTTTCCTTTTTTCCTTTCTTCTCCCCACCCCCTATC
This sequence comes from Malacoraja senta, assembly GCA_038087875.1. Lineage (NCBI taxonomy): Eukaryota > Metazoa > Chordata > Chondrichthyes > Rajiformes > Rajidae > Malacoraja > Malacoraja senta. The sequence continues at coordinate 44,386,512 of CM075981.1, read as the reverse complement.
AGTCTGAAGAAGGGTTTCGGCCCGAAACGTTACCTATTTCCTTCGCTCCATAGATGCTGCTGCACCCGCTGAGTTTCTCCAGCATTTTTGTGTACCTCCGGGTTCAAGTAGTCTCGCTGCCGTCGGCAGACTATTTTGGAGACTATGTGACACATTGATTTAGTTCTTATCAATTGTTATGTCTGTATGGGGTTGCAAGTATGATAAAACTAATTTAGATAGTTAGCCCTTTATTGTCATTCAGACCGAAGTCTGAACGAAATTGCAACAGTCATACATAAAACAACAATAAACACATATTAACATCCACCACAGTGAGTCCACCCAACATCTCCTCACTGTGATGGAGGCAAAAGTCTTAGGTCTGCAGTCTCTTCCCTCCTCTTCTCCCTCTGCGTTGAGGCGATACCCCCCGGGCGATGTTTCCCGTGGCCCGGGGTGGTCGAAGCTGCCGCCCACCAGTGCTGCAGACGCAGCCGCTGGCCCGCGGCCGAACCCCGGACTCAGGCCACCACCGCCAGAACACCGTCCCAGCCACCCTCACGTGAGTACCGTGCCGTCTTCAGCCTCGGGCTGGGTCGCCCCGACATGGGCGTCGCTTCTCCCTCCGGCCGGGCTGCCCCGACATGGGCGTCGCTTCTTCCTCGGGCCGGGCTGACCCGACATGGGCGCTCACGGGAGCACTGTTCCAGCCCTGAGCCGGACCATCCTCACGGGAGCGAGCTCAGGGCGAGTCCTGGCGGGCTCTGCCTCCGGAGCCTCGAGGTCGCCACCTCCATTAGGCCTCAGCGCAGACGGAGGCAGAGAAGGGGAACACGACAAAAAGTCGCATTCCCCCGCAGGGAGAGACTGCAAACCCCGTTACAACCCCCACCCCCCCAAAACACAAACTAAAAACCAAAAACTAGACTAACCAAAACGAAATAAACAACACAAAAAACACAAACAAACAGGACTGCCGATGAGCCGCTGCAGCCAGTGCCGCGCCGCCACTTCCGTTATGTAAATAAGATAATGAGAAGGAAAGGAAGCTTTACTTTTAAAAAAGTGTTCTTTTCTCACTTGGACAGATATATGCCCAGTGAGCATACATTGTACATCTGTATGTTTTTCTCTTTTCTCTTCTCTCGTTGCTAGCTGCCGCCGCCTTCCGTCCAGTATCTTTTATTTTGTTGTTGTTATGTTTGAAGAGCGTTTTTTGTGTTTTTTTTAATGTTTTTATGTGGGGGAAGAGAGTACGGTAAGGGGGATACTGTCCTTCAGTCGCTTCCTGGAGAGGATGCGACTATTATTTCACGGACTCCGGTGGGAGGTGGCTGATTTGGAGGTCCGGGCCGCTGAGGATGTTCTCCGTCGGGGTTCCATCGCTCCCGACGATAGGGCTTGAGCATCGGGCCACCCATGGCAGCGACTGCGGGTGCTCGGGAGGCCCCGACCACGGGTGAACATCTGGGAAGATCGGCGGGGAGGCTGGCTGGACTATGGTACCTTCCTTACCGCTGTGGGGTTATGTTGTGTCGTGGACTTCTGTGTTTGTGCTTTTTAAAAAATATTAAATGTGTATATTTTAATGCTAGGAGCATTGTAAGAAAGGTGGATGAGCTTAGAGCCTGGATTGACACCTGGAAGTATGATGTTGTGGCGATCAGTGAAACATGGTTGCAGGAGGGCTGTGATTGGCAAATAAATATTCCAGGATTTCGTTGCTTCAGGGGTGATAGAATTGGAGGAGCAAGAGGTGGGGGTGTTGCATTGCTTGTCAAGGAAGATATTACAGCAGTGCTTTGGCAGGATAGATTAGAGGGCTCGTCTAGGGAGGCTATTTGGGTGGAACTGAGAAATGGGAAAGGTGTAGCAACACTTATAGGGGTGTATTATAGACCGCCAAATGGGGAGCGAGAATTGGAAGAGCAAATATGTAAGGAGATAGCAGATATTAGTAGTAAGCTCAAGGTAGTGATTGTGGGAGATTTCAATTTTCCACACATAGACTGGGAAACACATTCTGTAAAATGGCTGGATGGTTTGGAGTTTGTAAAATGTGTGCAAGATAGTTTTTTGCAGCAATACATAAAGGTACCTACTAGAGAAGGGGCAGTGCTGGACCTCCTGTTAGGAAATGAGACAGGGCAGGTGGCGGAGGTATGCGTCGGGGAGCACTTCGGGTCCAGTGATCACAATACCATTAGTTTCAATATAATTATGGAGAGGGTCAGAACTGGACCTAGGGTTGAGATTTTTGTTTGGAGAAAGGCTAACTTTGAGGAGATGCGAAAGGATTTAAAAGGAGTGAAATGGGACATGTTGTTTTATGGGAAGGATGTAGAAGAAAAATGGAGGACATTTAAGGGTGAAATTTTAAGAGTACAGAATCTTTATGTCCCTGTTCGGTTGAAAGGAAATAGTAAAAAATGGAAAAAATGGTTTTCAAGGGAAATTGGACACTTGGTTCAGAAAAAGAGAGAGATCTACAATTATTATAGGCAGCATGGAGTAAATGAGGTGCTTGAGGAGTATAAAGAATGTAAAAAGAATATTAAGAAAGAAATTAGAAAAGCTAAAAGAAGATATGAGGTTGCTTTGGCAAGTAAGGTGAAAGTAAATCCAAAGGGTTTCTACAGCTATATTAATAGCAAAAGGATAACAAGGAATAAAATTGGTCCATTAGAGAGTCAGAGTGGACAGCTATCTGCAGAGCCAAAAGAGATGGGGGAGATATTGAACAATTTCTTTTCTTCGGTATTTACGAAGGAGAAGGATATGGAATTATGTGAGGTAAGGGATACAAGCAGAGTAGCAATGGAAACTGTGAGATTCAAAGAAGAGGAGGTGAAAAATATGAAAACGGATAAGTCTCCAGGTCCTGACAGGATATTCCCTAGGACATTGAGGGAAGTTAGTGTAGAAATAGCAGGGGCTATGACAGAAATATTTCAAATGTCTTTAGAAACGGGAATAGTGCCGGAGGATTGGCGTACTGCGCATGTTGTTCCATTGTTTAAAAAGGGTTCGAAGAGTAAACCTACCAATTATAGACCTGTTAGTTTGACGTCAGTGGTGGGCAAATTAATGGAAAGGATACTTAAAGATAATATATAGAAGCATCTGGATAAGCAGGGTCTGATTAGGAACAGTCAACATGGATTTGTGCCTGGAAGGTCATGCTTGACTAATCTTCTTGAATTTTTCGAAGAGGTTAGTAGGGAAATTGATGAGGGTAAAGCAGTGGATGTTGTCTATATGGACTTCAGTAAGGCCTTTGACAAGGTTCCTCATGGAAGGTTGGTTAAGAAGATTCAATTGTTGGGTATTAATGGTGGAGTAGCAAGATGGATTCAACAGTGGCTGAATGGGAGATGCCAGAGAGTAATGGTGGATGGCTGTTTGTCAGGTTGGAGGCCAGTGACTAGTGGGGTGCCTCAGGGGTCTGTGTTGGGTCCACTGTTGTTTGTCATGTACATCAATGATCTGGATGATGGTGTGGAAAATTGGATTAGTAAGTATGCAGATGATACTAAGATGGGTGGTGTTGTGGATAATGAAGTAGATTTTCAAAGTCTACAGAGAGATTTAGGCCATTTGGAAGAGTGGGCTGAAAGATGGCAGATGGAGTTTAATGCTGACAAATGTGAGGTGCTACATCTCGGCAGGACAAATCAAAATAGGACGTACACGGTAAATGGTAGCGAATTGGGTCCTTGATGATGCTGCCAGCCTTTTTGAGGCAGCGACTGCGATAGATCCCCTCGATGGTAGGAAGGTCAGAGCCGATGATGGACTGGGCAGTGTTTACTACCTTTTGTAGTCTTTTTCGCTCCTGGACCTCAAGTTGCCGAACCAAGCCACAATGCAACCGGTCAACATGCTCTCTACTGTGCACCTGCAGAAGTTAGAGAGAGTCCTCCTTGACAAACCAACTCTCCGTATTCTTCTCAGGAAGTAGAGGCGCTGATGTGCTTACTTTATGATAGCATCAGTGTTCTCGGACCAGGAGAGATCTTCAGAGATGTGCACGCCAAGGAATTTGAAACTCTTGACCCTTTCCACCATCGACCCGTTGATATAAATGGGACTGTGGGTCCCCATCCTACCCCTTCCAAACTCCACAATCAGTTCTTTGGTTTTGCTGGTGTTGAGGGACAGGTTATTGTGCTGGTACCATTTGGTCAGTCGGTCAATCTCACTTCAATGCTTTGACTCGTCCCCATCAGTGATACGTCCCACAACAATGGTGTCGTCAGCGAACTTGATGATGGAGTTCGCACTATGACTGGCTACACAGTCATGAGTATATAGTGAGTACAGCAGGAGGCTGAGCATGCAGCCTTGAGGTGCTCCCGTGCTGATTGTTATCGAGGCTGACACTTTTCCAACAATTCGAACAGTCTGTGGTCTGTGAATGAGGAAGTCGAGGGTCCTATTGCAGAGGGATGCACAGAGACCCAGTTCTAAGAGTTTGATAACCAGCTTGGAGGGGATGATTGTATTAAATGCCGAGCTGTAATCAATGAATAACAGCCTGACATATGAGTTTTTGTTGTACAAGTGGTCCAGAGCGGAGTGGAGAGCCAGCAAGATCGCATCCACCGTTGATCTGTTGTGGCGGTAAGCGAACTGCAGTGGGTCCATGTTTTTCTCGAGGTAGGAGTTGATTTGCACCATGATCAACCTCTCGAAGCACTTCATCACCACCGACGTTAGTGCCACTGGTCGATAGTCGTTGAGGCACGTCACCTTGCTCTTCTTGGTATTATTGATGCCCTTTTAAAGCAGGTGGGAACCTCGGACCTCAGAAGTGAGAGGTTGAAAATGTCCGTAAAAACTCCAGCCAGTTGGTCCGCTCAGGTTTTTAGAACACGACCAGGTATACCATCAGGTCCAGGCGCTTTTCGAAGGGTTCACCCCTCTGAAGGATTTCCTGACGTCGGCCTCTTTGACTGTGACTGAAATACCATCACAGCGAATGGGGGCTCGAGAAGGCACATCAGTGATCTCCCTATCAAAGCATGCGTAAAACGCATTGAGCTCGTCAGGGAGTGATGTTTCGCCGACATTCGAGCTACCTCCTGCTTTCGCCTTGTAGGAGGTGATTGCATTCAGGCCCCGCCACAGCTGCCGAACATCTGTCCCATCCTCCAGCTTGGAGCAGAAGTCCCTTTTGGTCGTTTTGATGGCCTTACCAAGGTTGTATGTTGACTTCTTGTAGACCACTATCATCAGACATGAATGCCCGGTGTCTGGTCTTCACGAGAGTGCGGATCTCAAAGTTCCTCCAAGGCTTCTGATTGGGAAACACTCAGAAGGTTTTTGTTGGGATGCAGTCCTCCACACATTTCTTTATGAAGTCTGTAACGACTGTGGCATATTTGTTCAGGTCCGTTGCCGAGTCCCTGAACATTGCCCAGTCTACAGACTCCAAACAGTCCTGGAGTTGTTCCTCTGCCCCCCCCCCCCCCCCCACCGACCAGCTCTGTACTGTCCTCACCTCTGGGGGTGCGCTCTTTAATAATAAGATTAAATGAGAACTTACCAGTTTGAAGTTTGATCTTTATTTTATGAGGCGTTACGTTGGTGATTACGTGAAGAAGACCCGTCAGGGCACATGCGCGTCAATCTTCAAAGCAGCGGTATGAAATCACAGATAACAGAATATTTGAAGTAACATAGTAAGATGAGCAACATGAGAACTACCATATGACCTTTTATGAGAGAGCGGGTTGGGCGTGGTGGGCAAGTAATCACCAACGTAACTCCTCATAAAATAAAGATCAAACTTCAAACTGGTAAGTTCTCGTTTAATCTTACTATTTTACTTCGGAGTCACGTGAGTGATTCCGTGAAGAGTTCAAAGCTCTGTGATTTTATGCCGCAGATTCAAATCCCGGCTTCTCACTGCATTGATTGACTTCGGATGAGAAACAATCAATAATGCGTTAAACATGAAATTTGAATATCATGCAGTAACAATTGATTTGAATAAATCAAAACAAACAGTAACCCCTCTATCCCAGGGGAAACTAAACAGAACTTAATACTGAATTTGCAAACAGCCCCCCATCGGCAATCGGCCGATAGTAAAAATTGATGAAAAACCAATTCATTTAACCACCTGGCACCTGTAAGAATATGATCGATGGGAACATCCATCGCCCTGGCCGCCGACCTTGCTGCTGCACTAGTGGAATAAGATGTATACACGTCAGTGTTAATATCTGCCTGAATCAACACTTGCTTTAAAAACCTTGAGATAGTCTGCTCTGACACTCTCTTGTGTGGTTTCTTGTAACTGATAAACAATCCTGTTTCCACATTTCTTAAGGTCCTTGTAGCTTCAATATAATGTAATAAATGTGTCCTTACACATAAACATGGATCAGTAGGTTATGCTGAAAACACAATTTTAAAACCTGTGACACCTGGCCTGCTCTGTTTGAGCAGGTCGTAAATATATAACATAACATTCTCTTCAGCCACTTCCATCCTGTCTAGCTGAAGCTTTTGCCAAATCTGCACTCGCTATGCTGAACCAATGCCATGAGCATGACCACCTTCATGGTGAGTTTAGCCAAATTCAGAGACGTGACAGGAACCCACTGTCGAAGCATCTTGAGGACCACACTTACATCCCAGACCGCCATATACCTGGGTTTAGGAGGTTTAGAGTTGAAATTCCTTTCATCAATCGAGCTATGAGATGATGAAAACCCAATAGGATCTTTTCCTGACCCCATCAAAACCATACGAGGACAAAGCACTTAAAGCTGTATTAATGGTGCTACAACTGCCCCTCATCATCGTAGAGTGTCGACAGGAACTCTAAAATATCCACAATACCTGCAGCACTATAGTCAATATTATTTTGTACACAATATTGCTCCCATTTTTTTACATAAGTAATATACTGCTTTTGAGTACTCTTTCTCCAGGCTGCAGTGAGCATGTCCACCGTTCGCCCAGAGAGTCCTCGCCCCAGGTATGACCTTCTTAAAACCTGCAAAGTCAATACGATCACATAACGGATGACTTTCCCGTGTTAGCGGATTCTCCAGTAAATTCCTATCCTTGGGAACCACCAAAGGAGGTTGGAATCTTTAACTGTAACATCAAAGGGAACCATACTTGAGTCGGGCAATTAGGTATTACAAGCACCTCCGAAGCGGCATCCTGCTTGATTTTTTTCAGACTCCGACCTATGAGGCAGAATGGTGGGAAAATAAATAAAAACATACCACCCCAATGTAGCGAGAAAGCATCAATTACAACTGCCCCCTGGTCTGGTTCCCATGAAACATATTTAGGCAGCTGGTGGTTAAACCTCGATGCAAAACAAATCGATATCTGGCATTCATATATAAGTACTATATTATTGAACACCTCCTGGTTCAACATCCAATCTGTGTTGTCATGGAACTTTCGTGACCTGGCGTCTGCTACTATGTTGAATCTACCTGGGATATAAATAGCTGAAAACCAAATATCTTTTTCAATGCACCAGGCCCAAATTTGATTAGCCAATCTGTCACAAGATACCGACTTGATTCCACCGATGTGATTAATATATATGCCACTGCCATAGTATTGTCAATCTGAAACTGAACATGCAGGTTACCTTTGTTAGAGCAATAAGCCTTATCCATAAAAAGCTCTTAATAGTTAATTGCCCATGTCTGCAGAAGCGATGCCTCTTGCTCAGTCCATCTGCCTCCACAGCTGAAACTCGTATCCGTAACACCACACCCGAGTGCACTGACATTCATCTGCAAAATCATGGAAGGCTGGTCAAGCATTACCTTGCTAGAATTCCTGGACACATGGTGAATCCACCATTGCAAATCAGAAACAGCCTCTGCTGATAACTGCATGGGTCTATTATAATGACCCGAATGTATCCTTAGTGCCTCCATTAGCTTGATACAGCTGTCAGTTAGCTCTACCCTTTTTCCCTGGGCAGAGTCACTTATTTGAATCAATTGTGACCCAAATAGTCAGGTGTTAATTTGGATTTCTCTGGATGGATAATGCCCAATCTTTGAAAAGTGGATTTAACAACTACCACTGGTTACTTCAGCTGTTCTCTTGGATACCCCTGTAAATCAGACTGATTCCTGGGATGTCAGGACTTTCATATGAAGAAAGACTGGATAGACTTGGCTTATACTCGCTAGAATTTAGGAGATTGAGAGGGGATCTTATAGAAACGTACAAAATTCTTATGGGGTTGGACAGGCTAGATGCAGGAAGATTGTTCCCGATGTTGGGGAAGTCCAGGACAAGGGGTCACAGCTTAAGGATAAGGGGGAAATCCTTTAAGACCGAGATGAGGAAAAACATTTTCACACAGAGAGTGGTGAATCTCTGGAACTCTCTGCCACAGAGGGTAGTTGAGGCCAGTTCATTGGCTATATTTAAGAGGGAGTTAGATGTGGCCCTTGTGGCTAAGGGGATCAGGGGGTATGGAGAGAAGGCAGGTACGGGATACTGAGTTGGATGATCAGCCATGATCATATTGAATGGCGGTGCCGGCTCGAAGGGCCGAATGGCCTACTCCTGCACCTATTTTCTATGTATCTAAGTAAACAAGTTATCATCGAGATAAGCCATGAGCACCTGACCCTGGCCTCTCAGCATGCCTATTATAGATTTTAACAATTTTCTGCCATAGTTGATCCATCCAGGTGAATTTCAAATATCCTCTATCCTGCAAATGAACAGACATTGAGTAATCCGCATCTTTAAGCTCTATAGTCGCCATATAGCATCCTCTTGACCCAGTTGCTTGGCAGTGACAATTCCATCTTACAATGTCTATACTGCATCCCCCATCCTTTTTTGGCCTGGGAAAATATTAGACACAACTTGATGGGTTGGTGAACCGACTTTCCAATTACACCTTTATCACATAAGCTTCCAAGCGCAGTCTGAACCTCCATCTGTTCTGTTAATGAAAACTGAACAGTTCTCCCAGGAACATGCTGAATGTGCAAATCACAATTTGGATTGAACTCCATTCGAAACCCTTGAATAACACTCAGTATAAACAGAGCTGAGGTAATTTGCTTCCATTCATCCCGGAACAGATGTAATGTACCCCCAGATTTTACTTGTGTCACATTTGATATGTGCACCTGAGAACCAGGCCCACCTACCTCCTTGGTACCTGGTGGATCCCGTTGTCCCCAGCCCCTGGCGGGAAGCCCCACGTTTGACCGTGTTCCCGCTGCAGAATGCCACCTGCGCATCTGCATTGCCGGCCGACTTGTTCCTGGTCCAGACCAATCTGTCCCTCGTTTGTAGGGGTACTTTCTTTTTGGCAACTTGCCGACCGCCGGTGGCTTGATCAAGCCCACCATCTTTGCCTCGTCATCCATCTCCTTGACACGCTTGGCTAGGTCCTCTCCGAAGAGTAGGTTGGCTGGCTGTATGTTGCTGGGCTGGCAGAGTGCTGCAACCTTGGGATTAATGGTGGGCCGAATGGCACTTTCCCTGAGACAATTTATCTCAAAATGGGCACTACAAAGCAACACTAGTACCTCTTGCTGCGTCTCCGACAGATGCCCTCCATCCACCGTTCTAGCGAACGCCTGAGCCAAGTAGTTTCAGGATTCTCTGCAGCTTCATCTCCTGGGCACTCCTGCCCATGCCCATCTGGCACCATATCACCCGGTTCACTGCTCGAACTCACCGTCAGAGTCGGGGTCAGAACTCAGCTGACCCTCTGCAGTCGGCTTTTCAACGAGGGTGCTATCAAGCAGTCTCTATATCGTGGAGGCCAGCTCATCTCCCAGTGGCTCTCCAGACTCTGATGGGACAGCGAATTGTGCTGCCAGAGATGGGACCTCTGACAACGACCGTCTTCGTTAAGTTCCAAGTCACCGTCAGAGTTGGGGTCAGAACTTAGCTGACCTTCTGCACTCACCTCTCCAATGAGGGTGCTATCAAGCAGCCCTCTACTAGGGGCTGCCGGCGCGGCCTCTTCTGCAGCCTGCCACCCACACGACTCCTCCCCCCCAGAGTGTGCGATGCTGGAGCAACCTCTGTATGAGGTGCTTCATTTGGGAGAACCGTTTAAAAAACGTCTCCAGCCCCATACGGGACTAGTCGCGGCCCGACTCAGTTGAGTCCGAGGGCCTCCCAGACGTCCCCGTGGCCTTACGCCCAACTGGCATTGGCTTTGGTGATTTATAGCACTAAGTCTGCAGTCGCCCCGCTCCCAGTCGGCGACTGTGCAGGTGTACGAGGCAGCTGCTCACAGACCGCATTCCCGCGGCAATCCTGTTTACCAGCGGCTCGCCTCCCCCGGTCGTCTTCACCATGGTGCCCTGTAAGTTTTCCCACTTAGCTGGAGTTTAAAATGACTTTAAAACTACTTACCACAGGAGGAGCTCTGTCCTCCCAATGCGTCAGACGTAATGACGCGCATGCGCCCTGACGGGTCTTCTTCATGGAATCACTCACGTGACTCCGAAGTAAAACTGCTTCCTGTAGGCAGGAAGAAGCAGCACCACGGTATGGTCAGATTTACCGAAGTGAGGGTTAGGAATGGAGCGATAGGCATTCTTGATGGTGGTGTAGCAGTGGTCAAGGGTGTTTGGTCCTCTGGTGCAGCAGGAGATATGTTGGTGGAAATTATCGAGTGATTTCTTAAGGTTTGCTTAATTGAAGTCCCCAGCAATGGTGGTAAATGCCTCGGGGTAAGATGTCTGGTGTTTGTTGACCACGGCGTGCAGCTCCTGCAGTGCCGGATGGACGTTTGCCTGGGGTGGGATGTAGACCGCGACCAGGATGATGGAGGTGAATTCCCTCGGAAGGTAGAAGGGACGACACTTCACCGCCAGATGTTCGAGGTGTGGAGAGCAGGAGTTGGACAGGACTGCCACGTCTGAGCACCATGCAGAGTTGACCATGAGGCAGACGCCCCCTCCTCTCCCTTTCCCAGATGCCTGCGAACGGTCCATACGGTGGATGAAGAACCCTTCAGGCTGGACCGCTGAATCTGGGGAGCTGGGGGTGAGCCATGTCTCTGTGAAACAGAACACAGAGCATTCCTTCAGCTCCCTTTGATAAAGCAGCCTTGCCCTTAAGTCCTCCACTTTATTTTCAAGGGACTGTACGTTGGCCAGTAGGATTGTAGGGAGAGGGGGCCGAAGTCCCCTGCACTTCAGTCTGACCTGAAGTCCTGCCCGTCTGCCACGTTTCCGGACACAATGGAGGCTCCCCTTTGTTTCCAGGTACTGTGCTTACTGTACCTGCTGTTTCTGCGAACCTGCGCTGGAACGGGGTTTCCCTTGCAGACGGCAGTTCCAGCTCCGTTCCGATTGGGGATTACGTCCCAGACGGCAGCTCCAGCTCCGTTACTCCCGGGAAATCCTGCTCGTCGGCTCCGGAGGTGATTCCAGGTATAGTTCATTCGATTCCTAGTCGGGTCGGGTTTTCTCCCGCGGTCCAGGGAAAAGTCGGAGGCTCCCGCAGCTGCGGGAGATCGCGAAATCGCTAGTGCTTTTAGGTGCACTGGCAGCTTGTCCGTTACGGCGCCGATTTCTGCCAGTTTTCCTATCCAGGTTAGTTGCTTGTTGCTGTAGGTAATCTTCTTCGTCTGTTTTGCTGTTAGCAAAAAGTCACCGCTGGCAGGCGCCATCTTGTAACTGAAACGATTTGAAAAGATAATAGGTTAAAATACTTCAGATAAAGCTTTCATGGTAAATAAGCTAATAACACAGAACAGAGAACATAGAACATAGAACATAGAACATAGGACATAGAACATAGAACATAGAACATAGAACATAATACAGTACAGCACAGAAATGGGCCCTTCAGCCAACAATGTTTGTGCCGTATTAAACTGATCATCTGCCTGTACATAGGTATGTTACAAAACTTACCTTTAGCGATGCTGAAGTTCTGTCACTGGCCGTGTGCACGACTTTGGCGCCTTTGAGAGGGGGGCGGGTTTAAAATGCCGTTTTCTCCAGCCTGTTGAAATCGATCTTTGTCAGGCTGTTTAGTTGCTGAAGAAAAATTGCTCTGACATCCGTTTTATCAAGTTTTAAAAAAAATAGCGCTGGATAATTTAACAGCAGGAGTAAAATAAAAATCGTCTTCTAGCCGTCAACGCCGACAATGGGACGGATCTCACGTACGGGACAAAGCAAGGTACGCCGTTTATTTTTACATATAAACGTGCTTCTTAGGATGCCTTTAATCAAAATTTCACATTGCGAAAAGGTGACTTACGAACCGGCAGTGTTTTCCCTGCCAATATGGGGTTTAAATTCACCGCAAATGCAACGTTCCAATCGATCGCGTTCCACAAAATCTCACTCGCAAGATGATTTAAATGGCCATTATTTACGGGAATTAAACACTAAATTCCTTCCATTTGGCCTATAAATTCATGACCAATGAGATTTAAAAATCATGTTATATTGTGAATTCTTGTTTGAATGTTATTTGGACACTTAGGCTATTTAAAATGTAAACCTTTTCTTAAGAAATGGATAGATGTTTTGATCTAGTAATTGAATTTTGTAATTAGCTACAATTAGGTAACTAACTAATTATATGCTTTAGTTTCTGGTCATCCAAGTAAGATTGTTTCATATTTGTTTCAGAATGCTTCAATCTATAATAACTGAACATTTCATTCAGTTCTCCTAATTTTAAGAAAGTTATGGGCTTTTGACTGTCCTTGATCACAGCTTTTGAGTTAAGTCAATGGAAAAGCAATAGGGAACAAGATGCTAATTTCCGAGTATGGAAATGGCCATAACTATTTTAATACTGAAGATATGAAAGTGAATTAGGTGTCAAATTAAACTTCTTTTTATGCCTAATCTGATGGAATAAATTGCAGACTTGATTTTTTAAGTCTCAACATTTTGTAACATTGCTACTGTGCATGATCCATATCCCTCCATTCCCTGCACTTCTACGTGTCTAACTAAAAGCTTCTTATATCTGCCACTATCATATCTGCCACCACCACCACTCTTGGCAATGAGTTCCTTGCTCCAACTACTCTTGGTATAAAAAACTTGCCCCGCACATCTCCTTTAAACTTCCCCCCTCTCACATTATAGGTATGCCCCTATTGTTGGACGTTTCAACCCTGGGAAAATGGTTCTGACTGTCTACCCTATCTATGCTTCTCATAATTGTTTCTACTTCTATCAAGTCTCCCCTCAACCTCCAAAGTTCCAGAGAAAACAATCCAAGTCTCTCCAACCTCTCCCGGTAGCTGGAACCCTCAACTCCAGGCATCCTTCTAGTAAATTGGAGGAAATTGGAGGAAATGCACCTCATATTCCGCTTGGGCAGTCTACATCCTGGGGGCTTGAACATTGAATTCTCCCAATTCTGCTAGCCCTTGCTGTCCCCTCCCCTTCATCAGCCCTCTGGTTGTCTCCTCCCCTCCCCTAGCCCTCGGGCTCCTCCTCCGCCTTTTTTCCTTTTTTCCTTTCTTCTCCCCACCCCCTATCAGTCTGAAGAAGGGTTTTGGCCCGAAACGTTGCCTATTTCCTTCGCTCCATAGATGCTGCTGCACCCGCTGAGTTTCTCCAGCATTTTTGTGTACCTTCGATTTTCCAGCATCTGCAGTTCCTTCTTTAACACATCCTTCTAGTAAATCTCCTCTGCACTCTCTCCAAAGCCTTCACATCTTTCCTGTAATGGGGCAACCAAAACTGCATGCAATATTCCAAATGTGGCCTAATCAATGTCCCATAGAGCTGCATCATGACTTCCTGACTCTTATATTCAATGCCCCTAGCAATGAAGGCAAGCATAGCATACTCCTTCTTTACCAGCCTATCTACTTGTGCTGCCACCATCAGTGAGCTATGAACTTGGACTCCCACTGCATATCAGTGCTGTTAAGGGTCTTGCCATTAACTGTGTACTTTCTCCTTAAATTAACCTCCTAAAGTGCAACATCTCACATTTGCTCATGTTAAACTGCATCTGCCATTTCTCCACCCATTTCTGCAGCTCATTTATATCCCGTTGTATATTCTGACAGCCTTCCTCACTGTCTGCAACACCTTCCATTTTGGTGTGGTCAGTAACTTAAACACCAACTCCACCAGAATATCTACCACAACCACTGTCTTCTATGAATAAGTAGAATTTGAATCAATACAAACTAGTCAACATGCATAACTTCCCAGCAATCAACATAGACTGTCCAAACTAATCAATTCAAATGTAAATTCATAATGGCTGTTTTTGTAATAGCCATTTGTTTTTTTCATCATTTGTACAATTTAACTCTTTCTTCTGAAATGTCAGCAAAAAGCACCATTTGTGACAATCAGGTTTTTTTCCCCCAGTTTCATCAACTTATCGATCGTTTTCTGCGAATGCGTCACATTGGCAAATGCAAATATTAAGTGGATTTTAAGTCAGTTTTAATTATAATCTGAATCCAAATGGCAAAGTACCAAATTCAATGAAAACACAATGGCATGGTGAGAACTTGAGAATTAACACACATTTGACCTGCAATGAAATTAGATATTTGAAATGATTTATTGTCACAATGAATTTTTCAGATTGGAAAGAGGGAGTTTCTCCTTTAGAATTCTACTCAGAGTGTAGGATGGGATAAAATGTATACTGTTGCATTACCATCCCAACTTCAATTTCCCTCTGTTCACCCGTTCAGTTTAGTTTATTGTCACGTGTACTGAGGTACAGTGCTAACCAGTCAGTAGAAAGACAATACATGATTACAATCGATCCTTTTTCAGCGTATAGGTACATGGTAAGGGAATAATGTTTAGTGGAAGGTAAAGCCAGCAAAGTCTGATCAAGGATAGTCCGAGGGTTACCAAAGGTAGATAGTAGTTCAGCACTGCTCTCTGGTTGTGATAGGATGATTCAGTTGCCTTAAAACTGGGAAGAAACTGTCCCTGAATCTGGAGGTGTGCATTTTCACACGTCTATAACTTTTGCCTGATGGGAGAAGGGAGAAGAGGGAGTGACCAGGGTGCGACTCCTCCTTGATTATGCTGCTGGCCTTGCCGAGGAAGGGTGAGGTATAAATGGAGTCAATAGAAGGGAAAATGGTTTGTGAGATGGTCTGGGCTGCGTCCACAATAAGCGAGTTCGGTATTCCGACTGCGCATGCCCAGGTCAAAGGTAGACAAAAATGCTGGAGAAAGTCAGCGGGTGAGGCAGCATCTGGAGCCCTTCGCTCCTAGATGCTGCCTCACCCGTTGAGTTTCTCCAACATTTTTGTCTACCGTAGATTTTTCCAGCATCTGCAGTTCCTTCTTAAACAAAGGTCACTATGCATAAACAGCTCTTGAAAGCAGTGGAGCAGTGAAGCAGTGGACCTTCATTTCTTCTGTTTTTTCCAGCTTAAGATTCTCTAGGTAAGAAAATATTGCTTTCAAACTATGAAATAGTTCTATTTATTGTTCCTTTGTTAAAAGCTAAGAATCCGAAGGGTAACATTTACACACAAAGGGTGATTGGTGTATGGAACAAGCTGCCAGAGAGGTAGTTGAGGCTGGGACTATTCCATCATTTAAGAAACAGGTAAACAGGTAAATGGATAGGACAGGTTTGGAGGGATATGGACCAAGCGCAGGCAAGTAGGACTAGTGTAGCTGGGACACATTGGCTAGTGTGGGCAAGTTGGGCTGAAGGGCCTGTTTCCACACTGTATCACTCTATGACTCTATGACTCTAACAAAAGTTAACTGTGGCCATTACTCGTTAATTTGTCCAATAGTCTGACACAGCTGGAGAGTGGATGCATCAGGAATAAGTTCATTCCGATACTTTCACTGCTAAGATAATCCACCCGAATACCACTAGCAAAGCCTCATTGTTAGAGATGAATAATTGAATCAATCTAGATGAGATTTGGACAAAAATATGCTTCCTTCTCATATAGAAATCTACATTTTGTTGGGTGTGTTGTCAAATTACCAATGTCTGATATTAAAAATACTGTTTTAATGCATCATAAATTGCTGAATAGTTTTAGAACATTTCAACAAAGGGGATGGTGGATGGTACTTTTATTATATTTCTATTTGCAGGCATTCGGAGTTTTGATTTAAAATCCATCCTGCATTCAATTTGTTTAGGTGTAAAAGCTGGAAATGCTCCATAGATCAGGAGCATCTCTGAAAAAAGAAACTGGATTAATGTTTCAGGCTGAAATCATCAGAACATTTATCTTGTCTTGCTTTCTATTGCTGTTGTCAAATCTGCTGAGTATTTCCAGCAATTCTGTTTTTATTTCAGATTTGCAATATTTTTTTTCTTTTGAATCCATTTCAAAGGTCAGCTTATGAGGTACCATTTCACTGCAAAGGCAGTAATGTATCCCCTAAAGAGCAACGTTGAGCACAAAATAGTGAAAAACATTTTAAAACACACTGAATTTCTAGCTCTTTGATCTGCCAGCACCTCCTCTCCCGGGTTGAATGTGTGGCCGCCAGGATTAATGCTTTCTTCTTCAGGAATAGTGTTATGCTGCAGTTCCCCATTGGCGAGGGTGGATTAATGCACAGGATCATGGAGCCGAGGCTTAGGACCCACAGACAGATGGGACTTTGCTGGGAAAATGACCAAAATCCCTGAGATGCTGCCAGGCAATTGTCTTACACATGGTATGGGCTTATATTACAGACCCATCTGGTCAAGCACATCAACTTTCTTGACGAGAGACTGGTGAAAATTTCCAAGCATTCTCTTCTCCACACAGGAATGCTCTGAGGTTTGCAGACCAGTGAGATATTCCAACTCATTCCACTCTTCGCTAAGGTCCTCAGAAGCCAACTGATGTTCATTTGGCCTTTTGTTAGCTGGACCAGCGAGGCAGGGGCATGGACCCGACACCAGACAGCTATCTGGCACAGAAACAAATCTGCCTGGGCCTCACTTTAATCTTCTGGACCTGAATCTACCTGCAGTCCAGATTAAGGTATAATGTATTGTAGACAGGTCTGTCAGTGTGTGACACTGGGATACAATAGTGGCCTCAACTCCGTCACTATATAACCTGAGAGACAGTAATGATGGTCAACAAATAAGACTGGGTTACAGTAATGGCAGGCACAGATCACTGTGTAACACTGGGGGAACAAGACTGAGCATAGATCTGTTATTATACAGGGCTGGAGTCTAGTACAGATGAGTATAGATTTTTCACTGCATAAGACTTGGGCACAGAATTGCTGGGGTCAGATCTCACACAGGTCCTATCTGTAATCTCAAAGAGCTCCGGGAACTGATACAAACACATCGGGCTTCCAGATTCTGTGAGTTAGCAACCCTATCATGCTCTCCTGAGTACATGAATTAGAGGGATTGCCAGATACTGCTGGAAGTGCCAAACAGTGGTTATAAAGGATGATCAGGAAATAAATGTCTCAAACTCAGACTTATAAGTGTGGGAACAGTCTGATCTTTGAGGCAAAGAGGAAAATATTAATAGCTTACCTTTCCAACAACATTAAAAACATTGAATTGTCAGAATATTGTCTTTAGAGTTTACAAATCACTGATATTTTACCTTTCACTTATTTAATATAAAATTTCACACATCTATGATTATAGAATCATAGAGTATAACTGTATGATTATAGAGTCATACAACATGGAAACATGTCCCAGCTACACTGTGTTTGGTCCATATCCCTCCAAACCTGTCCTATCCATGTACCTGACTGTTTCTTAAACACTGGGATAGTCCCAACCTCAACTAACTCCTCTGACAGCTTGTTCCATACACACTTTGTGTGAAAAAGTTACCCCTCAGATTCCTATTAAATATTTCCCCCTTCACCTTAAACCCTTGTCCTCTGGTTCTTGATTCCCCTACTCTGGGCAAGAGACTCTGTGCGTCTACCCGATCTATTCCCCTCGTGATTTTATAAACTTCTATAAGATCACCTCTCATCCTCCTCTGCACCAAGGAATAGAGTCCCAGCCTACTCAACCTCTCCCAATAGCTCGGGGATTCAAGAGTGTTTCATTGTCATGTGTCCCAGATAGAACAAATAAATTGTTACTTGTTGCAGCACAACAGAATATGTAAACATAGTATAGTGTAAGCAATATAATAAATGAGGAAAAAGAAAGTTCACCTGTAGAAGTTCTAGAAAATCCTCTCCCACATACTGAATCTCCGTAATCTTCTCAGGAAGTAGAGTGCTTGAGTCCCGGAAAAATCCTCATAAATCTTCTCTGCACCCGTTGCAGCTTACAGGAGACATTTGAGGCAGTGCAGCTCCTTGGGTCTTCTGTTATATGGGGGCAACGCTGGGACACTGCCTGCAACTGTGTGCGGACGTGGCGCGAAGGACGAGAAGCCGAAGCGAAGAAGTGGAAGCCAAATAACCAAACAGAAACAAAGCCGAAAAGCCAAATAACCAAAATCGTATGAAGCTGAAAAGCCAAATAACCGAAAAAGGCGGGATGCCTAAAAGCCAACTAACCGAAAGGGCGGGACACCTAAAAGCCAACTAACCGAAAGGGCGGGACGCCTAAAAGCCAACTAACCAAAACGGCGGGACGCCTAAAAGCCAACTCAATGAAAGGCCACAACGCCTAGAAGCCAACTCACCGAACGGACGCAATGCCGAAAAGCCAAATAACGGCGTCCCGCCCTTTCGGTTAGTTGGCTTTTCGGCTTCGTATGCTTTTGGCTTGCACTTCTTCACTTCGGCTTCTCGTCCTTCGATGCCACAGCCAGGTACCGCCTGCAACAAGCCTCATTCACAGTGGGGTGCTCCAATTTTCCGTTTTTCCCAGTGTCACAATAAGTCTTCAACTAGAAATGGTCAGAGGACAAACAGTTCCCACATTTGTAAGTCCATGAGTTTCACGTTTGCAATTTGAATGAAATACTTCAAATATCACATTATATTTGGAACTTCCACCTGCTCTGACCTGCATGTCGAGTGCACCTGTGTGCATTAGAACGGAAGACACTTGGATCCCAATTTCAATGTTAAACTGAATAAAATCGAACAATGAACAATCTGCTGAAGGTACTCAAGTGGATCAGGCTGACCTGTGGAGGGAAAAGATGTGTAGGAAGGAACTATAGATGCTGGTTTAAACCGAAGATAGACATAAACCCAGAGTAAATCAGTGGGACAGCCAGCATCTCTGGAGAGATGGAATGGATGACGTTTCGAAGACTGAGTCTGAAGAAGGGTCTCGACCCGAAACATCACCCATTCCTTCTCTCCAGAGATGCTGCCTGTCCCGCTGAATTCCTCCAGCTTTTTGCATCTATCTGTGGAGGGGAAAGGACAGGTTATGTTTTGTGTTGGGATCCTTCATCTGGTCTGGAACAACATATTTTTGAAAACAATTGTGAATTATTATTATCTATACCTCACAGAGTGATCACAAATTGTCTTGAAGCTCAAGTCTAGGTACACGTATTAGCACTCAGGGAATGAAACTGGTGCTGAAAGGCACCTCGACCCTTGGGGTAAGCAGTGTTGGGAGTAAGTTGTAATGATTTGAATGATTATTTGATAGTGGTTGCTCCAGGTATTTCCTGAAAAGAGACATCCTTGTTTATGTGTGAGCTGAGTCAGGACATAACACTAGGCAGAGCTCGGAGGGCTCAGATTTGCTGCTGGCCTGTGTTTCATGGCATTTGAAAGTGCTGATTTTATTTTTTGCTTTAATATTCCCTGTGGCCCACCTCCAGTATCTGCCAAAACAACTCTCTGTTTATCTAGAAATTATCATCGAAGAAGTAGCTCCTCGAAGCTGAAGACTTGCTGTCAAATTATCTTTATTATCACATGATGTATTAGGGTGGAAGTGCTATAAATTTCAGTTGTCATGGTAACGTGATCATGCTTTTCATGGGCTAGGTGAATACCCAATTCCCTTGCGTTCTCAGGTCTAATTAGCTTCTATTTCTGTCTTTGGAATATGTTTTAGAAGTCTCAGGCTGTCAGATCTGGAATACAATTGCACTTCCTTTTAGTGCAAATTAATTTTCAGATGTTAGGCAGAAATGGTTTGAACAAATGTCAAGAGACACGCCTAGGGCAGAGGCTCCAGAGATGAAAGATTCTAGCACGCTGGGTATTGCCAATAATTGACTTCCTAAAGTTCCTTTGACAAATCTTGGTGAAAGGATTGTTGGATATTCTGGGGGGAAAAAAAATAGCTCCCTTGAAATGATAAACAGAGAATCTCTAATCAAACCACAGGCGAGAAGCTGGTTTATGCCAGAATAAAAACGACATTGGGATTGGAGACATTATACAGCTTAGAAACAGGCACTTCAGCCCAACCTGTCCATGCCGACTTCTAGCACTCATCTGGTCCACATCTCTCCAAAGGTTTCCTATCGATGAACCTATCGAAATGTCATAATTATACCTGCCTTTTATTGTCCCTAGGGTAATGTTAGTGTGCAAGGATCGCTGGTCGGCATGGACTCGATGGGCCGAGTATCACGGTTTCCGCACTGTATCTCTAAACTAAAACACATGACTCTTGGACCCTAAATCCCCACTGAATATCAAGGGGATTGGTTCAGATTGGAATCATGGTCAATATATGCATGGTGTGCTGCAGGAATTGTTCTTCTACTTTAGAAACATAGAAAATAGTGCAGGAGAAGGCCATTTGGCCCTTCTAGCCAGCACCACCATTCATTGTGATCATGGCTGATCGTCCCCAATCAATAACCCGTGCCTGCCTTCTCCCCATATCCCTTGATTCCACTAGCCCCTAGAGCTCTATCTAACTCTCTCTTAAATCCATCCAGTGATTTGGCCTCCACTTCCCTCTGTGGCAGGGAATTACACAAATGCACATCTCTCTGGGTGAAAACGTTTTTTTCTCATCTCAGTCTTAAATGGCCTTCCGTTTATTCTAATATTATTAATTTGTTTGAATTAATTTGTTCAATATTAGCAGCCTCTGTTACCTCTTCTGCTGCTTCTTCTGGCAGATTTTAGAAGCATAGAAAATAGGTGCAGGAGTAGGCCATTCAGCCCTTTGAGCCAGCACCGCCATTCAATATAATCATGGCTGATCAACTAAATCAGTACCCTGTTCCTGCTTGCTCCCCGTATCCTTTGACCCCTAAGAGCTATATCTAACTCTCTCTTGAATACATCAAGTGAATTGGCCTCCACTGCCTTCTGTGCCAGAGAAGTCCAGATTCACAATTTTCTGCATGAAAATGTTTTTCCTCATCTCAGTCCTAAATGGCTTCCCCCTTATTCTTATACTGTGACCCCTGGTTCTGGACTCCCCCAAAATTGGGAACATTTTTCCTGCATCTAACCTGTCCAATCCCTTAAGAATGTTATATGTTTCTATAAGATCCTCTCTCATCCTTCTAAATTCCAGTCAATACGAGCCCAGTCGATCCGTTCTTTCATCGAAAAGGTGGTGAAGTAGGCATTTGGCACACTTGCCTAATTTTCCAAGGTATTGGGTATTGACTACTGGAGCTGCAATGTCATGATACAGATGTACAAGACATTGGTACGGCCACATCTGTGGTGCTGTATGTGGCTCTGATTGCCCTGGATGGCATTAAACTGGAAAGAGTGAAAAAATGGAGGCCGTCCCAAATGTGGAAGGTTTGAGTTGTAAGAAGAGGTTGGATAGGCTTGGTCTTTTCTACTGGAGCTCAAAGGGTTAAGGGAATAAAGGTTAATAAAATCACCCTTGGTACACAGATGTGATTAATAGCCATAGTCTTTTCCCCAGAGTGGGGGAGTCTAAATCTAGATGTTGTAGGTTTGAGAGGGGAAAGATGCAAAACACGACCTGAGGGACAGCTTTTTCCAGTACATGAAGGAGTGCAGCGTAGGTTCACCAGGTTAATTCCCGGGATGGCGGGACTGACAATCCTGTATTTAAAGATGACTCACAAATTTCAGCCAGGGTTCCCGAAATTTCTTCTGTAGTTTACCACATTGTCCTTGGATATATATGTTCCAGCCCGGGAGATTTGTCTACATTCCAACAAGATAGTACCTTTAATGGGCTGTCCCACTGCGGCAACCTAATTGGCGAGTTTAGAAGAGTTTAGGAGAGTTTGGAAAGGTGCCATGTTGAAGACCTCCTTCGACTATGTTGAAGACTAGCTTCGACTAGCTACGATTAACTTCAGGAAAATTGGACACTGAATAGTGGAGAGTGAAGACGACCTCTTTCGACCTCCTTCGATCTCCTTCAACCTCCCTTTGATTATGTTGAAGACTATCTACGACTACCTTCGACTATCTTCGATTACCTTCAAATACCCTCGATTACCTATGAATAAAATGCCGACCTAATACGACCTACTTCTACTAAACCCACGAGTTTAAAAAATATTGATTTTTTCCATGGTGACCTTTTTTTATTCGCGGGCATTTTTCAGCATGTTGAAAAATACGCCGTGACCTAGCTGAGGCCTCGAGTATGCAGGGACTACTCTCCAGGATGAAGGAGAGTTACAAAGACCTCATAGGATCTTGTGTCGACCATGCTGCGATTATGAGTCGAGGGCAAACTCTTCTAAACTCGCCATTGAGGACCTTGCACATCTCCTGTGGCTCCACACAGAGTTGACCACGTTGATCTCTGGGGGGTCCTATTCTCTCTCTAGTTATCCTTTTCCCCTTTATGTATCTATAAAATCTCTTGGGATTGTCCTGAATGCTATCTGCCAGAGCTATCTCCTGTCCCCTTATTGCACTTCTGATTTCCCTTTTTAGTTTGCTCCTTAGTTCCCGAAACTCCTTCAGGGATTCACTTGATCCCAGCTGCCTATACCTGTCCCATGCATCCTTCTTATTCTTGACCAAAGCTTCAATTTCCTCAATTTCCATCCTTAATTTCCTGTTCCTCAGCAGGACACTCACATTGGCCAATCTGACAGGTAACACTGTTGGGAAGTCGGCAAATAAGTGAAAAGCCTTCATTTAATGGTTCTTTGGGCTCCACCTGGAATTATGTTCTCCAAACTACCTCATAATCCTAGTGTGAAACCCTTTGGAGGAATCCCCATGCCCAGTAATCACACCTTGTGTGCAGTTTACCTCGATGCAGGAAAGCAAACTATGCAAGAGACATTTAAGGGCCTGTCCCACTTGCATGCGATTGCATGCGTCTGGTGCGACCAAACGTGGTCGCTTGAGGCATACAGGCCGCACGGGGCCGGTCCCACTGCGAAGCGAGGAGGCTTATGGAATTGTGCGGGGCTGGTCCCGACATCGCGCGGGGCTCCGAAAATCCTGCACTGTCCGAAAACTCCGCGCGCCAACGGCCTATCGGCCCGCAGGCGCATTGAGGGCGTACGCAGCGTCTTGACAGCTTACGCAGCATCTTGACGTCATACGCAGCGTCTTGACAGCATACGCCTAGCGCGTGGCATTGCGCGATGACGTCACCGCCCGGCATGCCGTTGCGTGATGACGTCACCACCCGACGCCATGCAACGCCCAAATTCAGTCGGCCTGCCTCCTTCCCAGCCGATTGGCAAGTATGACGCGAATTACGTCACGCGCGAACTTAGCGCGTACTTAGCGCGTACTTACCGCGAACTTAGCGCGAACTCCGCTTCCGTTTGGTCGCGCCAAACGCATGCAGTCGCATGCAAGTGGGACAGGCCCTTTACTCACTCACCTGTTGTCTTTTGTTCAAGTTCAAGTGAGTTTATTGTCATGTATCCCTGATAGTACAATGAAATTCTTGCTTTGCTTCAGCACAACAGAACATTGTAGGCATTGATTACAAATCAGATCAGTGTGTCCATATACCATTCTATAAATATGTACACACATGAATAAATAAACTGATAAAGTGCAAATAACAGTTAATGGGCTATTAAAGTTCAGAGTTTTGTCCGAGCCAAGTTTAATAGCCTGATGGCTGTGGGGAAGTAGCTATTCCTGAACCTGGTCGTGGCAGTCTTCAGGCTCCTGTACCTTCTACCTGAAGGTAGTAGGGAGATGAGTGTGTGGCCAGGATGGTGTGGGTCCTTGATGATACTGCCAGCCTTTTTGAGGCAGCGACTGCGATAGATCCCCTCGATGGAAGGGAGGTCAGAGCCGATGATGGACTGGGCAGTGTTTACTAGTTTTTGTAGTCTTTTCCTCTCCAGGGCGCTCAAGTTGCCGAACCAAGCCATAACACAACCGGTCAGCATGCTCTCTACTGTGCACCTGTAGAAGTTAGAGAGAGTCCTCCTTGACAAACCGACTCTCCGTAATCTTCTCAGGAAGTAGAGGCGCTGATGTGCTTTCTTAATAATTGCATCAGTGTTCTCGGACCAGGAAAGATCTTCAGAGATGTGCACGCCCAGGAATTTGAAGCTCTTGACCCTTTCAACCATCAACCCGTTGATATAAACGGGACTGTGGGTCCCCATCCTACTCCTTCCAAAGTCCACAATCAGTTCCTTGGTTTTGCTGGTGTTGAGGGCCAGGTTATTGTGCTGAGACCATTTGGACAGTTGCTCGATCTCTCTTTTATACTCTGACTCATCCCCATCGGTGATATGTCCCACAACAGTGGTGTCGTCAGCGAACTTGATGATGGAGTTCGTACTATGACCGGCTATGCAGTTATGAGTATAGAGTGAGTACAGCAGGGGGCTGAGCACGCAGCCTTGAGGTGCTCCCGTGCTGATTGTTATTGAGTCTGACACATTTCCACCAATACGAACAGTCTGAGAGTGAGGAAGTTTTGTAGCAGCTCTTCCAGGACTACAAGTCTTCTATGACCATGTTCTCACCCAGACTCGCTACTGCAGCCACTTGTGTTGCCTCAACCCTTGCCTGGGTCATCATTTGTGGCTTCTGGCTTTCAGCTCCGGTTCT
>CM075981.1:44298656-44361491 GCA_038087875.1 Malacoraja senta | reverse complement strand
ATCTGCTCTCCACAGCCTCCAATGTTTTCGTTCGCCAGCCCCGCACTGCCAGCTTCTACCTCCTCACCAAAATCCATAAGCAGGACTGCCCTGACATACCTGCTCCTGCCCCACACACCTCATCTCCTTGATTCTTTCTGATGCCCCCTTGTCCAGTCCTTTCCAATATACATCTAAAATACCTCATACACCCTTCAACTCCTCAATAACTTTCAGTTTATAGTTCCCCCATTGATTTATCTTTACCATGGTCATCCTATTCCTATGTGTATGTGTGTGAGTGAGTGGGTGTGAGTGTGAGTGAGATGGTGTGTGTGTGAGTGTGAGTGAGTGTGAGTGTGTGTGTGTGTGTGTGTGTGAGTGTCTGTGTGAGTGTGTGTGAGTGTGAGTGTCTGTGTGAGTATGTGTGAGTGTGTGTGTATGTGGTTGTGGGTGTATGTGTGTGTATGTGTTTGTGAGTGTCTGTGTGAGTGTGTGTGTGTATGTTTGTGGGTGTCTGTGTGAGTGTGTGATGGTTTGTGTGTGTCTGTGTGAGTGTATGTGTGTGTGTGAGTATATGTGTGTGTGAGTGTCTGTGTGAGTGTGTGTGTGTATGTGTATGTGTTTGTGAGTGAATGTGAGTATGTGTTTGTGAGTGTGAGTGTGTCTGAGTGTGTGCGTGTGTGTGTGTTTGTGAGTGTAAGTGAGTGTGTGTGTGTTTGAGTGTGAGTGTGTGAGTGTGTGAGTGTGTGAGTGTGTGTGCGTGTGTGCGTGTGTGTGTGTGTGTTTGTGAGTGTAAGTGAGTGTGAGTGTGTGTGTGTTTGTGAGTGTAAGTGAGTGTGAGTGTGTGTGTGTTTGAGTGTGAGTGTGTGTGTGTTTGAGTGTGTGTGTGTGTGTGTGTGTGTGTGTGTGTGTGTGTGTGTGTGTGTGTGTGTGTGTGTGTGTGTGTGTGTGAGTGTGTGAGTGTGTGAGTGTGTGTGTGTGCGAGTGGTCTCAGTGACTGAGCTGCCAGCCCAAGGATCCATTCAGCCCACAATGTCCATACTAGCCCTCTGGAATATTGAGCTAGTATGGACATGGAATATTGCATTGGGGACCAGCCCTCCCATGTGAAGCTGGGACCCAATGGGTCCCACTTAGTTTAGTACCTTTATAAGAAGAAGCTTTGATGTGATTTATATGATGTGAATGGATCAGCGATTAAGAACGGAAAATGATGAGTTATTTTTTTGTTTTGTATTCAATAAAAAAACAATTAATCAAGAAACGACGTCTGGAAGATTCATCTTTGCTGTCTTATGTGTGTCGTGAGTGCGTTAGGCTATACTGCCAAATCATAGAAACATAGGAAATAGGTGCAGGAGGCGGCCATTCACCCTTCGAGCCAGCACCGCCATTCATTGTGATCATGGCTGATCGTCCCCTATCAATAACCCGTGCCTGCCTTCTCCCCATATCCCTTGACTCCACTAGCACTAGAGCTCTATCTAACTCAATTAAATCCATCCAGTGACATAGAAAACATAGAAAACATGGAAAATAGGTGCAGGAGTAGGCCATTCGGCCCTTCGAGCCTGCACCGCCATTCAATATGATCATGGCTGATCATCCAACTCAGTATCCTGTACCTGCCTTCTCTCCATACCCCCTGATCCCTTTAGCCACAAGGGCCACATCTAACTCCCTCTTAAATATAGCCAATGAACTGGCCTCAACTACCTTCTGTGGCAGAGAATTCCACAGATTCACCACTCTCTGTGTGAAAAATGATTTTCTCATCTCGGTCGTAAAAGACTTCCCCCTTATCCTTAAACTGTGACCCCTTGTTCTGGACTTCCCCAACATCGGGAACAATCTTCCTGCATCTAGCCTGTCCAACCCCTTAAGAATCTTGTAAGTTTCTATAAGATCCCCCCTCAATCTTCAAAATTCTAGCGAGTACAAGCCGAGTCTATCCAATCTATCCACTGCCCTCTGTGGCAGGGAATTCCACAAATTCACAACTCTCTGGGTGAAAATGTTTTTTCTCATCTCAGTCTTAAATGACCTCCCCTTTATTCTAAGACTGTGGCCCCTGGTTCTGGACTCACCCAACATTGGGAACATTTTTCCTGCATCTAGCTTGTCCAGTCCTTTTATAATTGTTTATGTTTCTATAAGATCCCCCCTCACCCTTCTAAACTCCAGTGAATACAAGCCTAGTCTTTTCAATCTTTCCTCATATGACAGTCCTGCCATCCCAGGGATCAATCTGGTGAACCTACGCTGCACTGCCTCAATCACAAGGATGTCCTTCCTCAAATTAGGAGACCAAAACTGTACACAACACTCCAGATGTGGTCTCACCAGAGCCCTATACAAATGCAGAAGAACCTTTTTACTCCTATACTGAAATCCTCTTGTTATGAAGGCCAACATTCCATTAGCTTTCTTCACTATCTGCTGTACCTGTAAGCCAACTTTCAGTGACCGGTGTACAAGGACACCCAGGTCTCGCTGCACCTCCCCTTTACCTAACCTAACCCCATTGAGATAATAATCTGCCCCCTTGTTTTTGCCGCCAAAGTGGATAATCTCACATTTATGTATATTATACTGCATCTGCCACGCATCTGCCCACTCACTCAACCTGTCCAGGTCACCCTGCAACCTCTTAACATCCTCTTCACAGCTCACACTGCCACCCAGCTTTGTGTCATCCGCAAACTAGCTAGTGTTTCTCCTAATTCCCTCTTCCAAATCATTAATATATATGGTAAACAGTTGCAGCCCCAACACCGAGCCTTGCGGCACTCCACTCGCCACTGCCTGCCATTCTGAAAAGAACCTGTTCACTCCTATTCTTTCCTTCCGGTCTGCCAACCAATTTTCTATCCATGTCAACACCCTACCCCCAATACCTTGTGCTCTAATTTTAGTCACCAGTCTCCCATGCGGAACCTTATGAAAGGCTTTCTGAAATTCTAGATACACTACATCCACTGGCACCCCTTCATCCATTTTGCTTGTCACATCCTCAAAAAATTCCAGATGGTTAGTCAAGCATGATTTCCCTTTCATAAATCCATGTTGACTTGGACTAATCCTTTTACTGCTATCCAAATGCCCCATTATTACCTCTTTAATAATTGACTCCAGCATCTTTCCCACCACCGAAGTCAGGCTACCATTTGTGGGCGCCTATACAAAAGTCTCAAGGACACCTTACAGAATATAACAGAGAAACATAAATCGGAGTAAAATAAGTTATAAAGACACCACCAATACACAAATTAAAGACAGAATTCAATTCAAAGTCATTAAAAAAAATCAGAAACACAATGTGAAGAGAGAGCAGCAGCAGCTAAACCGCGCCAGCGTCCACTCTCCCTTCCGACCGCCATCTTGGACACAGACTAACAAAGAGACTACACACAAAAATCATCCCCCCACAATGATTACCACTGTGGGGGAAGGCACAATGTCCAGTCCCCAACCCCAGTTCTCCCATAGTCAGGCCTAATGAAAATTTCTTTCAGTTCCTCTACCCCCTTAGATCCTCTGTCCTCCAGTACATCTGGGAGATTGTTTGTGTCTTCCTTAGTGAAGACAGATCCGAGGTACCTATTCAACTCTTCTGCCATTTCCTTGTTGCCCATAATAATTTCACCCGTGTCTGCTTTCAAGGGACCCACATTTGACTTTGCTACTCTTTTTCCCTTAACATATCTAAAGAAGCTTTTACTCTCCTTCTTTATATTCCTGGCCAGCTTCCCTTCGTACTTCATCTTTTCACCCCGTATTGCCCGTTTTGTTTCCTTCTGTTGTCCTATGAAAGTTTCCCAATCCTCTGGCTTCCGGCTACTCTTTGCTGTATTATACATCTTTTCTTTTAGTTTTATTCTATCCCTAACTTCTCTTAACAGCCACGGTTGCCTCCTACTCCCCTTAGAATCTTTCTTCATTTTTGGAATGAAATGATCCTGTGTCTTCCGAATTATGCCCAGAAATTCCTGCCATTGCTGTTCCACCGTCATTCCTGCTAGGATCCCTTTCCAGTCTACCTTGGCCAGCTCCCCTTTTATCTCTTCATAGTCCCCTTTGCTCATCTACGATAATTAATGGCTATCGAAGTTGGACTTTGAGAACATTGTAAAAAGTGCCATTACAGAGAGCAAAACAAACTAGTCTTCAATAAGTGGTAAGGTGAGATGGGTAGAACTCAAAGGTATATCTTTGATAGAATGTGTCCAAGTGTGTTACGAACTCATTAAAAGTCTTTCTCTGTGTCACCTGCTGCAAAATATGAGACAGTGGAACAATACAAAGAGAAGAAACAAAACTCAGCTAAAATACAGACTGCTTAATGTTGGTTGAAGTGAAGAATACTGTTTTAACGTTTGAGGTCTGCGTTAAGGCCAGCTATTGCCATCAAGACCAATGCTATTTCCTCAATGTATGTGTGCTCCAAAGTTGCAGCAATCATGTTGAGTGTACATTTCATGCCAATTGACAACCCTGTAGTGCAACTAATTGCCTGCATTGAACACATGGCAACCAGGGACACTGTATGTGCTCTGTATGTGCTTGGAAATCCAAAGGGTTTCTACAGCTATATTAATAGCAAAAGGATAACGAGGGATACAATTGGTCCATTAGAGAGTCAGAGTGGACAGCTATCTGCAGAGCCAAAAGAGATGGGGGAGATATTGAACAATTTCTTTTCTTCGGTATTCACCAAGGAGAAGGATATTGAATTATGTGAGGTAAGGGAAACAAGTAGAGTAGCTATGGAAACTATGAGGATCAAAAAAGAGGAAGTACTGACACTTTTGAAAAATATAAAAGTGGATGTCTCCAGATCCTGACAGGATTTTCCCTAGGACATTGAGGGAAGTTAGTGTAGAAATAGCAGGGGCAATGACAGAAATATTTCAAATGTCATTAGAAACGGGAATGGTGCCGGAGGATTGGCGTACTGCGCATGTTGTTCCATTGTTTAAAAAGGGTTCTAAGAATAAACCTAGCAATTATAGACCTGTTAGTTTGACATCAGTGGTGGGCAAATGAATGGAAAGGATACTTAGAGATAATATATATATATAATCATCTAGATAAACAGTGTCTGATTTGGAACAGTCAACATGGATTTGTGCCTGGAAGGTCATGTTTGACTAATCTTCTTGAATTTTTTGAAGAGGTTACTAGGGAAATTGATAAGGGTAAAGCGGTGGATGTTGTCTATAAGGACTTCAGTAAGGCCTTTGACAAGGTTCCACATGGAAGGTTGGTTAAGAAGGTTCAAATGTTGGGTATTAATATTGGAGTAGCAAGATGGATTCAACAGTGGCTGAATGGGAGATGCCAGAGAGGAATGGTGGATGGCTGTATGTCAGGTTGGAGGCCAGTGACTAGTGGGGTGCCTCAGGGATCTGTGTTGGGTCCACTGTTGTTTGTCATATATATCAATGATCTGGATGATGGTGTGGTAAATTGGATTAGTAAGTATGCAGATGATGCTAAGATAGGTGGTGTTGTGGATAATGAAGTCGATTTTCAAAGTCTACAGAGAGATTTAGGCCATTTGGAAGAGTGGGCTGAAAGATGGCAGATGGAGTTTAATGCTGATAAGTGTGAGGTGCTACATCTTGGCAGGACAAATCAAAATAGGACGTACATGGTAAATGGTAGCGAATTGAGGAATGCAGTTGAACAGAGGGATCTAGGAATAACTGTGCATAGTTCCCTGAAGGTGGAATCTCATGTAGATAGGGTGGTAAAGAAAGCTTTTGGTGTGCTGGCCTTTATAAATCAGAGCATTGAGTATAGAAGTTGGGACATCATGTTAAAATTGTACAAGGCATTGGTGAGGCCAATTCTGGAGTATGGTGTACAATTTTGGTCACCAAATTATAGGAAAGATGTCAACAAAATAGAGAGAGTACAGAGGAGATTTACTAGAATGTTGCCTGGGTTTCAGCACCTAAGTTACAGAGAAAGGTTGAACAAGATAGGTCTTTATTCTTTGGAGTGCAGAAGGTTAAGGGGGACTTGATAGAGGTCTTTAAAATTATGAGAGGGATAGACAGAGTTGACGTAGATAAGCTTTTTCCATTGAGAGTAGGGAAGATTCAAACAAGAGGACATGATTTGAGAATTAAGGGACAAAAGTTTAGGGGTAACATGAGGGGGAACATCTTTACTCAGAGAGAGGTAGCTGTGTGGAATGAGCTTCCAGTGGAAGTGGTGGAGGCAGGTTCGATTTTATCATTTAAAAATAAATTGGATAGGTATATGGACGGGAAAGGAATGGAGGGTTATGGTCTGAATGCAGGTAGATGGGACCAGGGGAGAGTAAGTGTTCAGCACGGATTAGAAGGGCCGAGATGGTCTGTTTCCATGCTGTAATTGTTATATGGTTATATAGTTATATGAAATACCGCACATTCTGTGGTTGATTTCTCACATCCCTTCAACTGCATAGTGCATCAAAAGCCTGGATGGAACATCCCCTGTGGAATGTAGACACAAAATGCTGGAGTAACTCAGCGGGTCTGGCAGCATCTCTGGAGAGAAGGAATGGGTGATGTTTCGGGCTGAGACCCTTCTTCAGACCTGAAACTTTCCTATCCACTGTGGAATACTGAGAGCCATACAGCAGAGAAATAGGCTCTTCAGCCCATCTCATCCATGCCAAACAAGATGCCCCATCTACATCCTAGTTGCCTGCATTTGGCCCATATCCCTCTAATCCTTTACTACCCTTGTACATTTGATTATCTTTTAAATGCTGCTATAATATCTGCCATGACTACTCTCCCTGGCAGCTCGTTTCATATACTCACTACCCTCTGAGTGAAAATGTTGTCTCTTCAGTCGCAATTATATCTTTCCATTTAACTGTAAACCTATGTTCTCTGGTTCTTCATTACGCTATTCTGGGTAAAATACTCTGAGCAGTCGACCTCCATATTTCTCTCGTGATTTTATACACCTCTGTAAGATTACCCCTCATCCTCCTGTGCTTCAATGAATAGAGCCTTAGTCTGCCCGACCTCTCACTATAGCACAGGCTGTTTAGTCCTGACACCATCTGTAGATTGATGTTGCATGTGAACCAATCACACTTAGCCAGCTTCACTAACTCCACCCCACTATAACACTATACTAACGCCTATTCCCAGCACCGTCAGTCTGAGCAGCTAGGATGAACTGACAACACCTTGTCTTTTAATGCTGCCAAGTTACAGTGCTGATTAAAGATGTGTTTAAATCATATACTTTCTCAGGTGTCGATTAACATTTTTTTTTTTTTTAATTAATTAATTTATTTTGTAATTAAAAGACAAGGTGTTGTCAGTTCATCCTAGCTGCTGAGAGTGACAGTGCTGGGAATAGGCGTTAGTATAGTGTTATAGTGGGGTGGAGTTAGTGATGCTGGCTAAATGTGATTGGTTCACATGCAACATCAATCTACATCAATGTACGAGTGACTGGGACGTTGCAGCCATGATTGAAACCTGGTTAAGAGAGGGGCAGGACTGGCAGCTCAATGTTCTGGGATACAGGAGCTTCAGGAGAGACAGGGGTGAGGGAAAAAGAGGAGGGGGGGTGTTGCATTATTGGTTGAGGATGTCACAGCTGTGTTCAGAGGTGACATTACGGACAGTTCGTCTGGTAAGGCTATATGGGTGGGGCTGAGGAACATGAAAGGGATCAGTTCGCACTAACCAACCTGATCTCCCGGTGGCTCAGCACTTCAACTCCTCCTCACATTCCAAATCCGACCTTTCTGTCCTGGGCCTCCTCAATGGCCAGAGTGAGTCCCACCGTAAATTGGAGGAGCAGCACCTCATATTTTGCTTGGGTAGTTTATACCCCAGCGGTATGAACATTGACTTCTCTAATTTCAGGCAGTCCTTGCTTTCTCCCTCCTTCCCCTCCACTTCCCAGCTCTCCCACAGCCTACTGTCTCTGCCTCTTCCTTTCTTCTTCCCGCCCCACACCACATCAGTCTGAAGATGGGTCTCGACCCGAAACATTGCCTATTCCTTCGCTCCATAGATGCTGCTTCACCCGCTGAATTTCTCCAGCATTTTTGTCGACCAACATGAAAGGGATGATCACTTTGCTGGGGGTGTACTACAGACCCCCAAATAGTCAACAGGAATTAGAAGAACAAATGTGCCGGGAGATTGCAGACAACTGCAAGTTGAATAAGGTTTTACAGTTGGGGATTTTAACTTACCCAATATAGACTGGGAATATCATAGTGTGAAAGGTTTAGATGGGGTGCAATTTCTCAAAAGTGTTCAGGAGAGTTTTCTACAGCAATATGTAGAGGCCTCCATACGTGAGAGGGCAACACTGGATCTAGTATTGGGAAATTGGGAAGGGCAAGTTAATAAAGTGTGTGCGAGGAGCCTTTTGGGACCAGTGACCACAGTTCGATTAAGTTTAAGATAGTTATGGATAGAGGCAGAGAGGGTCCACATGTTAAAATGCTCAACTGGGGTAAGACCAACTTTGAGGGTCTTACTCAAGTTGCCTGGAGCAGGTTATTTGAGGGGAAAGGAACATCGGCCAAGTGGGATGCTTTTAAAAGTGTGCTGATGAAAGCTCATAATGTGAATGTTTAGAGTGAAGGGCAAAGCAGGCAAACATAAGGATGCTTGGTTGATGAGGGAAATTGAAGCATTGGTCCAAGAAGGTGAAAGATGTATGGGACAGGTATAGGCAGCTGGTATTAAGTGCATCCCTGAAGGAGATTTGGAAACTAAGGAGTAAAGTAAAAAAGGAAATTAGAAGGGCAAAAAAGGCCCAGGAGATAGCTCTGGCAGATAACAATAAGGACAACTGCAAGAAATATTATAAATACATCAGGGAAAAAATAGTAACTAGAGAGAGAGTGGGACCCCTCAGAAATCAAAGCCGTCACCTCTGTGTGGAGCCACAGAAGATGGGCAAGATCTTCAATGCGTACTCCTCCTCTGTGTTTACCGAGGAACTTGGGGCAGTCTTGAGAGCAGTCAGTGCTACACTTGAATAGGTGCTGAAGGTAATATAATGTATGAAGATTGACAAATCTCCATGGCCTGATCAGATATATCCGAGGACATTGTAGGAAACCAGAGAGGAAATTGCGGGAGCGCTGGTTGAAATTTACGAGTTGTCTTTAAATACAGGAGAGGTGCCGGAAGACTGGAGGGTGGCAAATGTTGTGCCTCTTTTCAAGAAGGGCTGCAGGGAAAAGGGATCTATTGGCCAGTATGCTTAACATCTGTAGTTGGAAAGATACTGTGAGTATTCTGAGGGATAGGATATACAGACATTTAGACAAACAAGGACTGATTAGGTCAGCATGGTTTTGTACGTGGGAAGTCATGTCTCACAAATCCGTTAGATTTTTTGAAGATGTGACCAAAAAGGTCGACGAGGGCAGAGCTGTAGATCTTGTATATACGGACTTCAGCAAAGCATTCGACAAGGTTCCACATGGTAAGCTGCTCTGGAAGGTTAGATTGCATGGGATCCAAGGAGAGATAGCTGAATGGATAGAAAATTGGCTTCATGGAAGGAAGCAGAGGGTGATGGTGGAAGGTTGCTTCTTGGACTGGAGGCCTGTGACTAGTGGTGTGCCTTAGGGTTCGGGGCTGAGCCCGTTACTGTTTGTCAGCGAAATCAATGATTTGGATGAGAGGCATGGCAAGATTAACTCGTTTGCTGATGATACAAAAGTGGGTGGTTTTGCAGAGAAGATGGTTGTGAAAAATTGCAGCAGGATTTTGATTGATTGGCCAGGTGGGCTGAGGAATGGTTGATGGAATTGTTGAGGAATTGCACATTATAGAGATACCTGAGATGTTGCATTTTGGGAAGTCTAACATGGGCAGGACCTACACGGTGAATGGTAGGGCTCTGGGAGTGTTGTAAAGCAGAGGGATCAAGGAGTGCAGGTGCATGGTTCCTTGAAGGTGGAGTAAGAAGTAGATACATTGGTCAAAAAGGCATTTGGCACATTGGCCTTCTTCAGCCAGAGTATTGAGTATAGAAGTTGGAAGGTCATCTTAGCCTTACATCGGTAGTGGGGAAGATGCTCGAGTTGATTATTAAAGATGTTTGGAAAGCAGCAACAGGATCGGTCAAAGTCAGCATAGATTTATGAAGGGGAAATTATGCTTGACTAATCTCATGGAATTTTTTGAAGATGTAACGAGTAGAATGGATAAGGGAGAGCCAGTGGATGTGGTGTACCTGGACTTTCAAAAAGCCTTTACAAGGTCCCACACAAGATATGAGTGTGCAGAATTAGAGCACATGGTATTGGGGGTAGGGTATTGACATGGATAGAGAACTGGTTGGCAGACAGGAAGCAAAGAGTAGGATTTAACGGGTCCTTTTCAGAATGGCAGGCAGTGTCTGGTGGGGTGCCACAAGGCTCGGTGCTGGGACCCCAGTTATTTAATATATATATTAACGAGGGAATTAAACATGACATCTCAAAGTTTGCGGATGACACAAAGCTGGATGGCAGTGTAAGCTGCGATGAGGATACTATGAGGCTGCAGGGTGACTTGGATATGTTGGGTGAGTGGGCAGATGCAGGGCAGATGCAATATAATGTGGATAAATGTGAGGTTTGCACTTTGGGAGCAAGAACAGGAAGGCAAATTATTATCTGAATGGTGTCAGATTAAGAAAATGGGAGGTGCAACAAGAACTGGGTGTGCTTGTACATCAGTCACTAGAAGTAAGCATGCAGGTACAGCAGGCAGTGAAGAAAGTTGATTGACCTTCATATCGAGAGGATTTGAGTTTAGGAGCAAGGAGGTCCTACTGCAGTTGTACAGGACCCTGGTGAGACCACACCTGGACTATTTTGGTCTCCTTATTTGAGGAAGGACATTATTGCTATTGAGGGAGTGCAGCCTAGGTTCACCTGGTTAATTCCCGGTATGGCAGGACTGACAAATGATGAAAGAATGCGTCGACTGGACTTGTATTCACTGGAATTTAGAAGGATGAGAGGTTATCTTATAGAAATTGAAAATTCTTAGAGGATTAGAGGTAGATGCAGGAAGAATGTTCCCGATGTTGTTGGAGTCCAGCCCAGGGGTCACAGTTTAAGAATAAGGGGTAGGTCATTTAGGACTGAGATGAGGAAACACGTTTTCACCCAGTGAGTTGTGAATCTGTGCTATTCTCAGCCACAGAAGGCAGTGGAGGCCAATTCACTGAATGTTTTTTACGAATTGGATTTAGCTCTTAGGGCTAACGGAATCAAGGGATATGGGGAAAAAGCAGAAACGGGCTACTGATTTTAGATGATCAGACATGATCTAATAGAATGGCAGTGCTGGCTTGAAGGGCCAAATGGCCTACTCCTGCACCTATTTTTTGTTTCTACACGTATGAACCTGGCCATTAAGATAATGATAAATATCATTCATGTTAAAAGTGTAATTGATTGTTCAATGCAAATAAAGGTATGAAGATATTAATATAGCACTTAAGTACCTAGCTGAATAGACAAACAGTAATATTAATCAGGTGGACAGTGAAACTAGTCAGAGAAATAGGGTGTGGGAGTGACAGAGAGAGAGGGAAAGCAAGGGTTAATTGATGTTAGAGAAATCAATGTTCATACCGCTGGGTTGTAAGCAGCCCAAGCAAAATATGAATTGCTGTTCCTCCAATTTGTGCTGGGCCTCCCACTGACCACTGTGCAATGATACTTTATAACTAATGTATAAAACAGCCTGTAGTATTATTAGCTTGCAGGAACAAAAATACATTTTTAGCTGCTAAAAATAAATTTGTTTTTGAAAACAACTCATTGTTTCACGGAGTTGGATGGAACAAATCCCTTCCTAGGTTACAGTGGACAATCGGCACTGAACAAATCTGTTATCACAAGCTGTTCAGGGAACTGAATCATCCTACCACAACCAGGGAGCAGTGCTGAACTATTATCGACCTCATTGGTGACCCTCGACTATCCTTGATCTGACTTTGCTGGCTTTACCTTGCACTAAACATTATTCCCTTATCATGTGTCTACATACTGTGGATGGCTTGATTGTAATCATATTTTGTCTTTCCGCTGACTGGTTAGTGCGCATCAAAACCATTTCACTGTACCTCGCTACACCTGACAATAAACTGAACAGAACTAAACATATCTATGCTGACTACCTCTGACCAGCCTCTACCTTTCCAAATTTAAAATGAGTGGAGGCTCGTCCATCCCCCCACACTCCGAAGATTTACAGGTTTGTAGATTGATTTGCTTGGTATAAGTGTAAATTGTCCCTAGTGTGTGTGGGATAGTGTTAATGTGCGGGGA
Organism: Malacoraja senta; assembly: GCA_038087875.1. Lineage (NCBI taxonomy): Eukaryota > Metazoa > Chordata > Chondrichthyes > Rajiformes > Rajidae > Malacoraja > Malacoraja senta. The sequence continues at coordinate 44,349,187 of CM075981.1, read as the reverse complement.
TCGCTGGTCGGTGCGGACTCGGTGAGCCGAAGGGGCCTGTTTCCTCACTGTATGTCTAAACTAAACTAAGCATTTCTGTGCATTATATCCAGTGCATTATCTTTTACTGTTCATTATGTTACTCCTGTAAGCAAGACCTCCACTTACAGTATAAATACAGGCTGTCTAGTCATAATTGTTCTCATTTTGTAGATGTTTTCTATTATATCTTTGAGCAAGAATTCAATATCTTATATAATATTGACAATAAGTTAGTGCTTCTATAGTTCTTTGGAGTTTTACTATCTTCTATTGTGGAAATTGGAGTAACATTATGTGTCTTCTCATTCACTGCTCAGGCATGCTGCTGATTTCTATTCTAATAATTCCTCTGCTATGCCTTCCACAGTTTCTTTGTGTATGCATTGTCCTATCTTCAGAAGGAGTATTTACTTTGTTGCCATCTTAAATGTTTTGCTATTCTTTCTGATCTCCTGCAACATTGAGTTCAAGAAACCTGTGAAAATAATTACTTGATATCATTACCATTCCCTTCCCATTAATTGATTACCAAATTTTGTCACATTAATAAATTCATGGAATCGTGCAGGGCCTAATGGGAACAACAATTTAGCTTTGTCTATAATTCAAAAATGAATATTCATGCAATGTACTAATTATAGATATCAAATTACCTTACTGGCTTATTTTTGTGGACTGGAGTCATAGTCATAGAGTGATACAGTGTGGAAACAGGCCCTTCAGCCCAACTTGCCCATACCCGCCAACATGTCCCTATTACACTAGTCCTACCTGCCCACATTTGGCCCATATCCCTCCAAACCTGTCCTATCCATGTACCTGTCTAACAGGGGTCAAGGAAAGAGCGTTCACGTCGCGGCCCTGTTTCCATCAATCTTTCCACCACCACGCACAAGAAGCACAAGACAGACATCATTGTACGCAGATGCCGAGAAGTGTGTTCAGCTCTGGGTCAACAACTTCTAATCTTGTGTGTGGACTCGACAAGAAGACCTATCTAACTGTCTCTTAAACGTTGGATTGTCCCAGCCTCAACTACCTCCTCTGGCAGCTCATTACATACACCCAGCACCCTTTGTGTGAAAAAGTTACCCCTCAGATTCCTATGAAATCTTTTCCCCTTCATCTTAAACCTATGTCCTCTGGTCCTCGATTCCCCTACTCTGGGCAAAAGACTCTGTGCGTCTACCCGATCTATTCCTCGCATGATTTTATACCCCTCTATAAGATCACCCCACATCCTCCTGCGTGCCATGGAATAGAGACCCAGCCTACCCAACCTCTCCCTATAGCTCAAACCCTCTAGTCCTGACAACATCCTCATAAATCTTCTCTGTACCTTTCCAGCTTGACAACATATTTCCTATAACATGGTGTCCAACACTGAACACAATATTCTAAAAGCGGTCTCACAAACGTCTTATGACCTCCCAACTTCTATACTCATTACTCTGACTGATGAAGGTCAATGTGCTAAAAGCCTTTTTGACCACCCTATCTACCTGCGACTTCACCTTCAAGGAACCATGCACCTGCACTCCTAGATCATTCTGCTCTTCAACACTACAGACTAGTTCCAATATATTGAATGTAGCCCTAATAGTAGGGAGGTTTTAAACATTATATTAATGAATCAAATATTCAAAGATAGATTGTTCCTTCCCAGAATGATAGTATAGGCAGTAATAGAATAGTCACCTGGGGAGGAAGAGACTGTGATAAAGCTTAATTTACATAAAGACATTTACTTACTTCCTTAAAGGCCTGTCCCACCAGCATGCGACTGCATGCGTCTAGCGCGACCAAACGTGGTGGCTTGAGGCGTACGGCCTCGCGGGGCCGTCCCACTTCCAACCGCGGAGCCGTCTGGAGTTGTGCGGGGCTGGTCCCGACATCATACTCACCAATCAGCTGGGCAGGAGGCGGGCCGACTGAATTTGGTCGTCGCACAGCGTCGGGCGATTACGTCATCATGCAACGGCATGCCGGGCGGTGACATCATCGCGCAACGCCACGCGCTAGGCGTACACCGTCAAGACGCTGCGTACGGCATCGAGACGCTGCGTATGACGTCGAGACGTTGCGTACGCCCGTCGAGGCGCTGCGTCCGGCCTCAATGCGGCTGAGGGCCGACAGGCCGTTGTCGCGCGGGATTTTTGGTCAGTGTCAGTTTTTCGGAGCCCCGCGCGATGTCGGGACCAGCCCCGCACAACTCCATACGGCTCCGGCAATCGAAGTGGGACCGGCCCCGCGAGGCCGTACGGCTCAAGCGACCACGTTAGGTCGCACTCGCCGCATGCAGTCGCATGCTGGTGGGACAGGCCCTTTACTACAACATGAAAGAAGAGCATTCAGCCATCAGGTCTATGTGGGGTCCCAGGAGAGAAATACTTTCAACCCCATTTCCCCATTGCTATGACTCTTGATAGATTCTTGATAAGTACAGGTGCCAGAGGTTAAGGGGAGAAGGCAGGAGAATGGGGTTGGGAGGGAGAGACAGAGTAGCCATGATTGAATGGCAGAGTAGACATGATGGACCAATGGCCTAATTTTGCTCCTATCACATGATCTTATGATGAAATATAAAAGTGGATAAGTCTCCAGGTCCGGACAGGATATTCCCTAGGACATTGAGGGAAGTTAGTGTAGAAATAGCAGGGGCTATGACAGAAATATTTCAAATGTCATTGGAAACGGCAATAGTGCCGGAGGATTGGCGTACTGTGCATGTTGTTCCATTGTTTAAAAAGGGGTCTAAGAGTAAACCTAGCAATTATAGACCTGTTAGTTTGACGTCAGTGGTGGGCAAATTAATGGAAAGGATACTTAGAGATAATATATATAAGCATCTGGATAAACAGGGGCTGATTAGGAACAGTCAACATGGATTTGTGCCTGGAAGGTCATGTTTGACTAATCTTCTTGAATTTTTTGAAGAGGTTACTCGGGAAATTGATGAGGGTAAAGCCGTGGATGTTGTATATATGCACTTCAGTAAGGCCTTTGACAAGGTTCCTCACGGAAGGTTGGTTAAGAAGGTTCAATGGTTGGGTATTAATGGTGGAGAAGCAAGATGGATTCAACAGTGGCTGAATGGGAGATGCCAGAGAGTAATGGTGGTTGGTTGTTTGTCAGGTTGGAGGCCAGTGACTAGTGGGGTGCCACAGGGTACTGTGTTGGGTCCACTGTTGTTTGTCATGTACATCAATGATCTGGATGATGGTGTGGTAAATTGGATTAGTAAGTATGCAGATGATACTAAGATAGGTGGGGCTGTGGATAATTAAGTAGATTTTCAAAGTCTACAGAGAGTTTTATGCCGGTTGGAAGAGTGGGCTGAAAGATGGCAGATGGAGTTTAATGCTGATAAGTGTGAGGTGCTACATCTTGGCAGGACAAATCAAAATAGGACGTACATGGTAAATGGTAGGGAATTGAAGAATGCAGGTGAACAGAGGGATCTTGGAATAACTGTGGACAGTTCCCTGAAAGTGGAATCTCATGTAGATAGGGTGGTAAAGAAAGCTTTTGGTGTGCTGGCTTTTATAAATCAGACAATTGAGTATAGAAGTTGGGATGTAATGTTAAAATTGTACAAGGCATTGGTGAGGCCAATTCTGGAGTATGGTGTACAATTTTGGTCGCCTAATTATAGGAAGGATGTCAACAAAATAGAGAGAGTACAGAGGAGATTTACTAGAATGTTGCCTGGGTTTCAGCAACTAAGTTACAGAGAAAGGTTGAACAAGTTAGGGCTTTATTCTTTGGAGCGCAGAAGGTTAAGGGGGGACTTGATAGAGGTCTTTAAAATGATGAGAGGGATAGACAGAGTTGACGTGGATAAGCTTTTCCCATTGAGAGTAGGGAAGATTCAAACAAGGGGACATGACTTGAGAATTAAGGGACAGAAGTTTAGGGGTAACATGATGGGGAACTTCTTTACTCAGAGAGTGGTGGCTGTGTGGAATGAGCTTCCAGTGAAGGTGGTGGAGGCAGGTTCGTTTTTATCATTTAAAAATAAATTGGATAGTTATATGGATGGGAAAGGAATGGAGGGTTATGGTCTGAGCACAGGTATATGGGACTAGGGGAGAATACGTGTTCGGCACGGACTAGAAGGGTCGAGATGGCCTGTTTCCGTGCTGTAATTGTTATATGGTTATATGGTTATAATATGCACTTTTCTGCCAACAGTTTTCCTCAGGGTGGAAGAAAATCTTCTCCTGCAGTCCTATAGTTCAATTAAGGTTACTGACATGTATATTAGCTAAATATGATTCCGAAATCTTTAAAAAACATATAAACATAGAAATAAGGTGCAGGAGCAAGCCATTCGGCCTTTTGAGCCATTCAATATGATCATGGCTAATCATCCAAAATCAGTTCCTGCTTTTCCCCCATATCCCTTGATTCCGTTAAAGCCCTGTCTCGTGGTGCGAGTTGACCCACGAGGTACCCCGATTGAAAGACTCGTGGTTGAGTACGAGATTCCAAGTGTATGATCAAGAGTTTAACCGAGTTCCCACGGGTATGACTACGTTTGCAGTTTACTTGTCATTTCTGCGATGTTCCAAGTTCGTCTCCCGAGTTACCAAGTTCCTCTCCCGAGTTACTCTTGAGCCAACCATGAATGAAGGTCTGTTTTAATAAGCAACAGTGTTAAAGAAGACATCTCCATCCTGCGGCTTTGAGTTAAAGATAGAATTCAGCGCGGCCGCATCTATTGATTTGACCTACAAAGGGAAAATGCGCACCGTCCAGTGCCAGAGCAGTTATACTTATGATTTGTTTGAAACACACATCACGTAGTTAGAAGACCAGCGAGCGGAGGTTTGCTATATTTTGATTGAATTTACTGCCAGGTCTACACACTGCGGGGAGACGGGAGATGACATCTTTGAATGTGGACGGATGTCTCCGCGCCTGCTCGTTCTAAGCGGAATATATTTTTAGATGCCTTTCAAGCCGGGCTTTGGTTTTATTCCTTGTTTTTGTTTATTCTCACACACTTTTCGTGTGTGAGGGTGTGAGAAGTCCATGCCGGGTGCCGGCGGGCCGCAGCCGCTGTTCTTTCACATCAGTTGCACATCAGATTGTTGGGAGACGGAGCTCAGGGTTCGCCTCCTGAGCTGCTTTGGTGCCCAGGCGTGAGTTGAGGTAGAGGGAGGGCGTCATTAATCTGTCTGGGGTGACAAGGCTCTTGGGTTAGGCTGGGATCATTCTCTGCGGGATGATCTAAGTGCGGGAGACAAGTGTAGGAGAGGTGTACTGACTGTGTGGGCAGACACTTTGGTAGTGATTGCCCACCAGTCTCAAAAGCCGCTGTGTCTCCCTGTCCCTGGGATAGCAGGGGGTGATCAAACAGCACAATACCCCCCTCCCCCTCCACGCCAACACGAAGGGCAACGATCCCAAGGCTTTAGCATCAGAAACAGCGGGCAGGCGACAATCACCCGCCATAACGCGAGAGATCATGCACTATTGTCGGTCTCCTTTACACGTCGGTGTTTCTGTCTTTCTCCATCTCATTGTTGGCCCTGTCTGTCGCCACCCCCACCCCCACCACTCTGCTTCCCGGCCATGTGTGTGACCCCTTCCCTCCCCTCTCCAGCTCCCCGCCCATTGCACCGGGCGCGGGGGCTTCGTACCGTCTTCACGTCGGCGATGCCAGCAGGTCAGTGCCAGTCGCCCCGGGGCAGATGCTCGGGGGCTCTCTCCCAGTGCGGCCCCGGACCGGGGGGGGGGGGATGGGAGTCAGCGGGCACGCCGGCTCTGCCACACCATGGGCCGCCGCCAACCAAGCCACCCGTCCACGTCCCGTCCACGTCCACACGCTCGGTAGAACAGGAGCTGAGACTGGGAACGTAACCGCCCTTGCCCCCTCCCCCTGCAACTGCAAACAACCCCACTCTCCTGCTCACCTAACCCACCCATCCCTTCTCTCTGGGTATTGAAAGCGCTTCTGGTCTGCAGTGTGCAATAGTCACCAAAATACACTGCATCTTTAGAAAGGAAAATTACAAAACATGTCAATCCCACTGGATAGGCTTTAGTCATGGTGCTGTACCACACGGAAACAGGTCCTTCAGCCCAGATAGGCTGTGCCGTCCAAGTTGGCGTCTTGGGGTAGTCCTATTTGCATGCATGTGGCCCATAGCCCTCTAAACCCTTCCCATCCATTTATCTGTCGTTAATAACCTCAAGAAAATTCCTGCAAATGGGTCTAACTCAGAGAGAAGTCTCCCCTCCTTTCCAGGGTTAATCGCTCCACTGTTTATAATGCTTCCTGCATTATGAAGTCCTCGACAGTGAACCTCATGGGCAATCACTACCAAAGTGTCTGCCCACACAGTCAGTACACTTGTCTCCCATACTAAGTCACCCCAACCACCCCCCCCCCCCCACACCTTTCCCTCCCAACTCCAGTCCCGTCCCGACCCTCTGGGAAACTGAAGGGAGCGACAATCAACTGCCATAGATACAAATAATGTCATACACGGGAAAGGGCAGATGCTGGTTGACAAAAAGTGAACACACGGTGCTGGAGTTATACAAAGACACAGCAGAAATTTGGAAACGTCATCCCCTCACCCATTCCTTCTCTCCAGAGATGCTGCCTGCCCGCTGAGTTAAAGAATTCCCACAGTAGACTCACAAGTCACTAAGGTAAACGCACGGGCCACTGCGTTCTTACAACGTGTTTAAATGTTTCAAATTTTAACCTCAAGAGTACATTTTACTCGTGGAAAAGTTTAAACATGTTTGAATTTTTCCAAGAGTTAACAAGTGTCACGGGTACCTGCCGTTAGCGCCAAGAGTCGCTAAGTTGCGTCCACGAGTTCCGACGTTCCCGCTATGTTAATCGTACGTGATTACCACGAGTTAAATTTGTTTTAAGCTCGGGGTACCTCGTGGGTCAGCTCGCACCATGAGACAGGGGTTTTAGCCCTCAGAGCTATATCTAACTCTCTTGAAAACATCCAGTGAATTGGCCTCCACTGCCTTCTCTGGCAGACAATTCCACAGATTCACAACTCTCTGGCTGAAAATATTCTTCCTCATCTCAGTCCTAAATCTGCCTACAGACAGGAAGTGTCACAGCTGGCGTCCTGGTGCCGTAGCAACAACCTAGAGCTCAATGCTCTTAAGACAGTGGAATTGATTGTAGACTTTAGGAGAGCTCCCCCTCCCCTCACCCCACTCACCATCAACAACACCACAGTCACATTTGTGGAGTCTTTTAAGTTCCTGGGAACCATCATCTCCAAGGACCTTAAGTGGGGGGCTACCATCGACTCCACATTCAAAAAGGCACAACAGAGGATGTACTTCCTACGGCAGCTGAGGAAGCACAATCTGCCACAGGCAATGATGGTCCAATTCTACACAGCCATCGTAGAGTCTGTTCTCACCTTCTCCATCATGGTCTGGCTTGGCTCAGCCACCAAGCACGACACCTGGAGGCTGCAGCGAATTTTCCGATCAGCAGAGAAGGTTATTGGCTGCAACCTTCCCTCCATTGATGAACTGTACACTGCAAGGGCCAGGAAGCGAGCAGGCAAGATCATCTCTGACCCCTCTCACCCTGGCCACAAACTCTTTGAATCACTTTCCTCTGCACGGCGACTCCGGATTGTCAAAGCTGCCACAGCCAGACATAAAAATAGGTTTTATCCACGAGTAGTTGCTCTACTCAACAGCCAAAAATCTGTAGCCTCCCTTTGATCTGGTATTTTGTTGGTTCACATGCTTGATCAATGGTGTTTTATCATTAATGTTTTATTATTATTAATGTTTAGTGTTTTCCGAGTCATTCATAACTGTCACTGTATGTCATGTTGTTACTTGTGGGCGGAGCACTAAGGCAAATTCCTTGTATGTGAATACTTGGCCAATAAACTTACTTACTTACTTAAATTGCCTACCCCTTATTCTTAAACTGTGACCCCCGATTCTGGACTCCCCTAATATCGGGAACATTTTTCCTGCATCGAGCCGATCCAATCCCTTACTGCAGTAAGAACTGATACCCGTAAACCTGGTGACATTGGTGCTTCTTAGATTCTTTGATGTACCATCGGTTCAAAGCTGTGCATGAAACTTGAAAGAACCTGGGCATCGGGGCTGGTCAGTGTACTAGTTAATGCTGCACCCTGCATGGACAGTCCAATTTGTAGTTAATTTGTAGTAAGTGGTCAAAGCTGTGTATGAAACTCATTTATGGAAGATGATTTTAGCATCATGAGCAGGTGACCATAGAACAGTACAGCATAGCCTGTTAGCCCATGTTGCCTGTGACAATCATACTGATAAAAATTGGACATTTGCCTGCACGTTGCCTATAATCCTCGGTTCCCAATGAAATGGGGTGAAAAGTTAAGTAAACACATCTTGCCCAAGAAGAGCACAGTCACCTGCCTCAATGACTATCTTCCGACAGCACTAACATCCACCACAATGAAGTTAGTTATGGTTACTTGTGCCGTGGAAATGACCTGCATCCACTTCAATTTATCTAATGCACAACAGGTCCTCCATGGCCATATCTCACTGGCTCTCCATCTCTTCTGGACCATCTGGATAACATGGACACAGACATAAAGCTGCTGTTCATTGACCACAGCAAGGCATTCAAAACCATTATCCCTTCCAAACTCATCTCCAAGCTTCAAAACCTGGAACTTTGTACCTCTCTTTGCAACCGAATCCTTGACTTCCTCATAGGCAGACCGCAAACTGCACGGATTAGTAGCAATATTTCCTGACCATCAGCACGTTCACTTCAAGGCTGTGTACTTAGCCCCTGCTCTTTTTTCTTTACGCCCATGAATGTGTGGCTAAGCACTGCTCCAATGCCATCTATAAATGTGCTGTTGGCATCACTGTTGCTGGCTGAAGCATGTCAGTGGGTTGAGTGGTAACGCAACAGCAATTTCTCATTCAATGTCAAGAGGATGGTGGTGGAAGATTGTTTTTGGATTAGAGGCTTGTGATTCATGGAGTGCCTCAGTGGTCAGTGCTCGGACTATTGTTGTTTGTCATTTACATCAATGATTTAAATTAAAATGCATATGGCATGATTAATACGTTTGCAGATGGCACAAAGATAGGTGGTATCGTTGAGAGTGAAGATGGTTGTCAAAAACTATAGTGGCATCTTGTATTGTTCCTTCATCATTGCTGGATCTCCATCATGGAACCCCTGACCCAACAACATGGTATATTGAATGGTATCTAAGATGGTTCATCATTGAGTTTTTTTTTAAATTTTGGTAGTAAGTATCCAATGCTGGTCTCAAAAGCCAACTGAACCACATCCTGATGAGGTGACTGACTGAATCATATATTTGGAAAGTATTTCCTGCGAACCTTTGTCTATTCTCAGATTGTCTACATTGTCATAGTCATAGAGATTTACACCGTGGAAGCAGGCCCTTTGGCCCTTACTATTTCTTTCAGAAAACCATACTTAACCTTCTTCGACTTCAGTGAATGGTAATAAATTGTAATTTAATGCACAGTTATTTAGCTAAGAAAGTGCCTTTAATATAGCAGATTTATCATTCTGAATAATGCATATGAATTATAATTATTCTGAAAATTAAAATAATTCTCCTCACTCCTTTGCACATTCATCAATGCCCAAGTCAATAAATGCAAACATAATACAAACACATATTTTTTCTTGTAATAACATCATTGCTGTAAAATAGATTTTTCATAATAAGAATTATTTCTTTCAAACACAAGCAAATTAGCTCCCGGGCTCCATCTTTCATTACCAGACACTAGACTCATCAGAGTGAGGATCCTTAGCACACGTGAATGTGACATCAACAATGTGTGTTTTATCCACATGGTTATTAGGAATGGATAATATGCACTGCAGCTAATTGTGACTGATTTGGTCTACTAGAGTCATAGTCATACAGCATGGAAACAGGCACTTCAGCCCAAATTACCCACACTGACCAGCATGCCCCATCTATACTAGGCCTACTTGCTGCTTTTTTAGATGTATTAAGTGCCATCTGAGATATGTTTATCAAACGTGTTTATCAAAAGGAGTTGGTCTCAATCCTGGAGCCCAATGAATGACCATCTCCCTCAAATGCCTGGATAATTATTAGTAAAGAAGCTGTTCCATGGTACGAGTTCATTAAAAGAGTTCTCCCGAGTTTGCCCTGATTGGAACTCGGAGATTTACTGTAATGGCCACACGTCGGTAATCGAGGCTCTCGTGGAAATTTTTCATCATGTCGAAAAATCTTCACGAGTCTTCCCGTGCTTACCTGCCGTTAGCGAGTCTTCCCGAGTACCTGCCATTAGCGCTAAGAGACGTCCCCGAGCTCCAACGTACCCGCTACGTTAATTCTCTGTGCTTACCACGAGTTCGATTTTTTTTAAACTCAGGAGAGCTCTTGGAATGAACTCGTTTTAAATACCTGTATGTTGTAACATAAAACATAGAAGAGGAATGGGTCCTTTGGCCCACAATATTTGTGCTGAACATGATGCCTATTTAAACAGATCTCATCGACCTGTACATTATCCATATCCCTCACTTTCATGTCCCTGTCTAAAAGCCTCTTCAACGCCACTATCGTATCTGCCTCCACCACCACCCCTGGCATTACGTTCCAAGCCCTAACCAACATGTAAAAAACATCTTGATTAAACACACATCTTGATTAAACTTTCCTCCTCTCACCTTTAAGGGTGTCAGGAGTTATGGGAAGAAGGCAGAGGAATGGGGTTGAGATGGAAAGATAGATGCACCATTATTGCATGGTGGAGTAGATTTGATGGTCCGAATGACTTAATTTTGCTCCTAGAACTAATGAACATTTGAGTTATACCCTCTAGTGTTGGGTTTTTCCATACTGGGAAAAAGATTCTGACTGTCTACCATATCTATGCCTCTCATAATCTTATATACTACTCTCAAGTCTCCCCAGAATCTCTAATGTTCCAGAGAAAACAGTCCAGGTCTCTCCAACCTCTCCCTGTAGTTTGTCCCAGTTAAGTCGAGATTCTCAAAGGGATTTCACAAGGGTACACCAGATAAACATAGTTAGCAGTATTGATTTTAGATTTTTGCATTTTACTTTAAAACGTATATCTTTACTTGTTAGTTTATTTGTGAATGGATTTCATCAGCCGAGTTGTCACGGGCAACATGACCTCTGCATTAAAGGTGACTTTTCCAAGAAAGAGAGACTTTTGTGCAAAACATGCTTACAATGCTCTGCTCTGAGGAGCACTTACTACAAACTTGCAGAAGTATGTCCATTGGTTTTACCCAAACCGACCTGGGAAATCAATACATGCTTAGGTCTAATTAGTGTTCAATATGATCTCTGTCCCATCTAGCTCCCACTTTACAGTTGGATTAAAATTTTAAAAAATTTGCATAGGAGGCAAAAATATAAAGGAAAAGGAAAGTGAAACCCGAGTGATGGTGAACAAAGGAGAATGCTTTGAAAATGAATAGTGCTATTTTATGCCTGTTAAACTGTTAAAGTGAGATACACCACAAACATTTTGTTCACAGACCTGCCACTAAAAAATTCAGTCGTGAATGTGGCTGAAAATGTGATGAAATGCTGAATCTCTCATTCAGATAAGTCTTTCCATCATCGACCGGGCCTGGCCGCACAGTGGCGCAGCGGTAGAGTTGCTGCTTACAGCGATTGCAGCACTGGAGACCCGGGTTCGATCCCGACTACAGATTAGCAATGTTACAAAATTTTGAGATTTTAAAAATAAAGTCTGCAATTTATCCCATCAGATAAAGCATAAAAAGAAGTTTAATTTGACACATAATTCACTTTCATATCTTCAGTATTAAAAAAGTTATGGCCATTATCATACTCAGAAATTAGCATCTAGTTCCCTATTGCTTTTCCATTGACTTAACACAAAAGCTGTGATCGAGGACAGTTAAAAGCCCATATCTTTCTTAAAAATTATGATAACTGAAAGAAATTTTCAGTTATTATAGATTGAAGCATTCTGAAACAAATATGAAACAATCTTACTTTGAAGACATGAAAGTAAAGCATATAATTAGTTAGTTACCTAATTGTAGCTAATTACAAAATTCAATTACTAGATCTAAACATCTATCAATTTCTTAAGAATAGATTAACATTTTTAAATAGCCTAAGTGTCCAAATAACATTCACACAATAATTCACAATATAACATAATTTAAAATCTAATTTTCATGAATTTACAGGCCAAATGGAAGGAATTGAATGTTTAATACCTGTAAATTAATGGGGATTTAATTCATCTTGCGAGTGAGGATTTCTGGAACGCGATCTTTTGGAACGTTCATTTGTGGTGAATTTAACCCCGTATTGGCATGAAAAATACTGCCGTTAATTCGGGGAATAAAATCACCATGTCGCATGAAAAAATGTGAATTAAAGGCTACTTAAGAAGCACTTTTATACATTTAAAGAAACCACTTTCGTTTACCTGTCCCATGTGTGAAATCCATCCCCGTTATCGGCGTTCAGGAGCTGCTTTTAAAATTACTGTAGCGCTGACATTGACGATTTACTTTTTTTTTTAAATTCACAAAACGCCGGTAGGAACGATTTGTCTGCCAAGGCTTGTACTCCAACAAAATATTAACCAGGACCAGGGAGGAGAAACCGCGTTTTAACCCCGCCCCCCCTTAAAGGCGCCAAAATCACACACACGGCCAGTGGCAGAATTACAGCGCGACTGAAGGTAAGTTTTGTAACATACCTATACAGATGCTGTCTGTACGGAGTTTGTACGTTCTCCCCGTGACCGCGTGGGTTTTCTCCGAGACCTTCGGTTTCCTCCCACACTCCAAAGACATACAGGTTTGTAGGTTAATTGTAGTTAAATATAAGTGTAAATTGTCCCTAGTGTGTGTAGGATAGTGTTAATGTGCGGGGATCGCAGGTCAGTGTGGTCTCGGTGGGCTGAAGGGCCTGCTTCTGTGCAGTATCCCTAAACTAAAAATCAAGCATATGAAGGATATCAGAGATGATATGCAGTGGAGGAGGAGTGTGTTTCAATGAGGTAGAGGAGCCAGGTGAATGGCACTGATTGGGGATTGAAAGTGATGGGGATTGGAGGGGCTGAGACAATCATTAGCTTGTGTTAATTAAACTGGGATAGTTGGGTTGTCTGATGTGTTGTCAGTCATTGTGTTTGGGTATCAAGAGATTGGTGTTCCATAGAAACTAGAAACAGGAAGAAAGGTGGAAGAGAGGAAGTGCCTGGTGGGGCAAAGCTTGGTGAGTGATAGGTGGATACAGGTGAGGAGGCAGATTGGTGGAGTAAGTGCCAAATGCCAGAGTTGAAAAGAGATAAATGGGTGTCACATAAGGAACAAAGTGGAGGAGTGAAATGTAAAACTATGATCGTTAACATCATTGATGTACGGAGGGATGTTGGGGTCCAAGTCCCTAACTCACTGAAAGTGGCAACAGAATTATATAGACTGATGAGGAATGCAAATGGTAAGCTTGCTTTAATGGGATGGGGCATTGTACAAGAATCAGGAAGTCACGATGCAGCTTTCTAGGACTTTGGTTAGGCCGCATTTGGAATATTGGGTGAGTTTTGGTTACTTCATTACAGGAAAGATGTGGAGGCTTTGGAAAGGGGGCAGAGGAAGTTTACCAGAATGATGTCTAGATTAGGGGGGCATTAGCAGTAGTGAGAGGTGGGACAGACTGAGATTGTTTTTTACTGGAATGCTGGAAGATGCAGCGAAACAAAGGTTGCAGAGGGACAAAGTTTAAAGGACATGTGCGGGGCACGTTTTTTTTACACAGAAGGTGGTGCATGCTTGGAATGTGTTTCCAGAGGTGGTGTTTGAACCAGTTACATGAGTGGCATTTAAAAGACTTTTAGATAGGCATATGGAAACACATATGCAGGAAATGGAGGGATACCGTTTATGTGCAGGTAGTTAGAAGCAGTGATGGGATCGGTCAAAGCCAGCATGGATGTATGAAGGGGAAATCATGCTTGACTAATCTATTGGAATTTTTTGAGGATGTAGCAAGTAAAATGGATAAGGGAGAGCCAGTGGATGTAGTGTATCTTGACTTTCAAAAAGCCTTTGACAAGGTCCCATACAAGAGATTAGTGTGCAAAATTAGAGCACATGGTCTTGTGGGTAGGGTATTTACATGGATAGAGAACTGGTTGGCAGACAGGAAGCAAAGAGTAGGAATTAACGGGTCCTTTTCAGAATGGCAGGCAGTGACTAGTGGGGTGCCGCAAGGCTCAGTGCTGGGACCCCAGTTATTTACAATATATACTAGACTAAGTGGGACCCATTGGGTCCCAGCTTCACATGGGAGGGCTGGTCCCCCAACACAATATTCCACCTCTCCACCAATTCCAAGATTGCTGGCCAGTGTGTGTGTGTGTGTGGGGCTGGGTGGGGGGGGGGGGGTTATGGAGTGCTAGCATGGGTGTTGTGGGCCGAAGAGATGTTTCCAGAGAGCTAGTATGGACATTGTGGGCTGAATGAATTCTTGGGCTGGCAGCTCAGTCACTCAGGCCTGGCAGCTCAGTAACTCAAGCCTAGCAGGCTGACAGCACAGAAATTGCCAGAGATTCTGCCGAAAACAGGTGAGAGATTGTGTGAGAGAAGGGGAGAGGGTGGACAATCAATTTTAGACATTTTCATCTTTTTTTTACAGTTGCAAAAGGCACACAGTTGCAAAAGGCACAGTTTAAAAACACATTAAGGACACTCACAGGTCAGTATTCTCAGTGTTCTGTAGATTTCCAGCTCAGACTGAGAGTTGTGACCCTCTCCCTCACCCATCTTGTAGAGACTGAGCCACGCCCACACGTCCGGGTATTATAGCTCCTCACCTCCCACCGGAAGGGGCGTGGTCTTCATGGCATGATTGACAGGAGAGAGAATCTCAACATTTTTAAAACATTAATAAGTCTTTTATTTTTCATCGAAGGGAAAAATCTGGCTCTGAGTAAGGTGGTCAAACATCACATAAGTGGTCACGTTTTTTCTAAAATCAATATACAGTGCAAACAGGAAGTGCTCAAGATTAGACTTTTAATTATATAGATTAATGATTTAGACAAAGGAATTAAACGTGACATCTCCAACTTTGCGGATGACAAAATGTTGGGTGGCAGTGTGAGCTGCGAGGAGGATGCTATGAGGCTGCAGGGTGACTTGGATAGGTTGGGTGAGTTGGCAGATGTATGGCAGATGTAGCATAATGTGGATAAATGTGAGGTTATCCACTTTGGTGGCAAGAACAAGAAGGCAGATTATTATCTGAATGGTGTCCGATTAAGAAAAGGAGAGGTGCTATGAGACCTGGGTGTCCTTGTAAATCAGTCACTGAAAGTAAGCATGCAGGTATAGCAGGTAGTGAAGAAAGCAAATGGTATGTTGGCCTTAATAGCAAGAGGATTTGAGTATAGGAGCAAGGAGGTCCTACTGCAGTTGTACAGGGCCCTGGTGAGAGCACACCTGGAGTATTGTGTGCAGTTTTGGTCTCCTAATTTGAGGAAGGACATTCTTGCTATTGAGGGAGTGCAGCGAAAGTTCAACAGGTTAATTCCCGGGATGGCAGGACTGACATGTGATGAAAGAATGGATCAACTGGGCTTATATTCACTGGAATTTAGAAGGATGAGGGGGATCTTATAGAAACATATAAAATTCTTAAGGGATTAGACAGGCTAGATACTGAAAAAATGTTCCCAATGTTGGGGGAGTCCAGAACCAAGGGTCACAACTTAAGAATAAAGGGTAGGCCATTTAAGACTGAGATGAAAAAAACTTTTTCACGCAAAGAGTTGTGAATCTGTGGAATTCTCTGCCGCAGAAGGCAGTGGAGGCCAAATCACTGGATGTTTTCAAGAGAGATATAGCTCTTAAGGCTAACAGAATCAAGGGATATAGGATAAAGTAGGAATGGGGTACTGATTTTGGATGATCAGCCATGATCAAATTGAATGGCAGTGCTGGCTCGAAGAGCCGAATGTCCAAGTCCATCACCTATTTTCTATGTTTCTATAACTGTGGCCTTAGTATTATGTTCAACATGGACATAGTGGGCCGAAGAGCCTGTTCTTGTGCCATACATTTCTATGTTCTATGCTCTAAAGCTGGATGGAGAGATAGGGGAGGGAACAGGTGGGAGAGGTAAAATGGGTGATCAAAGGGGATGATGCGGGGATAGGAGATGAGCATATGGAGGAGGGGCAAGGTGCAGGATGATGGGTGGAGGGAGATTGTGGGAATGCAAGTGAGAGAGGAGATGTAGGGACAGGTATTATATCTCTTGCAGTTGCAGGAGCTTGGCGAATGGTGGGTTGAGTGGGAATGGATGAGCAAACAAAGGAATTGCGGAGAGAGTGGTCTCTGTGGAATGTCAAAAGTGGTGGGGATGGGTAGATATGACTGGTGGTGGGATCACGTCGAAGTTGGTGGGAAATGTCACAGTATGAGGTGTTAGATGTGAAGGTAGGTGGGATGAAAGGTGTGGACCATTGGAACTATGCTTGTTCCATCTGGGGGTAGGGGTGAGAGCAGAACTGGAGAACTCAGCAGAGACACAGGTGAGGGCTCCCTCCACAATGGCAGATGGGAAACCAATAAGAAAAAGGACATCTCAGATGTCGTAGTGTGGAAAGCCTCCTCTTGGTGCAGATGTTGTAGATATGGGGCAATTGAAAGTAAGGGATGGCATCCTTCGTGGGAGGAGGTGTTGACAAGATAGTTGTGGGCGTTAGTTGGTTTGTGGTGGATGTCTGTCAGTGGTCTGTCTGTCCCCTGTGATGGAGGCAGAAAGATCAAAAAAGTGAAGACAGATGTCAGATGTTGTCCTAGTGAATTTCTGGGCAGAGGGGAAGTTAGTAATAAAGTAGGTGAAAGTAGGTGCATGAGGCAACCCCAATGCAGTGATTGATGTTGTTGAGAAAGAGTTGGGGAATGTTGTCGGGCTATGTTTGGTACCAGGCGTGTTCCATTTAATCAACATAAAGACAGGCATAGCTGGGGTATACGTGAGTGCCCATGGTTGCACCTTCAACTTGAGAGGAGTCATAAAATAAGTTGTTAAGGGTAAGGACAACCTCCGCCAGGCAGAGAAGAGTGTTTGTTGAGGGGAACTGGTTGTATTTCTGTTCAAGGAAGAGCTGGAGGGCCTCGATGTCTTTCAGATGGAAAGTAAATGTAGAGAAACTGCACATCCAGGTAAAGAGCCGATGGGGGCCTAGACATGAAAGTTATTGAAGTGTTGAAGACCATATGGTTGCCTCTGTGTGAGGTGGAACTATGTCCAATGCACTATGTCCATTTAGAACGGAGATGAAAAAAAATGTTTTCACCCTGAGAGTTGTGAATCTGCGGAATTCTCTGCCTCAGAAGGCAGTGGAGGCCAATTCTCTGGATGCTTTCAAGAGAGAGTTAGATAGAGCTCTTAAAGATAGCGGAGTAAGGGGTTATGGTGAGAAGGCAGGAACGGGGTACTGATTGTGGATGATCAGCCATGATCATAGTGAATGGCGGTGCTGGCTCGATAGGCTGATTGGTCTCCTCCTGCACCTATTGTCTATTGTCTATTGGGAGAAAGGGGCACAGGATGGAATTTAGGCATTTGGAGATGATTTTGATGGGGCAGGAGCAGGCAGAAACAATGTGTTTGCCAGAGAAGAACTGCTTCTGTTTTTAAGAAGGAGATAGAAATGGGCAGTATGAGATTGGACACATTCCATATAATAGTATTGGATGCGGTTCAAAGTAGATTCACCAAGATAATTCCTGGGATGCGCTGGTTGTCCTATCAAGAGAGGCAAGAGAGTTATTCCTCAAAGTTTAGAAAAATGAGGGGTGATCTTATTCAAATGTATGAGATCCTAAGGGGGTTTGATAGGATTGATAGCCCATAGGATTGATACTTCCTCTGGCAGCTCGTTCTTTCTCACCACTGCTCTGTGTGTGAATATTTTGCTCCTCAGATTCTGATTAAATCTTTCCCCATTCACTTTAAGCCTATGCCCTGTAGTTCTTAATATCCTGGCACTGGGAATTTTTTGTGTGCATTTACTATCAATTCCCGTCATGATTATATACCTATAAGATCATTCGCCACCCTCCTACGCTCCAAGGAATAAAGTCCTAGTCTGGCCAACCCCTCCCTATAACTAAGACCATGTCCTTGCAACTTCATTGTAAATCTTCTCTGCACTGTCCAGCTTAACAGCATTGTTTTTACAGCAAGGTGACCAAAACTGAACACAATATTCCAAGTGCAGCCTCACCCACATCTTATTCAACAGTAACACAATGTCACTGTTTCTATACTCAATTCCCCAACATGCCAAAAGCCTTCCACTACCCTATCTACCTGTGATGCCACTTTCAGGGAACTATGTACTTGTATTCCTTGATCCTGCTGATCTACACTACTACCCGGGCCCTACCATTCACTGTGAAGCTCCTTAGTTTTGTTTAGTTTAGAGTTGCAGCGCAGAAACAGGCCCCTTCGGCCCACCGGGTCTGCGCTGACCTGTGATCCCTGCACATCAACACTATCCTATAGCCACTAGGGACAATTTTTACATTTACCAAGCCCATTAACCTACATACCTGTACGTCTATGGAGTGTGGGAGGAAACCGAAGATCTCGGAGAAAACCCACGCAGGTCACAGGGAGAACGTACTAAACTCCATACAGACAACCGTAGTTGGGATCGAACCCGGGTCTCTGGCACTGCATTCACTGTAAGGCAGCAACTCTACCGCTGTGCCATCATTCCACCCTTAACAAGTCACCGCCCTGTCTTGGTTTGACTTCCCAACTTGCACTTATCTGAATTAAACACTTTAATTCTCCTTCCCATTGTACACATTGTTTATGCAAGCAAAGAATCTCCCTGTGCCTAGTCACATGTGACAACAAAGTATCCCTATTCGTATCCCATTCCCACTCAGAACTTTCTGTCCTTGTTCTCCTCCATTGTCAGAGCGAGACTAAACGCAAATTGGAGGAGTCATATTTTGTTTGGGCACCTTACAGCCCAGTGGTATGAATGTTGATTTCTTTCACTTCAGGTCGCCCCGACATTCCCTCTCTCTCCATCCCACACCCAAGTCACACTAGCTTCTCGTTTTTACACTACAAATAGCTTACGATGGCCTGTTTCCTTTATCATCGTTATTTTTTGCATATTTTCATTCATTGTTCTTTATCTCTCTACATCATCGTCTAAATCTTTTGTTTGCCTTATCCTTAACCAGTCTAAAGAAGGGTCTCGACCCGAAACGTCACCCATTCCTTCTCTCTTGAGATGCTGTCTGTCCCACTAAGTTACTCCAGCTTTTCGTGTCTATATCTTACCTGAGTTAAATTCCAAACCATTCCTCGGCTCATTTGACCAGTTAATCACGTTTTGATCACAATCTTGACTTCTGACAACACCATCAACATCGTCAGTTTTGATATCTTCTGGAAAATAGAACATAGCACATAAGAAAAATACAGCACAGGAAGGCCCTTCTGCCTATGATGACTGTGCCAAAGATGATACCATGCTAAATTAATCTAATTTGCCTTAAGATGATCCATATCCTTCCATTCCCTACATATCCATGTGCCCATCTAAAAGCCTCTTAAACACCACCAAGGAATCTGCCACCATCACACCCCCAACAGTACGTTCCAGGGACCCACTGCCATTTGTGTAAAAACATGCCCAGGACATCTCCTTTAAACTGCCCCTTTCATCTTGAAGCTATGCCCTCTAATCTTTAACATTTTAATCCTGGGAAAGGGTTCTGACTGCGTACCCTATTGTGCCTCTCATAACATATATACTTCTATCAGGTCTACCCTCAGCCTCCAAATAACAATCCAAGTTTGTCCAATCATTTCATCTAGGTAATACCTTGTAATCCAGGCTGCATTCTGGGAAACCTCCTCTGCACCCCCTCCAAAGCCTCCGCATTCAGGGCTCTGGTGAGATCACATCTGGAGTATTGTGTACAGTTTTGGTCTCCTAATTTGAGGAAGGACATCCTTGTGATTGAGGCAGTGCAGCCTAGGTTCACGAGATTGATCCCTGGGATGGCGAGACTGTCATATGAGGAAAGATTGAAAAGACTAGGCTTGTATTCACTGGAGTTTAGAAGGATGAGGGGGCATCTTATAGAAACATATAAAATAGTAAGATTAAACGAGAACTTACCAGTTTGAAGTTTGATCTGTATTTTATGAGGAGTTACGATGAGGGATTACGTGAAGAACCCGCTCAGTGCGCAGGCGCGGCATACTTCCAAGCAGCGGTGTGGAATCACAGATAGACACAAGTATTTGAAGTAAACATAGTAAAGAAAAGGAGACATCAATTTATTAGCTTGATCCATATAATGAGGGTGGGAGCGGAGGGCACGTAATCCCTCATCGTAACTCCTCATAAAATACAGATCAAACTTCAAACTGGTAAGTTCTCGTTTAATCTTACTATTTTACTTCGGAGTCACGTGAGTGACTACGTGAAGATTTCAAAGCTCTGTGATTTCAAACCGTGTAACAATTTTATTTCACTCACTGCCGAAAGTTCTTGAGGGAGGAAGTGTTATCGTAATCAACCAATGAATCTGTTTCTCAAGAAACAAAAAAGGTATTTATTAACAATAACAAAATTAAAGTGCTCCCCCGAGCTTAAATTAAATATTTGCAGCTTGTAATATTTTCTCTGCAAATAAATCAGGTTTCATCAAGGGCTTATTATAAAAGTTCTGAATGTCGTTTCCCTCGACCATCCTGCTGTATTCAGAATATGGTCAACCGGTACGTCCATTCTGTCGGCCGTTGATGTAGATGCTGCCCTAGTGGAATGAGATTTAAATGTATTAGTATCTATTCCGGCAGCCTTCAGTCCCTGTTTGAGCCATCTTGAAATGGTTTGGCTCGTTACGCGACCATGAGGTTACTTGTGGCTGACCCATAAGGCTTTTTCACTCCCTCTGATATTGTGGGTTGTGTCTATGAAATGTTGTAGATGGGTCACGACACACCACCGTGGCTCTTGTGGGTAGGCCCGGAATACCACCAGTGGATTAGCTGTTCCTGGCCTGCTTTGCTTCACCAGACCCTGTATGATGAATGTGATCTGATCTGGGGTGGTCACCATGTTGTCCAGCCTTAACTTGTGTAGTGACTGGACCCTCTGAGCGGATACGAGTGCCATCAACATGAGCGTCTTTAGTGTAGATTGCTCGAGGCTGAGGGATCTGGCTGGTGGCCATTCCCTGAGGTATGTCAGGACCACACTGATATCCCAAATATGGGTATACCTGGGTTTAGGGGCTTGATATCATAAATGCCCTTCATCAGTTTTACCACCAGTGGATGGGATCCCATTGCCTGTTGTCCTGCTGGTTTGAGATAAGCAGAAAGAGCACTTCGCGCTGTGTTGATGGCACTGTAACTGATCCCTTCATCATGGTGTAGATGGGCCAGGAATTCCAGTACGTTGGTGGCTGTGGCTGTTGCATACGTTGTCCCTGTTTCCTGGCAGTACTTCTCCCATTTTCTTATGCTGATTAAGTACTGCCTCTTGGTGGATGTTCAAAGGAATGCCGACATGGTGGTGATGGTTCGTTCGGACAATCCCAGTTCCAGGTAAGGTCTATTCAAAACCTGCAACCCAGGAGTTTAATTTTCTCATGGCATGGGTGGCTTATGCCTGATACTGGGTGAGTTAATAATCCTGGATCACTGGGAAAGACCATTGGTGATTCAACCACCATGTCATGTAGAACCGGGAACCATGGCTGTGTAGGCCAGTCGGGCACCATCAAAATTCCAGAAGCAGAGTCCATCTGTATTTTGCGAAGTACCCGACTGATGAGGCAGAAGGGAGGGAAAGCATAGAAGAAGACATTTCCCCAATCCAGCGTGAAGGCATCTATCGCTGCTGCCTCTGGGTCTGGTTCCCAAGCGACATATATAGGTAACTGGTGATTTCGTCTTGATGCAAATACATCGATATCTGGCGTTCCATACTGCTTAATAACTTTAGCAAATACTTTAGGGTTTAACATCCATTCGATGTTATCATTGAATTTGCGTGACCTGGTGTCTGCCACTGTGTTTAGCTTACCTGGTAGATAAGTAGCTGATAGCCAAATATGTCTTTCGACACACCATAGCCAAATCACGTTGACCAATTTGTCGCATGATAATGATTTTATGCCGCCCATATGGTTAATATAAGCCACCACCATAGTATTATCAATCTGTAACCGAACATGCAAGTGCTGCATATTAGATACATATGCTTTTAACCCATAAAAGGCGCCCAACATCTCTAGATAGGTAATGCCCAGTGTCAGTAGTAATGATGACTCTAGGTTAGTCCATCTACCACCTGTGCTGGATATGGAGTTAGTTGCTCCCCAGCCTTGAACACTGGCATCTGTTTGAAGAACTAAAGTAAGGTTAGTGATGATGATAGAGCTGAAACTATGCCAAACATTTTCTGCCCACCACTGTAGCTGATATTGCTTCAGTGGGTAATTACATGACACGAACATCGTGACCTGTATGTCGTTTTAGTGCCTGTACCTTTGCTGTTTGTAAATTTTGATAGTGCAAAGGTCCGCATTGTGTAGCTGGAAATGCTGCTACCATTTTCCCAATCACTCTTGGGACTTGTCGAATAGTTGGTCATTTGTTGACCATTAAATAGTTGCATGATTGTGCTAATGCAACCATTTTTTTTTTTATTATTATTATTTTTTTTTTTCCTTTTGGCAAGGTAACAGTCATATGGACTGAGTTAATTGTGAAGCCCAGGTAGTCCATAATAGTGGATGGCTTCAACTTAGATTTATCTGGATGTAGGACGAACCCGAGTTTCGAGGAGCTGTTTTGTAGCTGATACTGCTGCCACAGCCAATTCCATCGGTTTCCCTACTATCTTAATATCATCCAGGTATGCCATGACAATATGTTTTTGTTTCTTAGTCTTGCCATGGCTATTTTCAATATTTTGATGAATAATCTTGGGGCTGAAGTTAGCCCATTGGGCAATGCTTTGTACTGCCTCAGCTGCCCCAACCAGATAAATTTTAGGTATCTGCAATGATCCTTGTGTATGGGTATTAGATAGTAAGCATCTTTAAGATCAATGCTTGCCATGAAGTATCCTTTGGAAATCAGTTGTTTGGCAGTAACAAATGTCTCCATTTTGAAATGTATATACTCAACAAACTTATTTAGTGATGTCAAGTCAATGAGGATGCGACATCCACCATGTTTTTTGGTTTTATTTGATACAAATTCCAAAGGTTCATGTTTGGTCTTTTGGATGACCTCTCCACTAATGCTGTTGAGTATATACTTGTCACACGTGACAGTAACCCATGCTTCTTTAAACCAGTGTAATCTCCCCTCTGTTAGTAAAGCACCCTTATTCTCTATATGCTGGCAGGAACCAGACCCACCTACCTCCATGTTCATTGGTGTTTCTTTTGTTTCCTGATGTTTTTGTAGGTTTTGCTTGTCTGACGTGCTGGCGATGTTGGGGGGTGGCGCATTTTCCATGGGGTCCGCTGTGGGCCCTGATCTAAAAAAGATCTTTGGGGATAAAATGCGGTCCCCGAGCTTTCACCAGTCCCATATTGAGGACGTCGACTGGTGGATGCCATGGGGTGCTGCCGCTTGGGTATTGTAGCTCTTGGTTTGCTCGTCCCAGGGCCTGCCCTCATGAGGCCGAAAGATTTCGCTGCTTCCTCCATGTCCCTCAGTTTTTTGTTGAGGTCTTTCCCAAATAACAGAGCGTCCGTCTCTGCAGCTGGGGCTCTGCACAACCCAGCAAATTTGGGATTGAGGGCAGGTCTTATGTTTCCCCGCCGGAGATTGTTTATCTCAAATTGTGTGTTGCACATCAGTGCCAGCTCATCCTGCTGGCACGTATCCATCTCCGTACTTTGCACAGAACGAGTAAAGGCTGTAATGGCCGACGTCAGGAGCCTTAGGATCCGCTGTAGCTTGATTTCATGGTTACGCATGTTTGACCCCACGTGCCCCCAGATCTGGCTGTTCACAGTCTTCCCTCTGAGGGCCTTACAGTTCTCTGGTGCTGTGTAAAATTCAAGCGCCTCAAGAAGTACCTTCTCCTGCAAGGGCTTATTTGACAGATGATGGATGCTGGCCGCCATTTTTGGTTCCAGCGGTCTTCCAGCACGTGGGGTTGCTACATAGCGGTCCACCACACCCAGCAGCTCTTCCTGCTCCTGCACCCCTTGCATACTGCCGAATTCTTCCGCCAGCCCCTGTTCCAGACCAGCCCAACCTTGGTCACCAATGCTAGCCTCCAGTAATGAGGGAGCAGAGGGCAGTGCACAAGACACTGTGGAGGAGGTGCCTGACCTACCTCCGCGAGAATGCTCCTTCTGCGTATCCCGCTGGAGCATCTGCTCCAAGAGCTGTTGTAAGCTCTGGCGGCTGTCTCTCCTCCGTTTAGGTAGAGACATGTCCCCATCCGACGAATCAGACATTACCGGCCGGTTGCTCTCATGGCTTTCCTCCCTGTCCGCTGTGCAGGCATTAGCGGGACTGGGCTCGGCTCGGTCTCGGGGATAGCGGAGCGCTCTATGAGCGGTCCTGCCGCCTGTTGCTGCCCCCCTGAGATTAAACGCTCCTCTGGTGGAGTTGAGCTGGGGCAGTTCTGTTGGAGAGTCTTCTCTTGAGTGTACTTATTTGCTAAGAACACCCACACTCTCTTTCTCCGTTGGACTAGTTGAATATACTCACCCAACGGTCCGTTTTTTTTTTTAAATGCAGCCGGTGCGCCTTCCTCCAGCTGCCGCCGCTGTTGCACTGCTGGCGTAATGCCGCGCCTGCGCACTGAGCGGGTTCTTCACGTAGTCACTCACGTGACTCCGAAGTAAAATTATAAAAGGACTGGACAAGCTAGATGCAGGAAAAATGTTCCCAATGTTGGGCAAGTCCAGAACCAAGAGCCACAGTCTTAGAATAAAGGGGAGGTCATTTAAGACTGAGGTGAGAAAAAATTGTTTTCATCCAGAGAGTTGTGAATTTGTGGAATTCCCTGCCACAGAGGCCAGTGGAGGCCAAATCACTGGATGGATTTAAGAGAGAGTTAGATAGAGCTCTAGGGGCTAGTGTAATCAAAGGATATGGGGAGAAGGCAGGTACGGGTTATTGATTGGGGACGATCAGCCATGATCACAATGGATGGCGGTGCTGGCTCGAAGGGCCAAATGGCCTCCTCCTGCACCTATTTTCTATGTTTCTATGTTTCTATGTTTCTATCCTTCTTGTAATTGGCAAACAGAACTCCACACAATGGTACAAATGCATTCTAATCAAAGTCCTACAAAGCTGCAATATGATTTCCTGATTTTTATATTCAAAGGCCCGCCCCATGAAGGCAAACTAACCATACTCCATGTACTTGTGTTGCCACTGCCAACGAGCTGCAAATTTGTGCACTATCACAAGCCAAATACCCAGGCAATCAACTCAGTGCTTCACACACTCATTGCAGTGGGTGGGAATTAAACCTGCTTCTTCTGCATTGCGGGTGAAAACTCTATTCCTGAATGACCAATGTTGATTACTGAGTAAGTGCATTGAAATCTATTGTCTCACAGGGTAGTGAATCTCTGGCATTCCCTGCCCCCGAGGGTAGTGGAGGCCAGAATCATTAATGTAAGTAGAGTGGTGATAGACAAATATTTGAAAGATCAAGCAATTGAGCACCATGGAGGTGGCACAGAAGAGGAGTCGTGGCCAGCATAGATCACCCATGGTCAATTGAATGGCAGGACCTGCTTGAAGGACCCTGCCATGCCATTTGAAGGATCCTGCTCCATACGCTTGTGTCCTTAAAGGGAGGGTGAGAAGTATGGGCCATAGTGTCATACAGTCACAGAGGTCACATAGTCATCGTCATAGAGTGATGAATCAAACAGCTCAGAAACACTCATTTGGCCCAACTGGAAATATGCCTACCAAGGTGCCCCATCTGAACTAGTCCCACCTGCCTGCTTTTGGCCCATATCCCTCAAAAACATTCCTGTCCATGTACCTGTCCAAATGACCTCATAATGGTGATATAGTTTCTGCATCAACTAACTCCTCTGGCAGTTTATTCCATATGCCCACTACCCTCCTTGTGAAAACATTGCCTTTCAGATTCCTGTTAAATCTTTCCCCTCTCACCTTAAAGCTGTCCTATAGTTCTTGTTAACCCCTACTCTAGGTAAAAGCCAAGAATCATGTGTTTTATTGTCATATGTCCTGAAACTTAACAATGTCATTATTTCTTACAGCAGAACAACAGGTATGTAAACATAGTACTCCGCAAACACCATCATAAACATAGTACTCCACAAACACCATCATAAACATAGTACTCCGCAAACACCATCATAAACATAGTACTCCACAAACACCATCATAAACATAGTACTCCGCAAACACCATCATAAACATAGTACTGCGCAAACACCATCATAAACATAGTACTCCGCAAACACCATCATAAACATAGTACTCCGCAAACACCATCATAAACATAGTACTCCACAAACACCATCATAAACATAGTACTCCGCAAACACCATCATAAACATAGTACTCCGCAAACACCATCATAAACATAGTACTCCGCAAACACCATCATAAACATAGTACTCCGCAAACACCATCATAAACATAGTACTCCGCAAACGCCATCATAAACAAGAACAAGTAATAATGCAAAGACAACAACAGGTATGTAAACATAGTACTCCGCAAACACCATCATAAACAATAATAAATAATAATGCAAAGACAAATACCAATCCCCCCCCACCCCCAGTCTATGTGGTTCACAGCTTATTTGGAGGTTGTTGTATTCAATAGGCTGATGGTTGTTGGAAAGAAGCTGTTCCTGAACCTGGATGTGACAGTTTTCAGGCTCCTGTATCTAAAAACATTCTGCCTTTGAACTGAAGAAAATTACCAGCATTCGATAAAAATGTTGCAATGAAGTAACATGCCACATCAGATTCCTCTGTAGATCTGGCTATTCGGTGAGTCTGGTGCGATACTGCGAGCAAACAAAAATGAGGTGCAAGGTTCACACCAACCCTGACCGCAAACCGCAACAGTTGTATGAGTCATGAAAATTCCAGACCAGCCCAATAATTTATGACCATGAACGCTCTGAGAGAGTTTTGCCATGAATTATAGAAAATCTTTGTGAGAAACTGGCTGCTACAATATATCACGGTATAAAATGAAGGCATCAGGCAAGCAGGACACGATGATGAGTGTTTGTGAGAAACATTAGCAGTATGACCGGTCAATAGTAGCAATGGTTTAGTTTAGTTTAGTTGAGAGATACAGTGCAGAAACGAGCCCCTCGGCCCGCCGAGTCCACACCGAACAGCGTTCCCCGCACATTAACACGACCTAACACACACTAGGGACGTCCCGCAGAGTTACTCCAGCATTTTGTGTCTACCCACACTAATGCTTTTACATTTATACCAAGCCAATTAACCTACATCTTTCATGTTTCGAGTGTGGGAGGAAACCGAAGATCTTGGCGAAAACCCCCGCAGGTCACGTGGAGAACGTACTCACGTGGAGAACGTACAAACTCCATACAGACAGCCCCGTAGTCTGGATCAAATCTGGGTCTCTGGCGCTGCACCACCGTGCAACTATGCTACTGCTATGAAACTTCCTAAGTTGAAATCAAGAGACAAAAATTGCTCCACTGCAATGAGCCTAGAATTAGCAGAATAAAATAACAATTAGCTACCGCGCTCTGCATTAACATGGTCCAGTTGTACAGCTTCTTGCTGCAGTGTATGTCTCCTCATTGATCACACAGGTGGTGCAATAAGAGATTTGTTTCAACACCCAGCCGAAACAGGGCAGAGTAAGGTTGATATAAAACACTTTGTCTGTACTAAAAGCAAGAGCAGAAGGCAGCCAGGCTGTTTGTGGCTCTGGTGTTTCATAGCTAGCAAATAGACCCTGCTTCCTCACAGTTCACCTGCCCTGAAACATGAATAAGGTAGTTTCACCTGTTGGAGGGTGGAAATAAAATCACAAGTCTGCCCCAGAATAAATGTGTGGTCGCAGTGAGTGACAAATTTAAACAACCCCCATCTATTGCCAGCAGCTGTTCTGAAGATGCCGCCGGAGAGAGACGACATTTGCAGGTAGCTTGCAGTAGGACATTTGTCTATTCACATTTAGACCTTATAACGCTGAAATCTGTAGCCAGCACTGCAGCCGCTGGGAATGGCTTTGGATATATGCATTAGCAAACCTGCAATCGCCAATGGACCTGAAGGACTCGATATCCCCTCCTCCCCCCCCACCCCCCATGCTGCACGCACATAGCGATGGAGAAACTTCCATTGTGCTAGGAAATATGGTCACAGTGGCCTTCAGGAAAGACTGTGTAACCCCACATTTCCCCCCAGCATCTCTCTGGCCAATGTACAATCGCTGGAGAACAAGGCAGAAAACTTGAGAGCAAGACTGCAGGTTCAGAGAGACATGAAGGACTGCTAGGTACTGCTTCACAGAAACATAGCTCAGCCACACTCGCTGGAGAGGGTGCTGCAGCACAACGGTTATTTGCAAGGCCGCATGGACTGGATGTCAACGTAATGAAAGGGAAGAGGTGACAATATCAGCTTCATGATAAACGTGTTGTGGTGCTTGGATGTGGTGGTCTTGGCCTGTTCCTGCTACATCTGACAGTCAAGTGCCACATGTTCTTCCTATCGAGCAAACCTCCATCATCAACCTGACTGCAGTCAGTTCAGTTTAATGTCACGTGTACCAAGGTAAACTGAAAAGCTTTTATTGCGTGCTAACCAGTCAGCAGAAAGACAATACATGGTTGCAATTGAGCCATTTACAGTGTATAGCAACATAATATAGCAATGTTACAAAATTTTGAGATTTTAAAAATCGTCTGCAATTTATCCCATCAGATAAAGCATAAAAAGAAATTTAATTTGACACCTAATTCACTTTCATATCTTTAGTATTACAAAAGTTATGGCCATTTTCATACTCAGAAATTAGCATCTTGTTCCCTATTGCTTTTTCTATTGACTTGATCTATGATCGAGGACAGTCAAAAGCCCATAACGTTATTAAAAATTAAGAGCTGAATGACATTTTCAGTTATTATAGATTGAAGCATTCTGAAACAAATATAAAACATCTTACTTGGATGACCTGAAATTAAAGCATATAATTAGTTAATTATCTAATTGTAGCTAATTACAAAATTGACTGTTGTGACGGAAATAGTAATAAACACCCAGACTGTCTTGAAAATTCAAAATGTGATATTCTCATGATCAGAACTCTAATATTATTGTATTATATGCTGTAAGTCCGTAACAGATAGGTAAATAAATTACAATTCTAGCAATAGACCAAGTCTTTATGGGGAAGATCAGTTGCTAGCTGGTACATTGGCATATCATAATCAGTAGCATCTCATACTCCTCAGATTGTAACCAATAAGCAACTCTGTACACCTTGTTTTGCCTCAACTTTTCAATTTTGGCATTGTAAACTTCAAGTTTTTGCTCTTCAAACCACACATGACATGCCTTTCTGCCCACTACTTTCCCATTAAGAATGTCCTATAGATTCCATTTCTTAAGAAAAAGATTTTTTTTTAAATATCCTAATGCCGCTGTCCCACTTAAGAAACCTGAACGGAAACCACTGGTGACCTTGCGCCCAAGATTTCCCTGAGTCGCCAGAGGTTTTGGTAACTTGCCTGGAAAGCCTCGACCGAAGCGTAAGCTGCATTTACTGACCAAAGATCCTACAGGATCTTTGCTACCGAACGCACACACACACACAAACACACAAACATTTTGCGAAGGTGGGGGCCAGGTACAGCGGAGGAGCGCTGTCTGCGCGTTGAAGAGGAAGGTAAACGGCTGCCACAGAGCACGGCAAGTCCTTTAGAGAGCGCGGGAGGGAGGGAGAGAACGGGAAAGAAGGGGAGAGAAGGACAGAGAAGGGGGGAGAGAAGGGGAAGAGAAGGGGAGAGAAGGGGAGAGAGAAGGGGAGAGAAGGGGGGAGAAGTGAGAAAAGGGGGGGAAGAAGGAGTGGAGACAGTTTTAAGAAGTTAATAAAGTTAGCAGGCATTTTACCTTCTGGCTGATCTTCTAGGTCCTGTAAACCAAAGATCCTACAGCATCTTTGCTGAAAACTCCAATGAGCTAATTAATATGGCTGGTCAGCGAAGGAGATGGCCTTCGACTGCCTGTAAGTAAATAGCAACCCCACTCCACTGGCTTTGACCAAACGGCAACCTATTTTTAGTCGAGGCCGGTTTTGGTTTTGTTGAAATAATCGCAGGAACATAGAAGAAGCCTCAACTATGCGGAAGGTGGTTGCGGAGGTTGCAGGTAGTGGAAGGTAAGACCTTTTTTCACCCAGTTTATTCCACCAGGGAGGTCTTACCTTCCACTATCTGCAACCTCCGGCAACCACCTTCAACTAGCATCGCAACTGGCTTTGACTAAAAAATTACAGATTTTTAAATCGCCAACCTATTTTTAGTTTTGAATTTTTTGAAATAATCGGCGGAACATAGAAGAAGCAGAAACCATTTTTGACCATTAGGGAGACTGACAAAAAGTTCCGGGAACCTCCGGAACCGCACGGAAACCTTGGGTGGGGCGCAAAGTCTCAGAGGTTTCTGTTCAGGTTTCCTAAGTGGGACAGGGGCATAAGTATCCAAATAACAAACTAATCCCATTCACACAAGATTTCACAATTATAACATGATTTTTAAATCTCACTGTCATGAATTTATATGCAGATGGAAGGAATTTAATGTTTAATTACCATAAATTAATCTAGAAACATCCTCAATATAATCAAAATTATTATTTTTTTGCACAATACATGGGACTAAAACTGATATTTAGTACAAACATATTGACTATGGATAGACAATGACACAAAATATAGACGATTTAGATGTTCTTATGACATGATTGTCCAAAAAAAAGAGCATTTAAATCATCTTGCGAGTGCTTTTTTTCTGGAACGCGATCGATTGGAACGTTGTATTGCGGTGAATTTGAACCCCATATCGGCAGGAAAAACACTGCCGGTTCGTATGGGGCCCAAGTCACATTTTCGCAACGTAAAATTAGATTAAAGTCATCCCAAGAAGCAAGTTATATGTAAAATAAATGACTTACCCTTTGTTTTGTCCCGTTCTTGCGATCTGTCACATTGTAGTTGTTGAGGGCGTTAGAAGTCGCTTTTTATTTTAATATAATTATTCAGTGATCTCACGATTAAAATAAATAAATATCGGGAACGGAAGTCCGATCGATTATTCTTTAGTAGCTAGCATCCCGAGGAAGTCCGGCTCCGAAAAGCAGTAGAAAACTGAATTTTAATCGCGCCCCCCCCTCAAAGGCGCCAAAGTCGCGCACACGGCCAGTGGCAGAACTACAGCTCCGCTGAAGGTAAGTTTTATAACATCGCTACATAATAAGGGAATAATGTTTAGTGCAAGGTAAAGCAGCAAAGTCTAATGAAAAATTAGTCCGAGGGTCACCAATGAGGTAGATAGTAGTTCAGGACTGCTCTTTGGTTGTGGTAAGATGATTCAGTTGCCTGATAACAGCTGGGAAGAAACTGTCCCTGAATCTGGAGGTATGCGTTTTCACCCTTTTGCCCGAAGAGAGAGGAGTAAAGAGGAAGTGGTCAGGGTGTGACTCATCCTTGATATGTTGCTGGCCTTGCCGAGGCAGCATAAAAGTGTAGATGGAGTCAACGGAAAGGAGGTTGATTTATGTGATGGTCTGGCATGGCCGTCCGAAGGGGGGCGGTGCGATGGTTTTTTTTCAGATCGGTTTCCTCCCACACTCCAAAGACGTACGGGTATGTAGGTTAACTTGCTTGGTAAATGTAAAAATTAGGATGCGGGATCACTGGTCGGCACGGACCTGGTGGGACGAAGGGCCTGTTTCCACACTGTATCTCGAAACTAAACCAAACTAAACTGTCCCGGTAGACCCAACGTCTCTGCCTGCTCGTACCTCACTTATCTAATCTACCTTGATTGCATCAGCTTCACCGTGTTCAGTCCCTTCCCACATACATCCGAGACATCTCACACGCCCTTCAACTCTTCAATAACTTTCAATCTCTAGGACCCCATTGTATCATCTTTGTCATGGACGTAGCCAGTCTGAATAACGGTCCCGATGCGAAACGTCGCCCATCCATGTTCTCCAGAGATGCTGCCTCAAGCGCGGATTTACTGCAGCACTGCGTCCTTTCTGGATTATAAATGTTCTTACAACAACTTTCTAATTGGGCCCAAATGCGGAGAGAGAGATGGGTGGAGAGGGAGGGGGGCAGAAGGGGGGGAGAAGGGTGGGGAGAAGGGGGAGGAGAGGGGGAGGGGTGGAGGGGGGGAGAAAGGGGGAGAGAGGGGGGAAAGGGGGGGAGAGGGGGGGAGAGGGGGGGAAGGGGGGCAGAGGGGGGAAAGGGGGGGGTGTGAAGGGTGGGAGAAAGGGGGGGAGAGAGGGGGGGAGAGGGGGGAGGGGGGCGAGGGGGGGAAAGGGGGCAAGAGAGGGGCGAAGAGAGAGTGGGAGAGAGAGGGGGGAGAGGGGTGGATGGGGTGGATGGGAAGGGGGGAGGGGGAGGGGGGGTGGAAGAGAGGCCGGGGGGGAGAGAGGCCGGGGGGAAGAGAGAGAACCGACTGAGGAGCCGAGAGAAAGCGATCCCCAAGAGAAAAGCGACTCCCGAGCGTCTTTTGAATAACGGAGGGGAGGAGGGAGAGGTGGTGGTGGGGGGGGGGGGGTGGAACATCATTCACAGGCGAGCAAGAATGGCAGGCACACAAATCCATTGTGACATCATCAGCAAAAGACAGCCGCTTTTATTTCAAAGTTTTATCGGATAGTTAACATTTTCATTAATAACTCAAGAAATATCATTTTATTGAGAAGATGTGAGTATATACACACACACACACACACACACACACACACACACACACACACACACACGCACACACACACACACACACACACACACACACACACACACACACGCACACACACACACACACACACACACACACACATATCCACATACAAGATGAGAGTTTTAGTATATAGATATGGATTTTATTATATATTTTATATGTTACAAGACCCAGTGGGACCCATTGGGTCCCGTCCCCTCAACAAGCTGTTGCAGGGGGACGAGTTGCCTGCCACGTCACACACACACTAACCACCCCCAAGACCCACACTAACCACCACCCCCCACACACACAAACCACCCCCTTGATATTATATTAATATTATTCATTGGCTCCTTTTACCCATCCCCGCCCTATCCACTGACGCAAAGCCCCCAACTCGCAGGCGCGTCTAGAGAGGGTAGAGAGAGAGAGGGCTGAGAGAGAGGGGGCAGAGACAGAGAAAAGGGAAAGACAGAGAGAGAGAGGGCAGAGACAGAGAGAGAGGGACAGAGAGAGAGAGGGGCAGAGACAGAGAGTGAGGGGGGTAGAGAGGGAGGGAGAGAGAGGGGCAGATATGGGGGGGAGGGAGGGGGGGAGAGCAGGGGGAGGAGAGGAGGGAGAAAGGGAGAGAGAGAGAGGGGGGAGAGAGAGGGGGAGAGAAGGGGCAGAAGTGGAGAGAGAGGGCAGAGGGGGAGAAAGAGGGGGAGAGAGGTGGTGGAGAGAGGGGTGTAGAGGGGGGGAGAGAAAGAGGGAAGAGAAGGGGGGAGAGAGGGGGGAGGGATGGGGGTGAGAGGGGGAGGAGAGAGGGGGAGAGAGAGGGGGGAGAGAGAGGGGGAGAGAAGGGGGAGAGGAGAGGGGCAGAGAGAGGGGGAGAGAGAGGGGGGAGAGAAGGGGGGGAGAGGGGGGGGAGAGAGAGGGGGAGGGGAGAGAGGGGGAGGAGGGGTGAGGAGAGAGGGAGAGATGGGTGGAGAGGGGTGGAGAGAGGGGGGAGAGAGGGGGGTAGAGGGCGGGAGGAAGGAGGGGGGAGAGAGTGGGGAGGGGGAGAGAGGGGGAGAGAGAGGGGAGAGGGGGAGAGGGGTGTTGAGAGGGGGAGAGAGGGGAGAGTGGGGGGAGGGGGCGAGTGGGGGCAGAGAGTGGAGGGGGCGAGGGGGAGGTGGGAGAGGGGAGTGAGGGGGAGAGGGGGGAGAGAGGGTGGAGGAGAGAGGGGAGGGGGCAGAGAGAGTGGGAGGGGGCAGAGAGGGAGAGGGCCAGACTTGAACTCGGCGAGTTGGGCGGACCCAGAGCGGGCGGGGCGGACGCTGAACAGCGTGGGCAGATGGCGAGCAGCCGGTGGTGGGCTGCGACCAAAGGACTACGAGTCGGGGGGGTGACGTCACTCGCAGCGCGTTAAACACAGCGCAGGCCACGCGCAGCAGACCCATTGTGACGTCATCAGCGAGACCGTCTCGTTTAGATTCAAAGTTAGTTCTGATTTGTGAACATTTTGATTATTAACTCGAGAATTAATGCATGAATCTTTCAGATAAGACGATTTTCAGAGTCCACGGGATAAATCTCTACCTGATTTTACTGTTAGCGCGTTGTTTTTTGGAGAATATATAAAAACACAAAAACACAAAAAAACACACACACACACACACACACACACACACACACACGCACACGCACACGCACACGCACGCGCACGCGCACGCGCACGTGCACACGTGCACACGCACAGCGCACTCAGCTCGCGCACACACACACACACACACACACACACACACACACACACACACACATACACATACACACACACACACACAAACACACACACACACACACACACACACACACACAAGTTTTATAATTATAGGGGAGGAGAGAGGGGGGGAAGGGGAGAAGAGGGGGGAGGAGATGACCCCCTTGACTCCATTTAAGGACCCAAGCAGTCGTTCGAGGTGCGACAGAGGTTCACCTGCAGCTCCTCCAACCTCATCTTGTGCATCTGCTGCTCTAGATGTCAGCTGATCTACATCGGTTAGACCAAACGTAGGCTTGGCGATCGCTTTGCCCAACACCTCCGCTCGGTCCACAATAACCGACCTGATCTCCAGGTGGCTCAGCACTTCAACTCCCCCTCCCATTCTGAATCCGACCTTTCTGTCCTGGGCCTCCTCCACGGCCAGAGTGGGGACCACTGGAAATTAGAGGAGCAGCACCTCATATTTCGCTTGGGCAGTTTATACCCAAGCGGTATGAACATTGACCTCCAATTTCAGGTTGCCCTCACTGTCTCCTTCCCTTCTCAGCTCTCCCTCAGCCCTTTGGCTCATCCTCTTCCTTTCTTCTTCCCACCCCCCCCCCCCCACCCTACAAGAAGGGTTTCGGCCCGAAACGTTGCATATTTCCTTCGCTCCATAGATGCTGCCGCACCCATTGAGTTTCTCCAGCAATTTTGTCTACCTTTATAATTATAGAGATTGAATCAAAATCAAGAATTATAAATTCACATTTCAACAATTCACAATTCAGCAGTACTGATTTTCAGTATTCCATACTGATATTTGAGAATACATGCATGCACAATACTGATTTTCCAAAATCCAGTTTCTGTGTAGTACGTTCTATTGCATTTATGTGAGAAATACCGTTCCTCAACAAAACACTGATTTTCAGCCATCAAATACGGAATTGCTCGGTGAAACTTGGCAGCTCTGCAATTATTCACAATCACATTGTGTTTGAGAATTCAAAATGTGATTTGTGATCTTGTTTATGAGTCATCATGGAACTAGAATTTGTTATAATAGTATGACAGTAAAATAGGTTAGTTTGAAAGTGATCATAGTAATGTAAATGCATCATTTAGTTTGACAGAACTATGTTCATGATGGAAATTGAAGTCAAACTAAATTTTGTATTCACATCACTATTCCATGTTGAAATTGATGTGATGTGAAGTTGTTAGGTCAGGAGGACAATTAAAGGTGCACTGCACACACTAACACAGTCTGACAGTAACAGGCAATCAAATCAACACACAAAACATTTTCTAAAAAAAGTTTTCTTTACTGCAGAAACTTACAGTATTTTATTTGCAGTTTTTGCATGCTCCTTTATAACATTTTACATAACATTTTACAACAGTACAACTTGATTATTAAAACAAAGAAAACTTCAATTCTTGATTTTTAAAAATGTATACAACAATGACCCCAATCATCGCATTCCACCCACTCATTACTATTGACTCAACCAAAATTATTTCCGAAATATTGGTCATAAATCTGGTGCAAAAATGCTCCAAAATACGGCTCATGAGAGCATCTAAAACCCCAGAGCTCCGGCCACAAGGGACTTCACGAAGACTCCGGCCACAAGGGACTTCACGCTTCGCGCTCGTGATGTGTACTGCGCACACATTATTTCATATAAAATATTTGTAATGCTGTCATGCCATCCCCCTTTTTGAAAAGCTTTGTACGGGCCTGTCTGGGCTGCAAACACAATTTGTTACAATTTCTTGCGGTCTTGGATGGTGCTGTTCCCAAACTAAGCTCCGATGCATCCTGATAAAATGCTTTCTATGGTGCAACTGTAGAAGTTGTTGAGTGTTCTATGTTATGTTCTAGTTTAATTGTATAGTGTTGTGTTTATCTTATTTGTGTGCTGCATGGTAACTCAACTTTCACTGCACCAATTGGTGTACGTGACAATAAATGTCCTTTGTCCTTTGTCCTTTATGTAGTTGGGGACATGCCGATCTTTCTAAACCTTCTAAGGAAGTAGAAGTGTTGGTGTGCTTTCTTGGTCGTCGCTTCAATATGGGTGGTCCAGGACAATTTGTTAGCGATATTGACTCCTCGGAATATGAAGTTTTCAATCATCTCTACTTCGGCGCCGTCAATGCACACTGGGGTATGTCTCACCTCAGGCAGATGTCAAGCTAGCACTTGAGGGATGGAAGTGAACAGAACTATGAAGTGCTGGTCAGGAAGACAGAGGAAAAATTATGGGATAGCAATGAATTGATGGACTGGGCCATGTTCAAGGGTTCACTGGTGGACCAAAATGATTATGCCACAATAGACATCAACTTCAACAAAAAATGCACGTATACCTGCAAAAACATTCTGTGTCTTCTCTCGAAAAGATCATCCACACATTTAT
This sequence comes from Malacoraja senta, assembly GCA_038087875.1. NCBI lineage: Eukaryota > Metazoa > Chordata > Chondrichthyes > Rajiformes > Rajidae > Malacoraja > Malacoraja senta. Next base: position 44,311,945 of record CM075981.1, on the reverse strand, counting down.
CTCCTCCCGCCTAGATTACTGCAACTCCCTTTACACTGGCATCAGCCAATCTTCCCTGACCCGCCTGCAACTGGTCCAAAACGCCGCAGCAAGACTCCTGACGGGCACCCGAAAAAGGGACCACATCACCCCGATCCTGGCCTCTCTCCACTGGCTCCCTGTGCGGTTCCGAATAAATTTCAAGATCCTCCTCTATGTCTACAAAGTCCTCAATGGGCTTGCCCCCACCTACATTAAAAGTCTTACATAGATACATAGATACATAGAAAATAGGTGCAGGAGTAGGCCATTCGGCCCTTCGAGCCTGCACCGCCATTCAATACGATCATGGCTGATCATCCAACTCAGTACCCCGTACCTGCCTTCTCTCCATACCCCCTGATCCCTTTAGCCACAAGGGCCACATCTAATTCCCTCTTAAATATAGCCAATGAACTGGCCTCAACTACCCTCTGTGGCAGAGAGTTCCAGAGATTCACCACTCTCTGTGTGAAAAAGTTTTTCCTCATCTCGGTCTTAAAGGATTTCCCCCATATCCTTAAGCTGTGACCCCTTGTCCTGGACTTCCCCAACATCGGGAACAATCTTCCTACATCTAGCCTGTCCAACCCCATAAGAATTTTGTACGTTTCTATAAGATCCCCTCTCAATCTCCTAAATTCTAGCGAGTATAAGCCAAGTCTATCCAGTCTTTCTTCATATGAAAGTCCTGACATCCCAGGAATCAGTCTGGTGAACCTTCTCTGCACTCCCTCTATGGCTATAATGTCCTTCCTCAGATTTGGAGACCAAAACTGTACGCAATACTCCAGGTGTGGTCTCACCAAGACCCTGTACAACTGCAGTAGAACCTCCCTGCTCCTATACTCAAATCCTCTTGCTATGAAGGCCAACATACCATTCGCTTTCTTCACTGCCTGCTGCACCTGCATGCCTACTTTCAATGACTGGTGTACCATGACACCCAGGTCTCGCTGCATCTCCCCATTTCCTAATCGGCCACCATTTAGATAATAGTCTGCCTTCCCGTTTTTGCTACCAAAGTGGATAACCTCACATTTATCCACATTATACTGCATCTGCCAAACATTTGCCCACTCACCCAGCCTATCCAAGTCACCTTGCAGTCTCCTAGCATCCTCCTCACAGCTAACACTGCCCCCCAGCTTAGTGTCATCCGCAAACTTGGAGATGTTGCTTTCAATTCCCTCCTCCAGATCATTAATATAAATTGTAAATAGCTGGGGTCCCAGCACTGAGCCTTGCGGTACCCCACTAGTCACTGCCTGCCATTGTGAAAAGGACCCGTTTACTCCTACTCTTTGCTTCCTGTTTGCCAGCCAGTTCTCTATCCACATCAATACTGAACCCCCAATACCGTGTGATTTAAGTTTGTATCCTAATCTCTTATGTGGTACCTTGTCGAAAGCCTTCTGAAAGTCCAGATACAACACATCCACTGGTTCTCCCCTATCCACTCTACTAGTTACATCCCCGAAAAATTCTATAAGATTCGTCAGACACGATTTACCTTTCGTAAATCCATCCTGACTTTGTCCAATGATTTCACCACTTTCCAAATGTGCTGCTATCCCATCTTTAATAACTGACTCTAGCAGTTTCCCCACTACCGATGTTAGACTAACTGATCTGTAATTCCCCGTTTTCTCTCTCCCTCCCTTCTTAAAAAGTGGGGTTACGTTTGCTACCCTCCAATCCTCAGGAACTACTCCAGAATCTAAAGAGTTTTGAAAATTTATCACTAATGCATCCACTATTTCTGGAGCTACTTCCTTAAGTACTCTGGGATGCAGCCTATCTGGCCCTGGTGATTTATCGGCCTTTAATCCATTCAATTTACCCAACACCACTTCCCGACTAACCTGGATTTCACTCAGTTCCTCCATCTCCTTTGACCCGCGGCCCCCTGCTATTTCCGGCAGATTATTTATGTCTTCCTTAGTGAAGACGGAACCAAAGTAGTTATTCAATTGGTCTGCCATATCCTTGTTCCCCATGATCAATTCACCTGTTTCTGACTGCAAGGGACCTACATTTGATTTAACTAATCTCTTTCTCTTCACATATCTATAAAAACTTTTGCAGTCAGTTTTTATGTTCCCTGCCAGTTTCCTTTCATAATCTATTTTCCCTTTCCTAATTAAGCCCTTTGTCCTCCTCTGCTGGTCTCTGAATTTCTCCCAGTCCTCTGGTATGCTGCTTTTTCTGGCTAATTTGTACGCATCATCTTTTGCTTTGATACTATCCCTGATTTCCCTTGTTATCCACGGATGCACTACCTTCCTTGATTTATTCTTTTGCCAAACTGGGATGAACAATTTTTGTAGTTCATCCATGCAGTCTTTAAATGCCTTCCGTTGCATATCCACCGTCAACCCTTTTAGAACTAATTGCCAGTCAATCTTGGCCAATTCACGTCTCATACCCTCAAAGTTACCTTTCTTTAAGTTCAGAACCGTTGTTTCTGAATTAACAATGTCACTCTCCATCCTAATGAAGAACTCAACCATATTATGATCACTCTTGCCCAAGGGGGCACGCACAACAAGTCTGCTAACTAACCCTTCCTCATTACTCAATACCCAGTCTAGAATAGCCTGCTCTCTCGTTGGTTCCTCTACATGTTGGTTTAGATAACTATCCCTCATACATTCCAAGAAATCCTCTTCCTCAGCACCCCTGCCAATTTGATTCACCCAATCTATATGTAGATTGAAGTCACCCATTATAACTGTTTTGCCTTTGTTGCACGCATTTCTAATTTCCTGTTTGATGCCATCCCCAACTTCACTACTACTGCTAGGTGGCCTGTACACAACACCCACCAGCGTTTTCTGCCCCTTAGTGTTTCGCAGCTCTACCCATACCGATTCCACATCCTCCAAGCTAATGTCCTTCCTTTCCACTGCGTTAATCTCCTCTCTAACCAGCAACGCTACCCCACCTCCTTTTCCTTTCTCTCTATCCCTCCTGAATATTGAATATCCCTGGATGTTCAGCTCCCAGCCTTGGTCACCTTGGAGCCATGTCTCCGTGATCCCAACTATATCATAATCATTAATTGCTATCTGCACGTTCAACTCATCCACCTTATTACGAATGCTCCTTGCATTGAGACACAAAGCCTTCAGGCTTGTTTTTACAACGCTCTTACCCCTTATACAATTATGTTGAAAAGTGGCTCTTTTTGATTTTTGCCCTGGATTTGTCTGCCTGCCACTTTTACCTTTCACCTTGCTACCTATTGCTTCCGCCCGCATTTTACACCCCTCTGTTTCTCTGCTCACCCATTTAAGAACCCCACCACCTCTTATTCTCTGTTTATTATTGTTTTCTTCTTCCCCCCCTACATGTTGGGTCTGAGTGCTTTCCTTCTCTGCCTCCTGCCTCACACACTGTCTAATAGCATTCTCTATTTGAGTCCCTCCCCCCAACCATTCTAGTTTAAAGTCTCCCCAGTAGCCTTTGCAGATCTCCCCGCCAGGATATCGGTCCCCCTCAGGTTCAAGTGCAACCCATCCTTTTTGTACAGGTCGAACCTTCCACAAAAGAAGTCCCAATGATCCAGAAATTTGAATCCCTGCCTTCTGCACCAGTCCTTCAGCCACGCATTTATCCTCCACCTCGCTCCATTCCTACTCTCACTGTCGCGTGGCACAGGCAGTAATCCCGAGATTGTTACCTTTGCTGTCCTTCTCTTTAACTACCTTCCTAACTCCCTAAATTCTCCTTTCAGGACCTCTTCTCTTTTTTTACCTATGTCATTGGTACCTATATGTATCACGACCTCGGGCTCCTCTCCCTGCCCTTTCAGGATGTCTTGGACACTTTGAGACACATCACAGACCCTGGCACCAGGGAGGCAAACTACCATCCGGGTCTCCCGACTGCGTCCACAGAATCCCCTGTCTGACCCCCTAACTATAGAGTCCCCTATTAATATTGCCCTCCTCTTCTTTTCCTTACCCTTCTGAGCAACAGGACCGGTCTCTATACCGGAGGCCCGGCCGCTGTCGCTACCCCCAGGTAGGCTGTCCACCCCAACAGTGCTCAAACAGGAGTACTTATTGTCAAGGTGTACAGCCACCGGGGTACTCTCTAGTCCCTGCCTGTGCCCCTTGCCTCTCCCAACCGTGATCCACTTGCCTGCCTCCTGTGGTGTTGGAGTGACCACATCCCTGTAACTCCTCTCAATGACTTCCTCGCTCTCCCTGACCAGACGGAGGTCATCGAGCTGCTGCTCCAGGTTCCTAATACGGTCCATTAGGAGCCCCATCTCGATACACCTGGCGCAGATGTGGACGTCTGGAGGGCTATCAGACTCCATGACTTCCCACATCTGACATCCAGAACAGTAAACTGCCCTGGCCCTCATACTCCCCTTACCCTGGATATAATACAAAACAACCTGCTACAATACAAAACAAGCTGCTACAATACAAAACAAACTGCTACAATACAAAACAAACTGATACAATACCCACCACTCCACCACTCCAACTCCAGGTCCCTCAGATCGGCCGACTTGGGGTTGCTGAATATCCCGCGGTCTAGGCATAAGCTCAGGGGCGACCGCGCCTTGACTGCAGCCCCTAGACTGTGCAACAGCATCCACCTTCCCATCAGAACTGCCCCCTCCATCGACTCCTTTAAGTCTAGACTAAAAACCTATCTGTACTCCCAAGCCTTTCCTGACATCCTCTGAGCGAGGGCTATATGTATATATGTATGTAGTTTGTTTGTTTATACTATTCTTATAACAAATGTAAAGCACTTTGGCCAATGAGAGTTGTTTTTTAAATGTGCTATATAAATAAATGTGACTTGACATGTGACTTCTCTAACCAGTATCTGTGGATGAACAAGGAGATTCATAATCTGCCCAGAGCTTGATCTTTGGCATTCAGGACTATCAATCCAGAGTCGTACAAGAAGTCCAAATACAATCTCCTGAAGACCATGGAGAGCACAAGAGACAATTTGGGACAAAGACCTGATATCATTAGTAGCAATGACGTATTACTTCTGGATAAGTGCAATGCCTTTTATGCATGTTTCGAAAGGGTGAACAATGGTACACCTATACAAGCCCCCACCTCCCCTGATGTCCCTGTGATCTCAGTCTCTGAGGCCAACGTCAGAGCATCAGTCAAGAGTGTGAATCCACACAGTGTATCTGGCCGAGAGCTATAGACCTGTGTGGACCAATTGGCTGGATTATTCACCGACAACGTCAACCACTCGCTTCTGCAGTCTGAGGTTCCCATCTATCGTACCGGTCAAAGATCATGCCAAAGAAAAGCATGGTGACCAGCTTCATTGACTATCTTCCAGTTACACTTACATCCACTGTAATGAAGTGTTTCAAAGGATTGTTTTTTTTAAATTTATTTTTGTTAGAAGCAATTGTACAAAAAAATGATCGACATAGCAGTTATACAATTTTTATACAGCTTCAGTTTTAACATTTAATAAATTATTAACTAGATTGGAAAAAAAGGGAAAAAAGGAAAGAAATAAGAAAAGGAAAAAAAGCAAAGAAAAAAAACAGAACTATAAAAAGTGAAAAAAGAAGCAGAGATATATCCAACTACCCTTCCGTACGCCCGCTCACTCATCCCTACCATCGGTTTTGAGTTTGTGTTCAACCATTATGTTGTTGAAGAAATTCAATAAAAGACCATATTTTTGAAAATTGCTCTGGTTTGTCAGTCAAGACGAACCTTATTTTTTCTAGATGTAGTGTCTCGGCCATTTCTGTGATCCACATCTTCACTGTGGAGTCTGTTATCTTTTTCCAGAATTTAAGTATGTTTTTTCACAGTTATAAAACCATAGTCAAGGAAGCGTCTTTGAAATATCGTTAGATTGGTGCAGCCCTGTGACATTCCTAATATTATTCATTTTAGATCTGGCTCCAATGGAGTTTTAAGTGTTTTAGAAATAATATTGAATATTTGCGTCCAGAAGTTTTGTTATGGCACAAATCAACTCCTGCCTGAGAAATTATCTGGATCCACTTCACTTTGCCTATTGCCACAACAGGTCAATGGCAGATGCAATTTCACTGACTTGCCATTCTGTTCTGGACCCCACCTGGATAACTGAAATACATACATCAGGCGCTCATCATCAACTACTGTTTGGCTTTCAACACTTTCAAACTCATCATCACACACAATGCCCTGTGCTTCACTACCTCCCTTTGCAACTGTTTCCTTGACTCCTTCAGTTGCTGACTTCATTCAGTGTTGTTCAGTAGCAACATCTCCTCCTCATGGACCATCAATGCAGATGCACCTGAATGCTACATGCTTAGCCCTTGGTTCTACGCCCATGGCTAAATGGCTCAGCACAGTATCAATGCCATCCACATATTCATCACTGTAGTTGGCTGAATCACAGATGATGAGTCCGTGTATGGGAAAGAGATGCATCAACTGGTTATGCGGTGCTGCAACAAAAACAACATCAACAAAGCCAAGGATAGAGGGGCACAGTGGAGCAGCGATAGAGTTGCTGCCTTACAGCACTTTCAGCACCAGACACCCGGGTTCAGTCACACGAGCGCACGCCGGGGCTCTAACACCAAGTCCCGGTGCGCGACCCTGCATTAACCGGCGTGGCTTTAATGGCCGCGGGACAATCACCATCGCCCGCCGGGGGCTTTGACTTTGACTCCGACATCGGGGGGGGGAGTGCAGTGGAGAGATAAGTTTTTTTGCCTTCCATCACAGCGCTGTGATGGATGTATGTGTAAATTGTGTTGTGTCTCGGGTCTTCTTCGTTTTGTTATGTATGGCTGCAGAAACGACATTTCGTTTGGACCTTAACGGGGTCCAAATGACAAATTTGTCCAAAAAGACAAATAAAATTGTATTGTATTATATCATGGCCTGGTGCAGCAATCCCAATGCACTGGAATGCAAAAATGACAGTGAGTGGTGGACTCAGCCCAGTCCATCATAATCACAGCCCTCCCTACCATCAAAAGCATCTACATAAGTTGCTGCCTTAAGAAGACAGCATCTATCAACAGAGATCTCCATCATCTGGGCTATACAATGCCAACATTCATTTCAAGAAGAGTTGAATATAAAAACAGGGATGTAATGCTATAAGGCATTGGTCAGACCGCCTTTGGAGTATTGTGAGCAATTTTGGGCCCCATATCTGAGGAAGGATGTGCTGGCTCTGGTGAGGATCCAGAGGGGGTTTACAAGGATTCCCTCATCCTACCGCAGCAATAAAACACAACAGGCCACCTCTTCCACATCCATGGACATGTTTTCTAATTGTGTTTGGAACTGATATCTAGTTTTTTGTAGCCTTTTTCCTTTCATTGTCTTGTATCATTTATGCACAAATTATGTATAGTATATGTTTTTATGTATTGCCTGTGTCTATATGCCTGAATTGCTGCAAGCAAGATTTTTATTGTGTAGGGAGGAACAGCAGATGCTGGTTTACACCAAAGATAGACACAAAATGCTGGAGTAACAGGCAACATATCTGGGTGGAAGGAATGGGTGACCGTTCGGGTGTGATGCTTCTTCAGACTGAGCGTCAGGGAAGATGAAATTGTAAGAGAAGCGTAAGAAATCAAAAAAGATGTGGTTCAAGGAAAATGTAGAGTAGACCATTGCTGGTTAGAAGAAGGTGACAACAAAGCAAACAGACATACAATGTGATTGGAGGGACAGTCAGACTGGTTGGACAACTGGGAAGGGGGAGGGATGGAGAGAGAGGGAAAGCAAAGGGTTCCTTGAAGTTAGAGACGTCAATGTTCATACCGCTGGGGTGTAAGCTGCCCAAGCGAAATATGAGGTGTTGTTCCTCCAATTTGTGCTGGGCTCATTCTGACAATGGGTGAGGCCCAGGACAGAAAGGTCAGCGTGGGAAGGAGGGGAAATTAAAGTGCTGAGCAACCGGGAGATCAGGTAGGTTTCAGCAAACAGAGTGGAGTTTTTCAGCAAAACGATCGCCTAGCATGCACTTGGTCTCGCCGATATATAGGAGTCCACACCTGGAACAGTGGATACAGTAGATGAGGTTGGAGGAGGTGCAAGTGAACATCTGCCTCACCTGAAAAGACTTGGGCGGAGTCGAGGGAGGAGGTATAGGGACAGGTGTTGCATCTCCTGCAGTTGCAGGGGAAAGTACCTGGGTTGCGGGTGGTTTTGATGGGAAGGGACAAGTTACCAGGGAGTTTCGGCGGCACGATCTCTCCAGAAAGCGGAAAGGGGTCAAGATAGGCTGATGTTGTCAGTGGTGGGATCCCGTTGGAGGTAGCAAAAATGTTGGACGATTATGTGCTGTATGCGATGGCTAATGGGGTGAATGGTGAAGACTAGGGGGACTGTTTCTGTTGCAACTGGGGGGGAAGGGAGCAAGAACGGAGCCACGGGATATTGGGGAGGCCCTAGTGAGGACCTCATCTATGATGGAAGAGGGGAATCCCCATTCCCTAAAGAATGAGGACATCGGATGTCCTGGTATGGAACACCTCATCTTGGGCGCAGATGGAGGAATTGGAAGTAGGGGATGGAGTCTTTGCAGGAGGCAGGGTGGAAAGAAGAACGATAGGGAAATGTCAGAGATAGTCCACATCCAAGTTTTATTGTACCTGAACCACACTGTACTTGTGCAAATGATAATAAACTCAACTTGATTTCACTCAGGATAGATACAAAATTCTGGAGTAACTCAACGGGACAGGCAGCATCTCTGGATAGAAGGAATGGGTGACATTTCGCGTCGAGACCCATCTTCAGTCTGAAGAAAGGTCTCGACCCGAAACGTCACCCATTCCTTCTATCCAGAGATGCTGCCTGTCCCGCTGAGTTACTTCAGCATTTTGTGTCAATCTTTGGTGTAAACCAGCATCTGCAGATCCTTCCTACACATTGATTTCTCTCAACTTGACTTGCATTGAGAAAGTTTATGCAGTCAACAGATGGGCCAGCTGGGCCGAGACATGTCTTGGGTGTCCTCCCTGATCAGCACGACTTAACCAGGACACCAGAAGAGACACCTCAATGGGTCTCAGTAGCCAGTGTTCAGTAAGAGAGGTGGAAGTTGTGGGGTAGGAAGAAGATAGTATTATCTCCTAACTGATAGGCAGTGACTTCTACTGGTGTTGCTCATATACTAAAATGTGTTGATCCCAGAATGGGTATAACTATGTTGCCTCTATGCTTTATATAACATGGATTCTCAATGGTAGGGCTCACATACAAAATTATGGCAACTTGGATACAGAATGGGAGAGTGACTATAGAAGTCACTATTGAAGTTGAGTATAGAAGTTGGGATGTTATGTTAAAATTGTACAAGGCATTGGTGAGGCCAATTCTGGAGTATTGTGTACAATTTTGGTCACCAAATTATAGGAATGATGTCAACAAAATAGAGAGAGTAAAGAGGAGATTTACTAGAATGTTGCCTGGGTTTCAGCAACTAAGTTACAGAGAAAGGTTGAACAAGATAGGTCTTTATTCTTTGGAGCGCAGAAGGTTAAGGGGGGACCTGATAGAGGTCTTTAAAATGAAGAGAGGGATAGACAGAGTTGACGTGGATAAGCTTTTTCCATTGAGAGTAGGGACGTTTCAAACAAGAGGACATGATTTGAGAATTAATGGACAGAAGTTTAGGGGTAACATGAGGGGAAACTTCTTTACTCAGAGAGTGGTGGCTGTGTGGAATGAGCTTCCAGTGGAAGTGGTGGAGGCAGGTTCGATTTTATCATTTAAAAATAAATTGGATAGGTATATGGACGGGAAAGGAATGGAGGGTTATGGTCTGAGTGCAGGTAGATGGGACTAGGGGAGAATAAGTGTTCGGCACGGACTAGAAGGGCCGAGATGGCCTGTTTCTGTGCTGTAATTGTTATATGGTTATATGGTTATATGACTACGTGACCAGACCCAGCAATGTCCAGGCACTGGGTTATCTGCACCTCTTCAGTTCCAAAATACCCATCTGTCAACTGGTTCAATGACAAGACTTTAATGATGTATTAACAATGGGTGCCTGTAAATATTTTGTTGTTTGTAATATTTGTCCACAAATACAGTTTAGCACAATTGATTTGGAGCACTCCCAGAGGGAACCTCTCAGAAATGAAACTAAAGTCCTCTGTGGAATAACAAGATAGAATTCCCTTGTCACAAAAAGGAACATTAAGTGTCCAAAATCCTGCCTTTCTACTGGACAAATTCTAGGATACCCATCTCTGGGGTAATTCATCAATTCTCTAAAGTGACACCATAGCAACATGGTGATCATATATGAGGGAACGTTACAAAATGCTGGAAATACAATAGATGCAGATTTGGCAGCATCTGTAAAGAGAGGAATGGACTTTACGTTTTCCTTTTACTGACAGAGGTTAAGGAAGTAACAAGCTTCAAGCATGTACAGAGGGGAAAATTGGGCACTTTAAAACTTTCTACATTTAATGTTAAGTCAAATAATTACACATCAGAACTGCCGCCTTCACTTTTCAGACAGCAATTATCACACATCATGCTGCTTTTCCCTTTACATCACTTTCAGATGCATCTGTTGCTTCTATACTTGTCCTTATACCATCCCCAATAATTAGCATCATCATTCATTTTCACATCTAATCTCTGCCACCTACCACACAATTGCAGAGATTGCCTTATCTTCATATCTCTATGTTCCTTTAACTCTGCATATTAGCCATGGAAACAGGCCCTTCAGCCCAACATACCCATGCCGAACCAAGATGCCCCATCTACACTTCTCATCTGTCATGTTTGGCCCATATCCCCTGAACCTTTCCTATCCATGTAGCTATCCAAATGTATTTTATATGTTGTTATAGTACCTGCCTCAATTACCTCCTCTGGTAGCTTGTTCCATATACCCACCACTCTCTGAGTGAAAAAGGTTATCCCTCAGGTTCCTATTAAATCTTTCCCCCTCACCTTAAATCTATGTCTGGTTCTTAATTCCCCCTAATCCGTGTAAAAGACTGTGCATTTAATCTATCTATTCCCCTCATGACCTTATACACTTCGATAAGATCATCCCTCATCCTCCTTCAGTCCAAGGAATAAAGTTCCAGCGTGCCCAATCTCTCCCTATAACTTAGACACTCAAGTCATGGCAAACGTTCACTTTATCCATGGCCCTCATGGTCATGCAATGTGGATAAAGTCACCCCTTAGCCACTTAAGCTCCAAAGGAAAACATCCCACCCTATCCAACCTCTTATATCTCTATCCAACCTGCTTATACGTAACTCAAGCCTTAAGCCCAGATAACATCCCAGTGAATCACTTCTGTACTCTTTCCAAATAAATGACATCCTCCTTGTAGCTGGGTGACCAATACTGCACACAATAGTACAACTTGCACAGCTGCATCATGATGTGCTAACTTCTCTACTCAATTCCCTTCTTCTACCCCACTGTCTACCTGACTCGCCACTTACAGGGGACCATGCACCTGTACTCCCAGATCTCTGCTCTACAGCACTCTGCAGGGCTCCACTATTACTATGAGTATCCTACCTTAGTTTCACATAGTACATGACACCACACTTGTTGAAGTTTCTGTTTTTGTTTCAGATTTCCAACACCCCCAGTATCTCACTTTTGGTTCCATTTGATAAATATCTTCTTATAGCTCTTTCCAACCAATGAAAATATCTGATTACCTCAAAACCTACTGGAAGTTCAACAGCACATTTAATGCCCCACTGTTTCAACATTGTATTTTCCTTCTCCCATCTGTTCCCATTCACTTCCCCATCCTTACATCACCTCCAGTGGATCTGCTACAACTCAGACTTCTTTAACTCTCTCACCCAGCACCACACCCACATATATCATTTAATTTTACTTCGGAGTCACGTGAGTGACTACGTGAAGAACCCGTCCAGCATGCATGCGCGACATGAGCGTTCACGCAGTGCAACAGCGACGAACGGGAGTACAGGTGTTCCCGCTACAAGCTGGACCGTCAGGTAAGTACTTACTCTGAGGTCGTAATTGGGAAACGTTGCTCTGCTTTGTGCACTCCAGATCGAGAAAAGCTGGAAAATGAGCAAAGCACGACAAGGAAAAAACACCGCCCCCCGTTCAATTCCAACAGAACAGGAGCGTTCCATCAGTGGGGGGGTGAGAGGCAGCACCTGGACCGCACATGCTGCGGTCCACAATCATTGATACCGAGCCGAGCCCAGTACCGCTAGCGCAGCCTGACCAACAGCAGCGGACTGGAGGCAAATCAAAACGGAAAACTAACCGGCCGGTAATCTCTGATGACTCCAACGAGGAAGACTCTCCGCCTGAGAGCGGCAGAGCTAGCCGCCTGAGCCGCATGGAAAAGCTCATGGAGCAAATGCTCCAGCGAGACTTGCTTCGGGAGCTGGAGCAGTCTCGCCAAGGGAGTTCAGGCACTCCCGCACCAGTGCCTTACAATGCACTGCCCATCGCTTCCCCCTCAGCCGAGGGCAGCGTTGGCGACCAGGGCTGGGCTGGTCAGGAACAGGGGTCATTGGCCGAAGATATCGGGAGTACGCACGGGGCACAGGACCAGGAAGAGCTGCTGAATGTGGTGAATCGCTACGTGGCTACACCACGAGCAGGGCGGCTGTTGCAGCCAAAACTGGCAGCCAGCATTGACTACCTGTTCCTCAAACCCTACAAGAACAGGTAGTCAATGAGAACTCTAGAACTCTACTTGCCTCCGGAGAACTGCAGTTCACTCAACGTACCGGCCGTCAACAGCCAAATCTGGGGGTACGTTGGGCAGAGTATCCGAAACCAGGAACTAAAATTGCAGCTCCTGACGTCAGGTATAACATCCTATGCTCGTTCCGTGGATGGGGTGGACATGACCACCAACCAGCATAACACCCAATACGAAATAAACAACCTCCGCAAGAAGATAATAAGACCTGCCCTCAATCCCAAATTTGCAGGACTGTGCAAAGCACCGGCCTCAGAGCCACAGATCCTGCTATTTGGTAAGGACTTGTCAAAACAAGTAAAAGACCTAGAGGAAGAGTCCAAAGCATTCGGCCTCATGAGGGCAGGCCCCGGAACGAGCAGACCCACACAACCCAGACGGCAGTACCCCACCGCGTCCACCAGTCGATGTCAAACTCATGGGACTGGTGAAAGCTCGGGGTCCGCATACCATCCCCGAAAGCCTTTTTTAGGCCAGGGCCCAGAGCCGACCCCATGCAAAATGCGCCGCCCCCAATCAGCAGCACAACGATGGATGAAGAC
>CM075981.1:44250473-44298456 GCA_038087875.1 Malacoraja senta | reverse complement strand
CCTTTGGAATTTGTCTCAAATATATTTACCAAAAACAAAAAAGTTGGTGATTGTCGCATCATCATTGACTTAATCTCACTAAATACCTTTGTTAAGTATATACATTTAAAAATGGAAACATTTGTAACTGCCAAACAACTGATTTCCAAAGGATACTTCATGGCAAGCATCGATTTAAAAGATGCCTACTATTCAGTACCCATTCAAAAGGGTCATCGCAGATACCTGAAATTTACCTGGATGGGGCAACTATGGCAGTTTAAAGCGTTGCCTAATGGGTTAACATCAGCCCCAAGACTATTTACCAAGATATTAAAACCAGCCTTGGCAACATTAAGAAAACAGTGACATATTGTCATGGCATAACTTGATGATATTCTAATAGTAGGCAAAACCATGGAATTGGCTAAATCAGCTGTATTAGCTACCAAACAATTGTTTGAAACCCTGGGATTTGTCTTACATCCAGATAAATCTAAGTTGACGCTATCCACAACTATGGACTATCTGGGATTCACAATTAACTCAGTCCACATGTCTGTAACATTGCCAAAAGATAAAGCAGCAGAATTGGCACAGACGTGTAACAATTTAATGGTTAGCGATCGACCAACCATCCAACAAGTGGCAAGAGTAATTGGCAAAATAGTAGCAGCATTACCAGCTACACAATTTGGACCTCTGCACTATCAAAACCTACAAAGGGCAAAAGTGCAGGCGTTAAAACGACATGCAGGTCACTTTGACCGAACCATGAAATTACCTATTGAAGCAATATCAGAGTTACAATGGTGGATAGAGCACATTTGGCATAGTTCCAGCCCTATCATCATCAATAACCCAACGTTAACTATACAAACAGATGCCAGTGCTCAAGGCTGGGGAGCAACTAATACCATATCCAGCACAGGTGATAGATGGACTAACCTAGAATCATCTTTACTACAGACACTGGGCATAAATTATTTGGAAATGTTGGGTGCGTTTTATGGTTTAAAAGCATATTCTACGAATATGCACCACTTGCATGTTCGTTTACAGATTGATAATACCACGGTGGTGGCCTATATTAACGATATGGGCGGAATAAAATCGATATCATGTGACAATTTGGTCAACATAATCTGGCAATGGTGTGTCGATAGACATATTTGGCTATAAGCAACTTACCTACCAGGTATGCTAAATACAGTGGCAGACACCTGGTCACGCAAATTCAATGATAACACCGAATGGATGTTAAATTATAAAGCATTTGCTAAAATTACAAAGCAATATGGCACACCAGATATCGATCTCTTTGCATCCAGACTAAATCACCAGGTACCAATGTATGTCGCTTGGGAACCAGACCCTGAGGCAGCAGCGATAGATGCATTCGCGCTGGACTGGGGAAACTATTTCTTTTATGCCTTTCCCACCTTCTGCCTCATCAGTCGGGTACTACGCAAAATACAGATGGACTCTGCTTCAGGTATTTTGATAGTACCCGACTGGCCTACACAGCCATGGTTCCCAGTGGTCCTCGACATGGTCATCGAAACTCCTATGACCTTTCAAAGTAGCTCAGACCTGTTGACTCACCCGGTCGGTATCAGGCATAAGTCATCCATGCCATGACAAAATTAACCTACTGGGTTGCAGATTATGTAAAGACCACGGCTGGGCCTGGGATTGTCTGACAGGACCATCAACACGATGACAGCGTCCCACCGTATGTCCACCAGGAAACAATACCTATCGAGCATCAGGAAGTGGGAAAGATACTGCTCGAATACTGGGACAGCATACTCATCTACAACCATAGCCAATGTACTGGAGTTCCTGGCCGTCCTTCACCATAATGAAGGACTGAGCTACAGCGCCATCAATACTGCCAGAATTGCTCTGTCAGCCTACTTAAAACAGGCACCAGGACAACAGGCCATAGGGTCTCATCCGCTGGTGATCAAACTCATGAGAGGTATATTCAACTCCAACCCCCCTAGACCTAGGTACACCCAAAGGTGGGACGTCAGTGTCGTCCTGACATACGTAAGGGGATGGTCACCAGCCAGGTCTCACCCTGGAACAGCTAACCCTGAAAATGGTCATGCTGATGGCACTAGTCTCAACACAAAGAGTCCAGTCCCTCCACTTACTGCGACTGGACAACATGGTTATACACCAGATCGTGTCTCATTCACCATTCAGGAGCTGGTAAAGCAGAGCAGGCCAGGAACTTCAGGCCTACTTATGGATTTCCTGGCATACCCACCTGACCCACGGTTATGTGTCATGACTCACTTACTCACTTACATCAACACAACAAGAGATTCCCGAGGGAGAGAAAAAGCCTTATGGGTCAGCCACAAGAAACCTCAAGGTCGGGTGTCGAGCCAAACTATCTCAAGATGGCTCAAGCAGGTACTGGGAGCTGCTGGAGTAGATACTGACTATATACATCTCACTCCACCAGGGCAGCATCCACATCGGCGGTTAAAAGGATGGACGTACCACTGGACCACATCCTGGCTACAGCGGGGTGGTCCAAGGAGAAAACGTTCCAAACGTTCTACAACAAGCCGCTAGCAGAACCTGTGTTATTTGCAGAAAGAGTTTTAGAATCTACAAAATATAATTTATGCCCGGGGGAGCATTTTAACTTTTGTTATTGTTTAATAGATACCATTATTGTTTACAAACAGATTCATGGTTGATTACGATAACATACTTCCTCCCTTGAATGACTTCGGCAGCGAGTGAAGTATGAACTGTTACATGGTTTGAAATCACAGAGCTTTAAAATCTTCACGTAGTCACTCACGTGACTCCGAAGTAAAATAGTAAGATTAAACGAGAACTTACCAGTTTGAAGTTTGATCTGTATTTTATGAGGAGTTACGATGAGGGATTACGTGCCCTCCGTTCCCACCCTCAATTATAGAGATCAACTGGTAACTTAGTTCTCCTTTTCTTTACTATGTTTATTTCAATTATTGTGTTTCCTGTGATTCCACACCGCTGCTTTGAAGTATGTCGAGCATGCGTGCTGGACGGGTTCTTCACGTAATCCCTCATCGTAACTCCTCATAATATACAGATCAAACTTCAAACTGGTAAGTTCTCGTTTAATCTTACTATTTCATTTAGGAAGGAACTGCAGATGCTGGTTTGCACCAAAGATAGACACAAAATGCTGCAGTAACTCAACGGGACAGGCAGCATCTCTGGAGAGAAGGAATGGGTGATGTTTCGGGTTAAGACCTTCAGTCAATCTAGTTTCTCTTGGTTTCCATCCTATCACAGCCCCTTTCCTAGGTCTTTCTCTGCAACTTAAATATGTTTGATTTCTAACTTTTTAGAGACCTGACGAAAGATCACCATTCCTGAATATTAACTTTGTTTCTTCCACTACGGACACTTCCTCACCTGTTGAGTATTTTCGGCATTTTGTGCTTTTTATTTCTGGAGTGGTCTGCTATGATAAGCAAGCAACCCTCGTTAGCCACGGTTGAGCTGCCAACCACATTTTATTTTTTCGCCAAACAGGGATGAACAATTTTTGGAATTCATCCATTTAAATCTTAGCCATTGCACCTCCACCGTCAACCCTTTAAGTTTAATTTGCCAGTCTATCCTAACCAATTCCCGTCTCATACTTTCAAAGTCTCCTTTCTTTAAGTTCACAGTGTTGCCCTTGTCAACCTTTTTGATTGCCTCTTCAAAAAAACAAATCAAATTCGTAGGACATGATCTCCCACGTACACAACCATGTGACTATCCCTAATCAGCCACTGTCTATCCAAATGAAAATATATCTTATTCCTAAAGAATCCTCTCCAGTCAACTACTTACCACAATTAAGGCTCACTGGTCTATAGTTCCCAGGCTTGTCCTGACAGTCCCTTTTAAATGGAGGTATAACATTGGTCACCCTCCAGTCATTCAGCACCTCACCTATGTCTAATGATGATTCATCTATCTCACCCAGGGCTTCCATAATTTATTTAGCTTCCCACAGTGTCCTCAGATACTGTACATCTGATCAGGCTTGAGAGATTTATCTACCTTCATATGCCACAGGATGTCCAGTACCTCTGGGACCGTAATATTGACTGATGTCACGATATGGTCATAGAGTCATAGACTGATACAATGTGGAAACAGAATCTTCAGCCCAACTTGCCCACACCTGCAAAAATATTCCAGCTACACTAGTCCCACCTGCCCGCATTTGGCCCATTCACCTACTCTGGGTAAGAGACTGTGCATCTACCCAAAATATTCCTCTCATGATCTTTCCACCTCGATAAGATCACCCTTCATCCTCCTGTGCTCCAAGGAATAGACAAGACAAGAGACAAGACAAGAGACATTTATTGTCACGTGCACCAATTGGTACAGTGACATTTGTGGTCACCATACAGCCATACGAATAAAAAAAGAACACAGAACACGATAGTCTTTAACACAAACATCCCTACACAGCGGAATCAAAGTTTCCCACTGTGAGGGAAGACACCAAAGTTCAGCCATCCTCCTCTGTGTTCTGTTGTTCCCCCGTGGTTGGGGCCTCCCGAGCCTTCCACAGTCGCCGCTACGGGCGGCCCGATGCTCAGGCCCTCTCGCCGGGATGGTGGAACTCCAACGTCAGAACGGGAGAGCATTCTCAGCGGCTTGGACCTCCGAATCGGCCCTACCGGAGACCGCGTCTCCCGAAGTCCACAGGCCGAGCTGAGCGGAGATTCACGCTGGCGGCCCTCGGTAAAGGGAGCCCAGGACTCCGTGATGTTGGTCAGAGCCGCCCGCGGCTGAGCTCCGCAAACCACAGCTCCACGATGTTGAAGCAGTGGGCCCAACGATCAAACGACGATCCCCGGTAAGGCATCGCCCGCTCTGCCATGTATCTAGCGCGGAGTCCCTGCCTACTCAACCTCTGCCTAGAGCTCAGAACCTCTAGTCCTGGCAACATCCTCATGAATCTTCTCTGTATCCTTTCTAGCTTGACAACATCTTCCTTATAACACAGTGTCCAAAACTGAACACAATACTCTAAATGTGGCCTTATACAACATGACCTCCCAACTTCTATACTCAATACTTTGGCTGATGAAGGCCATTGTTCCAAAAGTCTTTTTGATCACCCTATCTACCTGCGACTACACCTTCAGGGAACCATGCGCCTGCACTCCTAGATCCCTCTGCTCTACAACACTCCCCAGAGCCCGACCATTCACTGTGTCCTGCCCATCTCTGCTTACTGCCCCATGTTCCTGAGCCTTCATGTTTTAGTCCACATTAAAAACAAAGTAGAAATATTCATGGGGAACCTTGTTCATCTCCTGTGGCTCCACACATAATGACTGCTTTGTATTCTGAGGGGCCCTATTCTCTCCCTAGTTACCCTCTTCCTCCTAATGTACATCTAAAATCTCTGGATTCTCATGGTCATAGAATGTGGAACAGGAGATACAGTGTGGAAACTGGCCCTTTGGGTCAACTTGCCCACACCGGCCAACATGTCCCAGATACACTAGTCCAACCTATCCACATTTGGTCCATATCCCTCCAAACCTGTCCTATCCATGTACCTGTCTAACTGCTTCTTAAATGCTGGGATAGTCCCAGCCTCAACTACCTCCTCTGGCAGCTTATTCCATACACCCACCACCCTTTGTGTGAAAATCTTTTCCCCTTCACCTTGAACCTATGTCCTCTGGTCCTCGATTCACCTACTCTGGGCAAGAGACTCTGTGCATCTACCTGATCTATTTCTCTAACGATCTTATACACCTCTGTAACATCATAAGATTCTCCTTAATATTATCTGCCTGAGCTATCTCCTGTTCCATTTTTACCCTGCTGATTTCTTTATTAAATATGCTTCACTGCCCGAAACTCCTCCAAGGACGCACTTGATCTCAGCTGCCTATATCTGGCCCATCCCTGTGTATTTTTCCTGACCAGAACCAGAATTTCTCTCATCATCTAGGGTTCCTTACTCCCAACTGCCTTGCCTTCACTCTTACTGGAACATGCATGCCTTGAACTCTCACAATCTCTATTTCAGAAGCATTCCACTTTCCAGATGGCCCTTTGCCCACAAACAACCTACTCCAATCAATTTTAGCAAGTTCGTGTCTAATACCACTAAAGTTGCCCTTGACCAAATTCAGAAGCTTCACTTATGGGCCCACCCTGCCCTCATCCTTAACTCCTTTGAAGTTAATATAACCATGGTCGCTGATCCCAAAATAATTGACAATGATACTTCAGTCATTTGCCTTTCCCAATTGTCTAAGTGTAATTCAAGTAGATGCTGGAATCTTCAGCTAAAAAAGTGCTGGTGGAACTCAGTGGCCAGGTGACTTCTGTGTAGGGAATAGACAATTTAATTCTTCCACACATTAAATATGATACTGCCCATTTTTCAGCAGAATTATTTCATCAATGTTCTGAGGAAGGATCCTGACCCAAATTGTTCTCTGCCCATTCCCTCCACAGATATTGCTTGACCCGCTGAGTTCCTCTAGCACTTTGGTTTTTGCTTCGGAGACATTAGGACAGGATATCAAAAGCATGACCTAAGAGGCAGCATTTCAACTTGTTGATGATTGCACATGTTGATATGTTGGTAAACTGCGGTGACTTCAAACATTTGAAAGGATCGAGGAGATTGTAGGGCTAGAAATTGGTGTTTTAATTTATACCAGATCATGGTTATGCAACTTTAACCTGCTGGGGATAACCTTCATTGGCAGTGACTGGGGCCATCGTAGCTCCAGCATCATGCATGTTCTTACATGTTTGGATTTGGTGGGTGAGTATAAAACACAGTAGAGGGATATATACACTCTTCTGCCTGTTCCCTCATCCAACAAGAGTGTGTCTGACCTAACTCTATATACCTGACTTTTTCCCTTGTCTCCCAATACCAAAGATCTATCGGTCCCAAATTTGAAGTTAGCAATAGGTATGCAGGAATTGTAGTGAGTGAATGTTCCAAACTTTTACAAATACACACAGCTCAAAGTTATTCCAAACTTCCCTTCTGGAAAGCCTGGCTCTTCACTGATCTGTAGACAATGACTTCTGATTCCGAGCTTCACAGCCAATGGGAAAAAAATATTTTCAATGCTGTAAAAAGTCAACCCCTAACTTACTGAGAAAAATGGTGGCAATATATCCAAAAATCTTCTATTTCTACTGTGCTCCCTTCAAATATATCATCCTTGAGCAAATAAGGAACTCCTGAAGAGGAGTTGCGGAATGAGTGCAGTGACTACCAACCAGTGTTGCAGTGCTCATTTTTTAGGTGCCGGAGCTGTCAAACAGGGGCGTCATTTCAGGTTTTGCTTGCGGGGGCAAGATAGTCTCCCAAGAGGGTCAAACAAGATTATAGCCTATCACTACATCCCAGAGTATAAGTACAATTAAACAAAAAATACTTAATTTAATAATATGACAAAATATTGCACGGTTGCACTCACTAATTATCATGAAATATAATTATCAAGCAAGTGAAGAAAAATACAGTAATCATGTATTTTTATAGAGGTGCCGGCCTGGCACCAACTCGCCCTGACTCTCCCACAGCTCTGGGAACACACACACACACGCACGCACACACGCACACATACACACACACACACCTGCAATGGACCACAACTCTACTTCATTCGACGCCAGATTCACACCCTCAACAAACGCTTCCTTGCCTACCTGGACACAAGCTTGCCCTCCACAGACAACCAGCAACAATATCCACCACCTTTCCGACCCTCACCGCCTTCCCGGCCAAACCCAGGCCCGGACCACCGAAACTGCCACGGATGCTGACTGTCACCACCTCCCTGGGGCCACCACTGTTGTCGCCACCTTTCACCACCTCCCCGTGGCCACAGCTGCTGTCGCCATCCTTCACTGTCACCCCGGGGTCACCGATGCTGCTGCCGCCGACCCGTATCACTACTCCAGCCCCCTAGGGGCCTCCACCAGTGACTCCGCCGACCCTCGCCTCTGCACTGGCCACCAGCGGGCTGGAGGCGTCACTTGACCTGATTTCCAGGCTCAGCACAATGCACACAAACTCCACGATGTCTGACTCTGCTGGGTCCTACTGCTCCCCACCTCCTACAGGGAACCTCAGTAGTGAAGAGTCTTCCCCTTCCCCCTCTTTTAACCAGGTTACACTGACCACACACCCGCTAGTTAAAATTCCCTGCTGTTTATTTTGGTTAAGAGGTGCAGGAGCAGCACTGACAACACTGCACCCCTGCTACCAACTTCCTGTAGGCAGCATCAATGGCATAGTGAACATTGTGGGTCTTGACTCTGCATTAGGGTTGAAGACTGTATTAGGATGGAAGATTAGCACTAACTGTGGAATAACTGTGGAATAGGCTGTAATATTATTTATCATCCCTCTCACAGAGCTAGGAGGCACTTCTGAACAAATGTCTATGATGCTAAATAGGCAAAATATGTTCTTCATTAAAGGTGTTTAAGAAAGAACTGCAGATGCTGGAAAAATCGAAGGTAGACAAAAATGCTGGAGAACATCTATTGAGCGAAGGAATAGGTGACGTTTCGGGTCGAGACCTTATTCCTTCGCTCCATAGATGCTGCCTCACCCGCTGAGTTTCTCCAGCATTTTTGTCTACCTTCTTCATTACAGGTGTAAAAATTAAATTCAAAACTCATGAAACCAATCTAAAGCAACTTTGAATCAATTAAAGTAAAATAAATATTGCTAATTCATTGTTTAGCATCCAATTGTACAACTTTAGAAATTAATCATCTACCTTCCTCCCATGGAAGAATGTTTAATGCAAAAATTGACCTGCAGTAAAGGTGCTGTGCATTTGAACTAATGAATGCCTCCTGAGTATTGTCGTGAGGATCTTTGAAGCTTCTTGGATCCATAGCATGGGCCCATTAGAAAACATGAAGGATGTATTGCTAAAACCTTTGTCCTCCGTTCCCTCCTTATTAATATCCCTGGTTCTCTTCTAATTAATGTCCACGTACATTGTTGGAACATGACAAAGGAGCTCCAGCCATAAGACTTTATTGATGCTAATTAATATAAGATAACATTACCCAATTTTACAAAGATTGAAATTAGCAGAAAAAATTGTGAGCAGCAGTCATATTCTTGATATTTTTATGATTATTCGGCTGCATTCAATGTTTATTTCAATAGAAAATAAAACATAATTCTCTCAAAGTTAATTAACGTTTTGTAAAAAAATTTCATAGACAAGTGTCTTTGGTGTAAAATACAAAAAATAGTTCCTCTTTTCTAGATTTTTAATATTAGTTTAATTTAGTTTATATTAATTTAGTTTAGTGATACAGCATGGAAAGAGGCCCTTCGGCCCATCGGGTCTGTGCCGACCAGCTATTACCCGTGCACTGGTTCTATCCTCCACACTAGGGACCATTTACAGAAGCCAATTAACCTACAAACCTGCATTTCTTTGAAATGTGGGAGCTAACCGGAGCATCTGAAGATACCCCATGCGGTCAAAAAGGAACATACAAACTCTGTCCAGCAGCACCCGTGGTTAGGATCGAACCCAGGTCTCTGGGACTGTAAGACAGCAACTCTATCGCTGCACCACTGTGCTGCCCTAAATTCAATCATTTTTGGACCAATTTAAGAGTGAACGACACCCTCAATATTAAGTCTTTGCATGTGAATTATTTGTTTTATAGCCAGTCAGTCAGAGCACAACCAAAAATCTGAATTAAATAACAGAAGATGCTGAGAATATTTAACAAATAGTGCGGACAACTACGGTGACAGAAACAGTTAACTTTTTAGAACTGAAAAAATCTAGAGTTAGAAATTAAGATTATAATTTTCGTCAAAGCCGTGGGGTTTTACCTATGTGTGATTTTGATCATGGTTGCAATGTTTGACCCATCTTGCCTTATTTACAACATTGAATATTCTGGTTTGTGCACATCACACACACACCCATTGCAAATGTACATATTTCATCAGATAGCTTGTGTTCTTTGGCAACCATAACAAAAGTGGGTAAGAGGATTCCATATCCCTCAGAATAATACGGGCCTTTGACATTCACAGATACACATAGGAACACCTGGAACCCTGCAACGTAATTCTCTCCATCATTGCTTTTGTGGTCTGCAGTCTTTTCAGTGCAGCAGATGGATTGTGCTGGCAACTGCACTGATGATTACAGATCACACCAAGAGGTTTGTTGGTGGTGATGTGTAAATAAGAGTTCATTCCTTTGGCAATGATTTTCCTGCACACTATTTTCCATGATCTCCATTCATGAACAACTGAATTATCAATACTATAATGGGAAGATATTGCACTGATGCCCAGAGGGGTGCTAAGTTGCTAAAGCGACTGAGCCATGGTGCCAATCCATGTTAACTTTAGACCGAAGCCAAATAAGACTGCAGGCCTCATTGAGCTGCTGGCTGTCTAAGGGAGAGTTAGAATAATTAATTGGCTCTCACCTGCAATCAAACAGCAAGCAAATTAGATCTGAGAGACGTTAATGCTGAGATGGAGTTTGGGCAGGTTGTTAGTAGGCCAGATTTTATTTTACACATACACTGAGAACTCCCACCTCTCCTAGCACACCATAATAAAATCAATGAAGATTCCTGGATCTAGCAGTTGAGGTCAGGCTGCTCAACACCTAACCCATCCATCAATAGTTTAATTTTCCAAATGGGATTCAGTGACACATTAAGTTAAAATGCAAGCTGTTATAGTATCCGGTGTCAAGCCATTTTATGCCAGTTTCTCCAACTCATTGTCAGGCCCACCTCAACACGTTTCCAGACAGAAGGAACTGCAGGTGCTGGTTAACAGAAAAGACACAAAGTGCTGGAGTAACGCAGTGGATCATGCATGTTGTCTGATCCACTGAGTTACTCCGGCACTTTGTGTCTGAACATGTTTCTAGCAAGCCTTGGTTGTCGAAGACATTCACTCTGATGAAATGGTCATCAGTAGACCAGTGTGAGTCATGAGCTTATTACTGCACAGCAGTAAAGGCTCTGTCTTACCTGTTTGCGGTCATCGGCGGTGAAGCGCGGCGTCGCCGGTAGCGAGAGCGCCGAGCCTATCCACTGGAGCGCCGCACGGATGCTGCGCGGGGGCCGAGTAATTCAAATACGGCTGGTCCCACGTGCTTGCGGTAAGTAAAAAAAAGGGCGGGCCGACTGCGATGACGTTGGCCCGCCGCACGTGACTCACCAGCGGCGGCTGTGGCGGCTGCCGTCCTGATCGCTGCGCTGTAGCGGTGGCTGTGCCTGCGGCCGTGCCGCACACGTGCCTCACTGGCGGAGGCTGTGGCAGTGGAAGTTTGACGCACGGCGCTCGAGCCACACTGGCGGAGGCCCGTGCGGGCGGCCGTGCCGCACTCGTGCATCACTGGTGGAGGTTGTGCGGTAAGAATATAGTTTTAAACAGTGTAGGTTTTATTTTAGCACGGTGTGGTGTTGGGAACACCGCCGCACGGCCCCGGAATTGTGCGTTCTCACGAGTGCGCGGTCTATGGCGGCAGATTCTTCCCGTTTCGCTGCCAATGACCGCAGACTCGTGAGACAGGCCTTTAACGCTTGGATAACTAAATTACAAGAATGGAAACAGAATAATTTTCATTTCATAGAAACTAGTGTTCGGGTGATCGATGCTGTATCTCTAAAACTAAAATTTACTCATGTACACATCTGTGTCAGAGGTTGATTAGATTTTGTCTCATTATACCATTGAAATGGACAAACATCAAATAGTTTATGTTGGAGGTGGATATAGATATTTAACAGTTTAACATCTCAAAATATAGATAGCGACTGATAAAAATATTACATACAAGTTATTAAACCATTTTCTAAGGACATGCAGCAGTAAAAGTACAAATATTCAATGTCTCACACTAAAATCACTCAATCCAATCCAGCCCAAAAGGTTATGTGGCATGGTGGCGCAGCATAGACTTGCTGCCTGACAGCGCCAGAGACTCAGGTTCGATCGTGGCAACGGGTACTGTCAGTATGGAGTTTGCACGTTCTCCCCGCGACCTGCAAGGGTTTTTCTCCAAGAACTTTGGTTTCCTCCCACACTCCAGACGTACAGGTTTACAGGTTAATTCGCTTTGTATAAATGTAAAAATAGTCCCTGGTGTAGGATAGCATCAGTGTGTAGGGATCACTGGTCGCTGCGGACTCGGTCAGGCGACGGGCCTGTTTCTGCAAGGTATCTCTAAACTAAACTAGTTCTAAACAATACCGAGTGCCACGTTTCTTGGAATGATCCAGCGCTGGAAGGATATTTAAGGGTCTGTCTTACCTGTTTGCGGTCATCGGCGGTGAAGCGCGGCGTCGCCGGTAGCGGGGACCGCACGGCAACGGCGAGAGCGCCGAGCCTATCCACTGGAGCGCCGCACGGATGCTGCGCGGGGGCCGAGTAATTCAAACACGGCGGGTCCCACGTGCTTGCAGTAAGTAAAAAAAAGGGCGGGCCGACTGCGATGACGTCGGCCCGCCGCACGTGACTCACTAGCGGCGGCTGTGGCGGCGGCCATCCTGATCGCGGCGCTGTAGCGGTGGCTGTGCCTGCGGCCGTGCCGCACACGTCCCTCACTGGTGGAGGCTGTGGCAGTGGAGGTTTGACGCACGGCGCTCGAGCCACACTGGCGGCGGCCCGTGCGGGCGGCCGTGCCGCACTCGTGCATCACTGGTGGAGGTTGTGCGGTAAAAGCTCTGTCTTACCTGTTTGCGGTCATCGGCGGTGAAGCGCGGCATCGCCAGTAGCGGGGACCGCGCGGCAACGGCGAGAGCGTCGAGCCTATCCACCGGAGCGCCGCACGGATGCTGCGCGGGCGCCGAGTTAATTCAAACACGGCGGGTCCCACGTGCTTGCGGTAAGTAAAAAAAAGGGCAGGCCGACTGCGATGACGTCGGCCCGCCGCACGTGACTCACTAGCGGTGGCTGTGGCGGCGGCCATCCTGATCGCGGCGCTGTAGCGGTGGCTGTGCCTGCGGCCGTGCAGTACACGTGCCTCACTGGCGGCGGCACGTGCCTCACTGGCGGAGGCTGTGGCAGTGGAGGTTTGACGCACGGCGCTCGAGCCACACTGGCGGCGGCCCGTGCGGGCGGCCGTGCCGCACTCGTGCATCACTGGTGGAGGTTGTGCGGTGAGTATATAGTTTTCGACATTGTCGATTTTATTTTAGCACCGTGCGGTGTTGGGAACACCGCCGCATGGCCCCGGAATTGTACGTTCTCACGAGTGCGCGGTCTATGGCGGCAGATTCTTCCCGTTTCGCCGCCAATGACCGCAGACTCGTGAGACAGGCCTTTAAATGTGCTAACAAATATAACAATGTATTTTATTCATTGATACAACATCGGCATTCTGACAAGTCTGGATGTAAGATTAAATGAGAACTTACCAGTTTGAAGTTTGATCTTTATTTTATGAGGAGTTATGATGAGCGATTACGTGAAGAAGGCCGTCAGCCCGCATGCGCATCAATCTTCAAAGCAGCGGTGTGAAATCACAGAACACAGAAGTTGAACTGAACATAGTATGATTGGAGAGAACTAGAAACTACCAGATGACCTTTATAATATGAGGGTTGGGAGCGGAGGGCACGTAATCGCTCATCGTAACTCCTCATAAAATAAAGGTCAAACTTCAAACTGGTAAGTTCTCGTTTAATCTTATTATTTTACTTCGCAGTCATGTGAGTGAATATGTGAAGATTTTAAAGCTCTGTGATTTCATGCCGTGGAAACGAGTCCACACAAGCACAACTGCATCAGTTGACCACAAATAAGGGAAACATTCATAATGCATACAGACATGACATAGATTTAAAAATATGCTGATGCTTTTTAATGAACAAATAATAATAATAGTAACCCCTCTCATCCGGGAGGAAACTATAAAATAGAACGTAAAATAGAGTTGGCAAATACCCCTGGTCTGGCAATGGGTTATTATAAAATGTTTGGAAAACTCGTTCGTTAGACCATCCTGCAGTCGCTTGGATGTGGTCCAGCGGAACGTACATAACCCTTGCTGCTGATGTTGTTGCAGCCCTGGTGGAGTGAGATTAGAAAAAATGAGTATCTACTCCTGCCTAAGCCAAAACCCCGTTTTAACCACCTGGAGATGGACTGAACTGATACCTTCTTATGAGGTTTTTCATAACTAACAAACATTGCTAGTATCAGAGCCTCCAAGGCTCTAGGTGACCTTGACATATTGTTGCAAATGAGTGACCACACATAACCGAAGGTCCATGGGGTAGTTTGAGACCTGACGCCCCTGGGCTGCTCTGCTTAACTAAATCATAAATATTTAAATTATTTGCAGGTGTAACCATCCTGTCCAGTCGCAATTTATGTAATGACTGGACCCGTTGCGCTGAAAGCAGTGCCATGAGGATAACTGCCATATGAGCGCCGGGTCAAAGATAAGGATGTAGTTGGAGCCCCCTGGTGAAGTAGTGTTAACACAATGTCAATATCCCATACTTCCGTGTACTTGGGCCTGGGAGAACTTGTGTTAAAAGATATCCTTTAAAAACTGGATATCAGAGGGTGAGACCAGACAGAGCGGGTCCCGCTCGCTGCAGCAGATACGATGAGGAGGCACGTTGGGCACAGTAACTTATTTTATTGTCAAGGACCCATTTGAAAATGAACCCCAGGACGTCAGTATCCGTCCTGTATTATATGTAACATAGCATTTAAACAAAACGATTCCCATCTCCTGAAGAGGTAATGTACTGCTTTTTTGGTGCTATTCCTGCACTCTGCAGTGAGCACATACATGGATCGGTCTGACAAATCGAGCCGCAGGAGCAGTCTTCTCAGAATCTGCAAGTCAATGAATTGATTTAATCATGCAGAGGCTAGTTCCCCGAGTCACAGGCTGAACCAGCAAAGTTTTATGTTTAGAATACCCATATAAGGTTCTATTATTATTCCCAACATAAACGGGAACCATGGCTGCATAGGCCAGTCAGACAGTACGAAAAACCCTGAAGCGGGATCTTGCTGAATATATTGCAAGACCCGATTTATGAGGCAAAATAGAGAAAAGACATAAAAGGACATTCCTCCCCCGTGTAGCGAGAATGTATCTCTCGCCACTGTGATGCCACATGTTTTTGCAACCGGTGAATGAGCCTGGATGCAAACATATCGATATTCGGTGTTCCATCGAGCCATAATGTCATAAAATACTTTGTGATCCAACATCCATTCTGTGCTGTCATTGACTTTACGTGATGATACACCAGCGCCAAATGAGGTTAGGTAAATTATGACAGGACACTTTGACTTGATTGCACCCATGTGACTAACATATGCCACCACCACAGTGTATCAACTTGGAATTGAGCATGCAGATTATGCATTTTCGCACAATAACCCTTTAACCCATAGAATGCACCTAGTGTCTATAGGTAGTTGATACCAAAGTGAAGAATTGGTAACTCATGCAAATCCCATCTGCCTCCATAACTAGAGATGGCATTCATAATTTTCCATCTGTGAGCACTAGCATCAGTTTGTAATATGTGAAGGTTTACTGTCCAAAACTACTGGAACAATGCTGAATACTGTTCGTCAACCATTGTGACTTTGGTAGCTTCAGCTGGTAATAGCATAGGTCTGTTAACAATGACCTACATGGCACTTGAGAGGTTACTACTTTGCACGTTGTAAGTTCTGATAATGCAAAAGCCCAATTTGCACAGCTGAAACACAGCTACCATATTGCCAATTACACTTGATGAATAGAAGGCTGCTGCATAACAACAAGGTTGTTACAGGCTTCTATTAATTCCAATCTCTTGCCCCAGGGCGGAGTCACAGACAAATTAATAGTTAAAGTTAAATCCGAATAATCAATAACTCTAGTTGGTATCAACTTAAATTTAACTGGATGGGTGAGGAACCTCAATTTCTCAAATATCATTTGCGGCTGAAACAATTGATTTTAGCAAAATACAGCGTTTAGAATATCATCCAGGTGAACTATAACAAGTGTTTTTAAGCTCTGAGCAGTCCAAGCACTTGGGAATCGAAATTACCAGAACATATCAAGGTATGTTTAGGGCAAATTTTGACCCCCTACTTAATAAATTAACACACACTAATTAAATTCTGGAAAACGCTCCCGATGTCTTTAATAGGCCGAATAAACGCAATAAAAATGATCTTTCTACCACAAATTTTATACCTATTTCAATCGATTCCTATATACTTACCAAAGAATTTTTTTTTAAAACTCGACTCAGATATCACTAATTTTATATGGGACTATAAATCACATAGAATACAAAAAACTCATCTGAATAAACCTAAAGTATTAGGGGGTTTAGCACTACCTAATTTTATGTATTATTATTGGTCAGTAAATATTAAAAATATGATACAACTGATGGATAACTCTGCCCAGCAAGTGGACTGGATTGTAATGGAGAAAGAGGATTGCTCCCCTAGAAACATTGGAGCGATCCTCCTTTCTCCAATGAAATTGAATAACATAAATTATAATAAGAACCCAATTATTCATAGTACAATCCGAATTTGGAAACAAATAAAACAAAATTTAAAATTAAGAAATTTATCACTTTTATTACCTATAGTTAATAACCCTTCGTTTAATCCCTCTATTATAGATAAAGCTTTTACACATTGGGATAGACTAGGAATTAAAACGCTTGGTGACTTGTATGAAACTGGAAAATTACTTTCATTTCAACAATTACAAATAAAATATAAGCTCGGAAATAATCAATATTTTAAATATTTTCAAATATGCGACTATTTGAAAAAATATACAAAAGATCATTATAATAACCCAGTAGATGTATTGGACGAGGCAATGCAGATAAAAGCTGAATCAGCAAACTTAATATCATATTTGTATAATATTATCTTAAATGTACAAATACCATCTACGGAGGGTATCAGAAGAGACTGGGAACAAGAGTTAGCTATTAAAATTTCAAAGGAAAGTTGGAATGAACACTTATTAAACGTGCATAAATGCTCGATTAATGTAAGACACACTTTAATACAATTTAAAATTTTACATAGATTATATTATTCGAAAACTAAAATTCATAAAATTTTCCCAAATGTATCATCTATTTGCGATAAATGTCAATCCCAAGAAGCTACTATAGCGCACTCATTCGTTTTCTATAACAAAATTCAAAAATTTTGGAATTAAATTTTTGAAATCTTTACAAAGTTATTTAAAACAAGACTGATACCCAAAGCAGAATGGATTATCTTCGGAATAACGGAAGATGGTCCAGAACTAAATGTGTTTCAAAAGAAACTAATGGACTATGGGTTAATAACTGGAAAAAAGCTAATTCTAAAATTTTGGAAGAAGGCTCCAATACCAACTATAAATATGTGGATTTCAAATATGTTTGAAACATTACACCTAGAAGAGATAAGACACCTCCTAGCAGGTAAACCAGATCACTTCCACCTGACGTGGTCTGCATTTATAGAATTGTTACAAATATAGGGTGCAAAAGTACTTAAAAAAAAAAAAATTTGAAGTCAGGTAAGGGAGGATGATAGTTGAAGAGTTGGTATGTCCCATTTACGTAATGCTCATAAAAATATTTGTTTCTCTCTTTTTCCTCTTTCTCTTTTTCTTTCTTTTCTAGGGTCTATTCCTTAACTCTTTTTCTTTTGTTTTTAATTTTGCTCTTTTAGGGTCTTCGTCCTTTTTTGTTGTCACATTTACTACACTTTCACTTTTTCCTTCACTTTCTTCTTTCTTTCAATCTTTTCCTTTTCCAGTGTAAAAAATAAATGGAGTACATTAATTGTAAGAAGATATAAATGACGAGTACTAATGTATGTGGTTGTAATGTAATGTACTTCTAATAAATAAAAATTTAAAAAAAAAAAAAAAAAAAAAAAAAAAAAAAGAATATCATCCAGTTGAACTATAACAAGTGTTTTTAAGCTCTGAGCAGTCCAAGCACCGGTTTAGTAATTTTGTAAATGACCTGGGAGCTGAAGTTAGCCCAATTTGCAACGCATTAACTCATATCATAGCCCCATCCAGATAAATTTCAAATGTCTCCAGTGATCCCTGTGAATGGGACCTGAATAGTATGCTTCTTTGAGATCAATGCATGCCATAAAGATCCTATGGAAATCAGTTTAGACAGTAACGAAGTTCCATATTCTGAAAAGTCTATATTGCACATGCGAGTAAAATCAAGGATGAAGCGACATCCTCCATCTTTCACAATGAACAGGCCACGCCTGCCATAATTCCGTGCCTGTCTCGAACGACAACTCTGGCCAGATTCCCGAGCCTGTCTCGAAAGGTAATCCTGGCCATAATACTGAGCCTGCCTCGAAAGGCAACTCTGGCCATAATTCTGAGTCTGCCTTGAAAGGCAACACTGGCCTTATTTCCGAGCCTGTCTTGAAAGGCTATCCTGGCCATAATACTGGGCCTGCCTTGAAAGACAACTCTGGCCATAATTCTGAGCCTGCCTCGAAAGACAACTCTGGCCATATTTCCGAGCTTGTCTCGGAAGGCAATCCCGGCAGTAATACTGAGCCTGCCTCGAAAGTCAACTCTGGCCCCAATTCCAAGCCATGCTTGGAACCCTTGTATACTGTGCAGAATAAACCAATCACATGTTATCATTTAGTTTATAAACAGATCTGAATCTCATGTTATCATTGTCATTTGTACAAAACACAAGTGTAAATATTACCAACTTGTAAATGGTCCACATACCCCATGTTTCAGAAGAACCAGACCCACCTACCTCCATGGTTACCGGTAGTCTTATGGTAAGCCCAAAGGCCCCTGATGCTGGTTCTATTTCCGTCCTTGATTGGAGAGTTGGACTGGTAGGGTGCGTGGATTCCATATTTTCCCTGAGACCGGCTTGGACCTTGGCCTGAAAGACCTCTGCCCAGCTTTCAAGCTGCCACCAACTTCAGTGAACTGCTTACTGCCGATGAGGGCGTGGGGTGTGTCGTCGCCGAAACGATGAAGCTTTGCTCGTCGTCGGTACCTTGATTAGTCCGACAGCTTTTGCTTCTTCATCCAGGTATTACCTGTTGGATAAGTCTTACCTGAAGAGAAGATTCGGCGGCTGGTTTCATTTCCTGGATTTCATGCCCTCCAATGTCACCCCTGATAGCGCTGTTCACTGCCGCCACTTGTAGCGTGAGGGGAACTCTGTGCCCTTCTGGGTTTGCTGCCAACAGCTGGAACCAACTGTTCCGGCAGCAACCCCTTCGTTTGCGAGTATTTCCTTGAAGCCATATGCATGTGCTCCAGTATGTCCACGGACATACTTTCGAATTTAAAGTCAGTTACACACTGACCACTCGCACTCCCCTCCACAGAGAGGGAGATTCGTAGGCAGCCCTGAACACAGGGCTGCCTCAGAACCTCAGGCCCCTAAGGATACCTGCGCTGATATGGCCCCTCCTACAGGTGCAGCAGGCAGTGAAGAAAGCGAATGGTATGTTGGCCTTCATAGCAAGAGGATTTGAGTATAGGAGCAGGGAGGTTCTACTGCAGTTGTACAGGGTCTTGGTGAGACCACACCTGGAGTATTGCGTACAGTTTTGGTCTCCAAATCTGAGGAAGGACATTATAGCCATAGAGGGAGTGCAGAGAAGGTTCACCAGACTGATTCCTGGGATGTCAGGACTTTCATATGAAGAAAGACTGGATAGACTTGGCTTATACTCGCTAGAATTTAGGAGATTGAGAGGGGATCTTATAGAAACGTACAAAATTCTTGTGGGGTTGGACAGGCTAGATGCAGGAAGATTGTTCCCGATGTTGGGGAAGTCCAGGACAAGGGGTCACAGCTTAAGGATAAGGGGGAAATCCTTTAAGACCGAGATGAGGAAAAACTTTTTCACACAGAGAGTGGTGAATCTCTGGAACTCTCTGCCACAGAGGGTAGTTGAGGCCAGTTCATTGGCTCTATTTAAGAGGGAGTTAGGTGTGGCCCTTGTGGCTAAAGGGATCAGGGGGTATGGAGAGAAGGCAGGTACGGGATACTGAGTTGGATGATCAGCCATGATCATATTGAATGGCGGTGCAGGCTCGAAGGGCCGAATGGCCTACTCCTGCACCTATTTTCTATGTATCTATGTATCTATGGACCTATATCAGGAGCATCATATTTGTGGGATAAACGCCTGAGGACGCTATCCATGCTCCATGTGGGTTAAATGTCCGAGGACGTACCCAGGTATGTCGGAGGGGAAGCCTCCTGGCCTGACTCGTCCGAGTCCATAGTCCTGACTGACTTATTCTTGGATTTACCCCCTTCCTGGGGAACCATAGTGGTCTTGGAGCCACTGACCGTACTGTCAGCGACTCGGGTGGCGAGACAGACTTACTATTGGCTTTTACCCCCTTTCTGGGGAACCACAGCGGTCTTGGAGCCGCTGACCCCATTATCAGCGACTTAGGTAGCGAACCCGCCGGCCGACGGCTACCCGCGCTTCCGCGGGCCGGACAGGGATCTCCCCACGATCCATAGGCAGTTTCCCCGGGGCGAAGTCCGGACTTCGCCCCGAAGTTATATCCAGCAGGCAAATTCTGTAACAGAGCTTCCTGCAAGACAAAAAACAGAACCTAGAAATAAGTTTTAAAACTTACCTGCAGGTTTAAACTTACCGCTGGAAGGAGCAGCGCGCCTGCCAGTCAGTTGTTGCGCAATGCGCCAGACGTAATGACGCGCATGCAGGCTGACGGCCTTCTTCACGTAGTCACTCACGTGACTCCGAAGTAAAATTGTTCATGTCCAATTGCCCTTGAGAAGTGGACGGTGAACTCCCTGCAGCAGTACTAAGGCACTCCAGGCTTTTTACCTTGTGACTATGAAGGACAAGAGATCCCTTTCCATTCAGGTTTGCCCATGACTAGGAACTTGACGGTGTTGGTGTTGACATTCCCACTTGCCCACTGCCCTCGATCTTCTTGGTAGCAAATGTTGCAACTTTCTCATGGAATCATAGAGTGGGGAAACAGTCCCTCCAGCCCACCATGTCCATGCCGACTACTAACTATCCCATCAATGGTTTGTGCTGATCCCATTTACCAGTCCTTGGTCCATGATCTCCTCTGGGTTGGAGGCTGGAGAGTTAGTCTAGGTACTTATTGAATGTTCCAGCCTCCAATCCCCTCGCAGGCACTGCAACCACCCTCTAGTTGTAATATATTTTCGTCAGGTTTCCTCTAACCCACATTTCTCTCTTTAAATGGGTACCCATTGGGAAGAGGTTTCTCACTATCTACCCTTTGATCATCATAGTTTTACTTCTATCAGGTCTCCTGCAGTTCCCTACATCCCCAGGGAGTTAAGCGCAGACTATTCAGGCTCGACAAACACAGAACATTCCATCCCCTGAATTTTCCTGGTAAATCTGCTCTGCTACTTCTCCAGTGCAATCATGGTCAAATCTGTGCACAATACTCCATTTGTGACCTAACTAATGTTTTATAAAGTTGTACCATGCTTCCCATGCTCTTGCATTCTAAACCCTGGCTAATGGAGGTCAATATCCTCTATGTGTGGGGAGGAACTGTGGATGCTGGTTTAAATCAAAGATAGACACAAAAAGCTGGAGTAACTCAGTGGGCCTGGGAGCGAATGTCAGAGAAATCAATCGAGGACTTGGACTTACGGAGAGTGAGACTTTATTATGTGATATCACGGAGGAACTGCCCCGGGAGACAGTTTCTACAGAGTACAGATGGCACGGGTTTATACACTGCAGAATAAACAAGTTGAGATATGTGCAGACAAGCACGTATCTTAATTCCTTAATCAGCTTAGTCAGGGAGCTGGGATTTTATCGAAACTGCCTAAATTACATTACTCAGGCCTATACATAGTTGGTTTTGCAGATAACAGATAATAATATCTGTACTGTCTGTACAGATAATAATATCTGCACAATGCTCCAATCATTCGGCCAGCGCTTTCCTAAGAACAATGTGGCTTCTTTAGTTTTGCAACACATGTCAACAAGCAGAACAGTTTGTCAAGATCTCTGGAGAGAAGGAATAGGTGACGTCTCAGGTCGAGACCTTTCTTCAGACATAAAACCAGAACTGCGGGAGAGTCAGTGAGTGCCTGTTGGTGTTGGAGCATGGCAGTCACAATGGAACGCAAGGCACGCAAGGAGAACTCTTGCGAAAAGCGATGGAATGACTGTCGGTACCTGAAGAGTCTCGACCCGAAACGTCACTTTTCCTTTTCTCCAGCGATGCTCTCTAACCCGCTGAGTTACTCCAGCTTTTTGTGTCTATCTTCAAAATCCTGTGTGCCTACTTCACCACCTTACCTACCAGTGCTTCCACCCTTTGGGATCTATGGGCTTGTAAATCAAGGAAATCTATTTCTGAATCCTCTCCGAGTGCCCACCATTTATGTTGTGTGTCCTATCCTTAGAGCCTTTCCAAATAGGGTCAAGAGCTTCAAATTCCTGGGCGTGCATATTTCTGAAGATCTCTCCTGGTCCGAGAACACTGATGCAATTATTAAGAAAGCGTCTCTACTTCCTAAGAAGATTACAGAGAGTCGGTTTGTCAAGGAGGACTCTCTCTAACTTCTACAGGTGCACTGTAGAGAGCATGCTGACCGGTTGCCTCGTGGCTTGGTTCGGCAACTTGAGTGCCCAGGAGCGGAAAAGGCTACAAAAAGTAGTAAACACTGCCCAGTCCATCATCGGCTCTGACCTCCCTACCATCGAGGAGATCTATCACAGTCGCTGCCTCAAAAAGGCTGGCAGCATCATCAAGGACCCACACCATCCTGGCCACACACTCATCTCCCCGCTACCTTCAGGTAGAAGGTACAGGAGCCTGAAGACTGCAATGTCCAGGTTCAGAAATAGCTACTTCCCCACATCAGGCTATTAAACTGAACTGAAGCAAATCTCTGAACATTAATAGACCATTATCTGTTATTTGCACTTTATCTGGTTATTTATTGATGTGTGTATATATTTATATAATGGTATATGGACACACTGATCTGATCTGTATTCATGCCTACTATATTCTGTTGTGCTGAAGCAAAGCAAGAATTTCATTGTCCTACCTGGGACACATGACAATAAACTCTCTTGACTTGACTTGAAATACCTCACCATAAACTTACCAGGATTGAATTCCATGCCATTATTCTGCCCAGTTTACCAGCTGATGTTGTTCTGCAATCTAAGACTGTCTTCCTACCTGTGAAAGACTGCTTCCATTTATTGTGTCATTTCAAAAGCATTGATTGAATGACACCAATAAACCTACCAATTTGTTCTTGTCCCCATTCCACTTCGAATCCTTGCATTCTACTGAGTGACTAAATTGGAGAACTATAGAATCAATGTTTTAAAAAATCTAAGCAGATTACGTTTAGCCAAATATTTTGGGAAAGGGTGTGAAAACACTATCTCATTCTCAAATGCAGAGATTACTATAAATATATTTTGAAACTGAAGAATTTATGCTTTCCCAAGGATAAACTCACTTTTAAATCATGATTTTTATAAAATAGACAAGTGGGAGCAGATTTTTCTGTCTCTGAAATAGTAAAATTAGAGATTGGGAGATGGATACCAAATCAATGAACAGTAATTAAATGACCCTAAAGAGGCTGGTGTTGAAGATATTGAAGGTGGTTGTCAAAGATTACAGCGGGATCTTGATCGATTTGCCAGGTGGGCTGAGGAATGGTTGTTGAAATTTAATACAAGTGTGAGAAATGTGAGGTGTTGATTTTGGGAAGTCTAATATGGGCACGACCTACACAGTGAATGGTAGGGCTCTGGGAAGTGTTGTAGGTGGATAGTTTCTTGAAGGTGATGTCGCAGGTGGATAGGGTGGTCAAAAGGGCTTTTGGGCATCAGTCAGAATAATGTGTGTAGACGTTAGGCTGTCATATTGCATTTAAATACAAGAAAGACATAAAATGCTGGAGTAACTCAGCGGGACAGGCAGCGTCTCTGGAGGAAAGGAATGGATGACGTTTCGGGTCGAGACCCTTCTTCAGACTACATTTGATTGCATTTATATAAGACATTGGTGAGGCTACATTCAGAATATTGTGTTCAAGCTTGAAAGGGTTCAGAGAAAATGTACAAGGAAGGTGCCAGAGATTGAGCTAAAGGGAGAGGCTGAGCAGTCTAGGGCTTTATTCCTTTGAGCACAGGAGGATGAGGGGCGATCTTATAGAGGTGTACAAAATCATGAGAGAAATAGATCAGGTAAATGCGCAGGATACTTTGCCCAGATTAGAAGAATTAATAACTAGTGGTCATGGGTTTAAAGTGAAGGGGGAAAGATATAATGGGAGATAGACACAAAAAGCTGGAGTAACTCAGTGGCACATGCTGACTGTCCTGCTGAGTTACTTCAGCTTTTTGTGTCTATCTTCGGGTTAAACCAGCATCTGCAGTTCCTTCTTACACAAGGTATAATGGGAACATGAAGAGTAACTATTTTACACAAAGGGTGGTGGGTGTATGGAACGAGCTGCAAGAGGAGTTAGTTGAGGCAGGGACAGCTACATGGATTGGGTAATTTTAGAGGGATACCAGACGAAGTGGGACTCATTGGGCCCCATCCTCCAATGTGGGGGGGGGACGACGTCACATGGGAGGGCTGGTCCCCGAACGCGGCATCAGCGCTCACCCCGGAGACAGGCGCACCCCAGAGCCAATCACCCCACCCGTTCCCCCAACACAACCCATTTCCCCAACACAATCAATCCTTCCCACGTGAGGGGGGGGGGAGGCAGTCGGCACTTCCCGGAGCCAATGAATGGACTCGACTTTTGAGTCGGCGTCGGCCCTTCCTTGAGCCAATCAATTCTTCCCATGTGGGGGTGGTGGGGGGGGGGAGAAATCTCACTGTCTCCTTACTCCCCTTGAAGGTC
This sequence comes from Malacoraja senta, assembly GCA_038087875.1. Taxonomy (NCBI): domain Eukaryota; kingdom Metazoa; phylum Chordata; class Chondrichthyes; order Rajiformes; family Rajidae; genus Malacoraja; species Malacoraja senta. The sequence continues at coordinate 44,273,490 of CM075981.1, read as the reverse complement.
TGATCCCATTGTCTCTCTGTCACCTCTCCCTCCCTCTCCTTTTCCCTACCCTCAGTCACTCCCTCCCTCACCTCTCCCCTTTCGCACTCCCCCACTAAAGACAATGTTTAAATAACATTTCTTCCACTCCCATCCTCCACTCTGTCAGCTCTCACAGCTTCTGTGATTGGCAGCAGAGATCACGTTGTGATGTCATTTTCAGTTTTCAGAATCTTCACTGCAGCTTCTGTAAATGAGATTGCATTGTGATTGGACGACTGTGAGATGCCATTGTGACATCATCACTGGAAGCTGCTAGAAAAGTCTCCCACTCACAGGCCGTTATTATTTTCAAAGTTGGCTCTTTTAAAACTTTAAATATCAATAACGTGAAATATAACATGAAATGTGAAGAAACTTGAAACTAACAACAACCGGAAAAAGCTGAGTAAAGGGCCTGTCCCACTTGGCTGTCATTTGCGCCCCATTTACGCAACCTCCAAAAATTTGGTCGTCGCATTGTGACGCACGGGTAGCGTGTGGGTAGCGCGGGATGAGCGCATGGAGAGGCGTAGAGGAGTGTGGAGTTGCGTGGGGTATTGCACGGCGCTCCAGGATTTCGTGCTGCACGAAATCTTCACGCGCCACCGGCGTGGCGTATCGCTTACGCATGCGGAGTACTGCGGTCGCTCGCTGACGTCCCGACCTCGTACATGTAGCGCGTGGTGACGCATGATTACATCACCCGTGCGTAACCATGCGCCGCCGCGCGCCGTCCATATGCAGTCGGCCCGCCATTTACGCATCATGGATATAAATGCGCGCAATTTTTAAATTTGCACAGTTTTGTTTAGTGTATTTTGGTGAACACCAAAATACACTAAACCGGAAAGTGCAAAAGTGAATTAATGCTTCACTTGCAATGACTGCTTGGGTCCCTGGATTGTGGGTAAGGAAGAGGTTAAAGAGACAAATGTTGGGTCTCCTGCAGCTGGATGAACGAATGACATGAGGAGGGGTGCAGTTGGTAGAAATGGAAGAGCAAACCAGATAAGTGATACAAAATGCTGGAGTAACTCAGCGGGACAGGCAGCATCTCTGGAGAGAAGCAAAGGGTGACGTTTCGGATCGAGACCCTTCTTTAGACTGAAGAAGAGTCTTGACACGAAACATCATCCATTCCTTCTCTCCAGAGATGCTGCCTGTCCCGCCGAGTTACTCCTGCATTTTGTGTCTATATTCAATAGAATAGAATAGAATACAATGCCTTTTATTGTAATTCAAACAACTTGGTTTGAACGAAATTTCGTATCCTACAGTTTTTACATTACAAAAAAAAACCAAGACCCGCACTTAACACAGTTTACATAAACATCCAGCACAGTGAATCTCCAACACCTCCTCACTGTGATGGAAGGCAAAGTCTTATCTCTTCCCTTAGTTCTTCTCCCGCGGTCCAGCAGTCCAACTGCAGCGTTGAGGCGACTGGGGCTCACGATGTTCAAGCCCCAGGCGGGTGATGGTAAGTCCTGTGGACGTTTAAGCCGTGCCGGGCGATGTTAGGCCCCGGCTCCGTGTCCTTTAAACCCTGCGATTCCGGCGGGAGAAGTTGCCGTTGTGGAGCTCGGAAAAGTGGTCTCCCACCAGGGACCTGCGAGCTCCCAATGTTCCCATCCACCGGGCCTGCAGCTGGAGCCTCCGCAGCTCCAAAGTCGGGTCGCAGCCGTGCGTCACCACAGCTCTTCCCGCTCCGAAGGCCAGCTCTGCGATGTCAGTTCCGCAGGCTCCGCGACTGGAGCCCTCAGGTTAGTCCCCGGCCGGATGCCGCTGCCGGCTCCTCGATGTTAGGCCCATCGACATCGGAGACCCGACAGGGAAAAAGTCGGGTCCCCCGCACAGGGAAGAGATTAAACGGTTTCCCCCACAACCCCCACCCCCCACACCCCCCATATATGCACAGCTATAAAAATAATAAAAACTAGCTCAAGACATACATTTAACAAGACAAAAAAATTTAAAAAGATAGACGACTGTAGTCCAGCCGCTGCCGTTAGGCACCGCCACACCCACCGCCAGCAATTTAAACCAGCATCTGCAGTTCCTTCCCACAGATTAATTTGGTCTGCAGCTCACTACTTTTCATTCACCTCCTTTTTTGAATAGGGGCATTACATCTGAAGTTTTACAATTGCTAGCACCACTCAAGAAACTGGAACATTTTAGAAAATCACCATAAATATCATAAACTGGGTAAATATCATAAACTGGGTATTCAAATGATGTCATGCGCTCCAGACAGCTGTGCTGACAGATGAAGACGCATGATGACGCGCGCGACAGTCACTACCGGCCTGTCACGTAAATGATGGCCAAGTGGGACAGGCTCTTAAGATTTTGCGCAAATTTTGCGTCATTGTGTACCGTTTTTGTGTATCTCCTTGATGTCACAGACAGACAGAAAAACAAACATGATGAGACTTTTAATAGTATACTAGACTAAGTGGGACTCGTTGGGTCCCATTCTCACATGGAAGGGCTAGTCCCCCAATGCAATATTCCACATCTCCACCAATTCCAGTATTGGTGGCCAGTGGGGGGGGGGGGGGGGCTTTCTGGAGTGCTAGTATGCATGTTCTGGGCTGAAGGGACTTGTTTCCAGAGGTCTAGTATGGACATTGTGGGCCGAATGCATTCTTGGACTCACAGTTCACTCAGTCACGGCTGGTGGATTCCCTGTTATCTCATTTAGGGCTGGTGGACTCGCAGTTCAGTCAGTCATGGCTGGTAGGCTCGCATTTCACTCACTCATGGCTGGTGGGCTTGCAGTTGACTCACTCACGGCTGGTGGGCTCGCAGTTGACTCACTCACGGCTGGTGGGCTCGCAGTTGACACTCACGGCTGGTGGGCTCTCAGCTCAGTCACTCATGGCTGGTGGGCTTGCAGTTCAGTCACTCACAGCTTGTTGGCTCACAGTTCACTCACTCACGGCTGGTGGGCTCGCAGTTCACTCACTCACGGCTGGTAGGCTCACACACACACACCCTCCATCACACACACACACACCCTCCATCTCACACACACACTCCATCTCTCTCACACACACACTCCATCTCTCTCTCTCACACACACACACACCTTCCATCTCACACACACGCACACCCTCCATCTCACACACACACACCTTCCATCTCTCACACACAACACTCACACACACACACACACCCTCCATCACACACACATACACACACCCTCCATCACACACACACACTCTCATCCACACACACGCACACTCCATCTCATTCTCACACACACACCCACACACACACAGCCTCCATCACACACACACACCCTCCATCTTTCTCTCTCACACACACCCTTCATTTCACACACACACACACTCCATCTCATACACACACACCCTCCATCTCACACGCACACACCCTCCATCTTACACCCACACACACTCTCCATCACACACACACACCCTCCATCTTACACCCACACACACCCTCCGTCACACACACACACTCACACACATCTGGGACATAGATATGACAGTAAATCTCTCTTGAATTTACTTGCGCCTGACTTGTGGAATGAGCACGACTTCTGTACTGAGCAGGACTTCTGGAATGAGCGCGACCTATCTACTCAGCGGGACTTCCGGAATGAGTCCGACCTCTGTACTCAGTGGGACTACTTGAATGAGGGCAACCTCTGGACTCAGCGGGACTTCCGGGATCAGGGCGACCTCTGGACTGATCGGGACTTCCAGATTGAGTGCGACCTCTGGAATGAGCGTAGACTCACAGTTCAGCCAGCATGGCGTAGACTCACATTCAGTCACTCAGCATGGCGTAGACTCACGGTCCTGTACTCAACTCACACTCACGGTCTTCCGGGGTGACTGACTTGCATCTGGCCTCCAGGGCTTTATTCTCCTGCCCCCAGGAAGGGGCTTTACCTTCATGGTGGCTGACAGGCGAGAAGACCAATCTGCTTCTTCTTCTTCTTCTTGCGTATGGCGTGCACAGCCTAAAGTTGTCGGACAACTTGTTCTATTTGATCTTATTTGATTGTGCACGCCGGGTTGATTGCATTTGTCGCAACAGGGCGGACCACGTGAAGGTTGCAATCTCCCACCGCACCAATCTGCTGATCTCACGATTTTTTAAACCATCATAACTTTTCTATTATTTCACCGATTGGAACAAACCTTGGGGGCGCTTGGAGTGGAGGAGCATGGTGAGTAAGATGGCGAAAAAAATCAGGGTAGCGTTTTTGCTAAAATTTATTTACAAAGTAGACCGGAAGTGGTCACGATTAGAGTTTTAGAAATAGTATAGATAGATGGGCCAAAAGCAAACAGGTGGACCTAGTTTGGATGTGTGTATTTGGGCTGAAGTGCCTGTTTCCATGCTGTATGACTCTATAACACTAGGACTAGGACTAGTACGACTCAGTCAAAATTAGCTGCAGTGCTTATTACCCATCCCTAATAACCATGTGGATAAAACATTTTAAAAAACAAATTAATTATGTCACGTTCAAAAGATTGCTAAGGATCCTCACTCTGATTAGTCTAGTGTCTGATAATGAAAGATGGAGCCCGGGAGCTAATTTGCTTGTGTTTGAAAGAAATAATTCTTATTATGAAAAATCTATTTTACTGCAATAATGTTATTACAAGAAAAAACTATAAGTGTTTGTATTATGTTTGCATTTATTGACCTTGAGTACTTGGGCAGTGATGAATGTACAAAGGAGTGAGGAGAATTATTTCAACTTTCTGAATAATTATAATTCATATGCATTATTCAGAATGATAAATCTGCTATATTAATGGCACTTTCTTAACTGAAAGTAACTGTGCATTAAATTACTATTTATTACCATTCACTGAAGTCAAAGAAGGTTAAGTATGGTTTTGGGAAAGAAATAGTAAGGAGTTTGGTTAGACTTTTCTGCTGATGAGGCTAAATTTTAACAATGGCCATATTTTATTAGCTATTACATTGCATTGGGCTAGGGTCTAAATCGAAAATTGTCCAATAAAAATTGGAACTTTTAACAATTCACTGTGGTTATTGAAGATTCCCAAAAAATCATTTTGTTTGTTCTGGTTTATTGTCTTTCATTGTTTTCTCACACTGATCGCTTTCTATTTCTTCTCTATTGCTTCATTAGACTCTATTTCAATCAAAATGTTAATGGTAAAGGGTTACATTGACCCTACTAGTCTTTCTACAGATGTTGCCTGCAGCATATTCTGCTCTTTGTTACACCACTTTTCTCCATCATACCCATGTGAGGGGTCTTGGACAAAGTGGGTAGGAACTGATCAAGGGGATATGATGGGATCGAGGTGTGTGGATATGTGTTCAGTGGGGCAGGAGCAGGCAGGAACAAGCCATAGCAGTTCTCTTTGTGGATTTTGTGGAGGAGGTAGAAGTGGGCATTGTGGGGCTGGGAATGTTAAGGATGGAGGCTGCGGAGGGCAGATCGCCAGAGGTGATGAAGTCAAAGACAGTCTGGGAAATAATAGCCTGGTGTTCATCTGTGGGTTCATGGTCAAGGGGTAGGTTTGAGGAGATGCCTGGTCTCAGCATGGTAGAGTTCAGATCGCCACACTACAACAGCACCTCCTTGTTGGTGTGTTTAATGACAATGTTGGGATCATTGCGAAGTGAGTGGAGGGCTGTGTGATCAGAGGGGGTGAGATTGTAGTGGGTAAGGGAAGTAGAGAAGACAAGGCAATTAATAAGGCGGGCAAGGGGGAGTCGAAGAGGAGGAGGTATGTTGGAGATGGGAGAAGGCAACGTCACTGGGTGGTTCCATAGAAAACACTGCATGGACGCGGAGGCAACTTAAAGAGCTGTACTTGATGTTGGGCCTGGAGCACGTTGAGGTAGGGGCAGAGAGGTATAAAGGTGAGGCCTCTGATGAGGAATGACCATTCTGTATCGGAAAGAGGGAGGTCAAAGGGGATGGTGGAAACACAAAAGGGGTGAGAGTTTGGGTCAGATGGATGCAGAGGTGCGGAAGGAACCTTGGGTGAGGTACAAGAAGGAACTGCAGACGCTGGTTTAAAATTATGATAGACTCAAAAAGCTGGAGTAACTCAGTGGGACTGGCAGCATCTCTGGAGAGAAAGAATGGATGATGTTTCAGGTCGAGACCCTTCTTCAGAATGTTTAGGGATAAGGGAAACGAGAGATAAAGAACAATGAATGAAAGATATGCAAAAAACTAATGATGACAAAGGAAACAGGCTGTTTGTAGGGTGAGAATGAGAAGCTAGTGCGACATGGTTGGGGGAGGGATAGAGAGAGAGGGGATGCCGGTGCTACCTGAAGTGAGAGAAATCAATATTCATACCACTGGGCTGTAAGCTGCCCAAGCGAAATATGAGAATGGTTGGGGGGAGGGACTCAAATAGAGAATGCTATTAGACAGTGTGTGAGGCAGGAGGCAGAGAAGGAAAGCACTCAGACCCAACATGTAGGGGGGAAAGAAGAAAACAATAATAAATAGAGAATAAGAGGTGGTGGGGTTCTTAAATGGGTGAGCAGAGAAACAGAGGGGTGCAAAATGCGGGCGGAAGCAATAGGTAGCAAGGTGAAAAGTAAAAGTGGCAGGCAGACAAATCCAGGGCAAAAATCAAAAAGAGCCACTTTCCAACATAATTGTATAAGGGGTAATAGCGTTGTAAAAACAAGCCTGAAGGCTTTGTGTCTCAATGCAAGGAGCATTCGTAATAAGGTCGATGAGTTGAACGTGCAGATAGCAATTAATGATTATGATATAGTTGGGATCACGGAGACATGGCTCCAGGGTGACCAAGGCTGGGAGCTGAACATCCAGGGATATTCAATATTCAGGAGGGATAGAGAGAAAGGAAAAGGAGGTGGGGTAGCGTTGCTGGTTAGAGAGGAGATTAACGCAGTGGAAAGGAAGGACATTAGCTTGGAGGATGTGGAATCGGTATGGGTAGAGCTACGAAACACTAAGGGGTAGAAAACGCTGGTGGGTGTTGTGTACAGGCCACCTAGCAGTAGTAGTGAAGTTGGGGATGGCATCAAACAGGAAATTAGAAATGCGTGCAACAAAGGCAAAACAGTTATAATGGGTGACTTCAATCTACATATAGATTGGGTGAATCAAATTGGCAGGGGTGCTGAGGAAGAGGATTTCTTGGAATGTATGAGGGATAGTTATCTAAACCAACATGTAGAGGAACCAACGAGAGAGCAGGCTATTCTAGACTGGGTATTGAGTAATGAGGAAGGGTTAGTTAGCAGACTTGTTGTGCGTGCCCCCTTGGGCAAGAGTGACCATAATATGGTTGAGTTCTTCATTAGGATGGAGAGTGACATTGTTAATTCAGAAACAACGGTTCTGAACTTAAAGAAAGGTAACTTTGAGGGTATGAGACGTGAATTGGCCAAGATTGACTGGCAATTAGTTCTAAAAGGGTTGACGGTGGATATGCAATGGAAGGCATTTGAAGACTGCATGGATGAACTACAAAAAATGTTCATCCCAGTTTGGCAAAAGAATAAATCAGGGAAGGTAGTGCATCCGTGGATAACAAGGGAAATCAGGGATAGTATCAAAGCAAAAGATGTTGCATACAAATTAGCCAGAAAAAGCAGCATACCAGACTGGGAGAAATTCAGAGACCAGCAGAGGAGGACAAAGGGCTTAATTAGGAAAGGGAAAATAGATTATGAAAGAAAACTGGCAGGGAACATAAAAACTGACTGCAAAAGTTTTTATAGATATGTGAAGAGAAAGAGATTAGTTAAAACAAATGTAGGTCCCTTGCAGTCAGAAACAGGTGAATTGATCATGGGGAACAAGGACATGGCGGACCAATTGAATAACTACTTTGGTTCCGTCTTCACTAAGGAAGACATAAATAATCTGCCGGAAATAGCAGGGGGCCGCGGGTCAAAGGAGATGGAGGAACTGAGTGAAATCCAGGTTAGTCGGGAAGTGGTGTTGGGTAAATTGAATGGATTAAAGGCCGATAAATCACCAGGGCCAGATAGGCTGCATCCCAGAGTACTTAAGGAAGTAGCTCCAGAAATAGTGGATGCATTAGTGATAATTTTTCAAAATTCTTTAGATTCTGGAGTAGTTCCTGAGGATTGGAGGGTAGCAAACGTAACCCCACTTTTTAAGAAGGGAGGGAGAGAGAAAATGGGGAATTACAGACCAGTTAGTCTAACATCGGTAGTGGAGAAACTGCTAGAGTCAGTTATTAAAGATGGGATAGCAGCACATTTGGAAAGTGGTGAAATCATTGGACAAAGTCAGCATGGATTTACGAAAGGTAAATCGTGTCTGACGAATCTTATAGAATTTTTCGAGGATGTAACTAGTAGAGTGGATAGGGGAGAACCAGTGGATGTGTTGTATCTGGACTTTCAGAAGGCTTTCGACAAGGTACCACATAAGAGATTAGGATACAAACTTAAATCACACGGTATTGGGGGTTCAGTATTGATGTGGATAGAGAACTGGCTGGCAAACAGGAAGCAAAGAGTAGGAGTAAACAGGTCCTTTTCACAATGGCAGGCAGTGACTAGTGGGGTACCGCAAGGCTCAGTGCTGGGACCCCAGCTATTTACAATTTATATTAATGATCTGGACGAGGGAATTGAAAGCAACATCTCCAAGTTTGCGGATGACACTAAGCTGGGGGGCAGTGTTAGCTGTGAGGAGGATGCTAGGAGACTGCAAGGTGACTTGGATAGGCTGGGTGAGTGGGCAAATGTTTGGCAGATGCAGTATAATGTGGATAAATGTGAGGTTATCCACTTTGGTGGCAAAAACGGGAAGGCAGACTATTATCTAAATGGTGGCCGATTAGGAAATGGGGAGGTGCAGCGAGACCTGGATGTCATGGTACACCAGTCATTGAAAGTAGGCATGCAGGTGCAGCAGGCAGTGAAGAAAGCGAATGGTATGTTGGCCTTCATAGCAAGAGGATTTGAGTATAGGAGCAGGGAGGTTCTACTGCAGTTGTACAGGGTCTTGGTGAGACCACACCTGGAGTATTGCGTACAGTTTTGGTCTCCAAATCTGAGGAAGGACATTATAGCCATAGAGGGAGTGCAGAGAAGGTTCACCAGACTGATTCCTGGGATGTCAGGACTTTCATATGAAGAAAGACTGGATAGACTTGGCTTATACTCGCTAGTATTTAGGAGATTGAGAGGGGATCTTATAGAAACGTACAAAATTCTTATGGGGTTGGACAGGCTAGATGCAGGAAGATTGTTCCCGATGTTGGGGAAGTCCAGGACAAGGGGTCACAGCTTAAGGATAAGGGGGAAATCCTTTAAGACCGAGATGAGGAAAAACTTTTTCACACAGAGAGTGGTGAATCTCTGGAACTCTCTGCCACAGAGGGTAGTTGAGGCCAGTTCATTGGCTATATTTAAGAGGGAGTTAGATGTGGCCCTTGTGGCTAAAGGGATCAGAGGGTATGGAGAGAAGGCAGGTACGGGATACTGAGTTGGATGATCAGCCATGATCATATTGAATGGCGGTGCAGGCTCGAAGGGCCGAATGGCCTACTCCTGCACCTATTTTCTATGTATCTATGAGATGCTGTTCCTCCAATTTGCGTTTAGCCTTACTCTGACAATGGAGGAAACCTAGGATGGAAAAGTCTGTGTAGGAATGGGAAGGAGAATTAAAGTGCTTAGCAACCAGGAGATCAGGTTGGTTCAGGAGGGTTTAGTGAAGGTGTTCCACAAAACGATCGCCATGTCTGTGTTTGGTCTCGCCGATGTATAAGAGCAAACATCTTGAACAACAGATACAGTAGATGAGATTGGAGGAGGTGCAAGTGAACCTCTGCCTAATCTGAAAGGACTGTTGGGGTCCTTGGACAGAGTCGAGGGTGGAGGTATAGCAACAGGTGTTGCATCTTCTCCAGTTGCAGGGCACGGTAACTGGAGAGGTGGTGTTTTGGGTGGGAAGGGATGAGTTAACCAGGGAGTTGCGGAGGGAACAGTCTCTGCGTAGGCGGAAAGGGGTGGAGATGGGAAAATGTGGTTAGTGGTGGGATCCCGTTTGTGGTGGCGGAAATTTTGGAGGATTATATGTTGTATGCGACGGCTGACTAGGCGGAGTGCGAGCAAGGGTGGAGGTGCGGGATACCGAGGAGACACGTGTGAGGGCCTCATCTATGATGGGAGAGGGGAACCCCCATTCCATAAAGAATAAGGACATCTCAGATGTTCTAATATGGAACACCTTATCTTGGGCACAGATGCAGTGTAGATGGAGGAATTGGAAGTTGGGGATTGGAAGTCTTTGCAGGAAGCAGGGTGGGAAGAAGTGTAGTTGAGATAGATGTGGGAGTCCCCTATCTCGACTACACTTCTTCCCACCCTGCGAGTGAAATTGATTTTGAGAAGATATAGAAACATAGAAAGTAGATGCAGGTGGAGGCCATTCGGCCCTTCGAGCCAGCACCGCCATTCATTGTGATCATGGCTGATCGTCCCCAATCTTCCCTAATCCGTGCCTGCCTTCTCCCCATATGCCTTGATTCCACTAGCCCATAGAGCTCTATCTAACTCTCTCTTAAATCCATCCAGTGATCTGGCCAGCACTGCCCTCTGTAGCAGGGAATTCCACAAATTCACAACTCTTTGGGTGAAAAAGTTTTTTCTCACCTCAGTCTTAAATGGCCTCCCCTTTATTCTAAAACTGTGGCCCCTGGTTCTGGACTCACCCAACATTGGAAAATGTTTTCCTGCATCTAGCTTGTCCAGTCCTTTTATAATTAAGATCCACCCACATCCTTCTAAATTCCAGTGAATGCAAGCCTAGTCTTTTCAATCTTTCCTCATATGACAGTCCCGCCATCCCAGGGACCAATCTCGTGAACCTACGCTGCACTGCTTCAATCACAAGGATGTCCTTCCTCAAATTAGGAGACAAAAACTGTACACAATACTCCAGATGTGGTCTCACCAGAGCCCTATACAACTGCAGAAGAACCTCTTTATTCCAATACTGAAATCCTCTTGTTATGAAGGCCAACATTCCATTAGCTTTCTTCACTGCCTGCTGTACCTGCACGCCAACTTTCAGTGACTGGTGTACAAGGACACCCATGTCTCGCTGCACCCCCCCCTTACCTAACCTAACCCCATTGAGAAAATAATCTTCCCCCTTGTTTTTACCGCCAAAGTGGATAACCTCACATTTATCTATCTTATTGTTTGACCGAATCCGTGAATATTGTTTGCCCATTCTGTCATTGATGGGTCTTTCTCACACGTCTCCTCTGTGTCTCGTAATTATCTCTCACTCCCCCTCTCACTGAACGCAACAAGGACAGAGTTCCCCTGGACCTTACCTTTACCCCACCAGCCCTCACATCCAACACTGGATCAGTACCACTTTGATCAATACGGGTGTCAGGGGTTATGGGGAGAAGGCAGGAGAATGGGGGTATGAGAGAGATAGATCAGCTATGACTGAATGGGGCCAAATGGCCTAATTCTGCATCTATCACATATAACCTAATGCCCTTATGAACACATCATCCTCCATTATTTCCATCACCTCCAACTTCATCCCACCAGAAATTACATCTTCCCATCTCCACCACTTTCCGCCTTCTGCACAGACCGCTCCCACCTCAACTCATCTCCTCCCACTCACACCACCCCCTCTCCAGGTGAAAGAGCTAATAGTCAAATCTAATAGTCGAATCTAAAATGGTCATTCTTCTACAAAAGCATGGTCTAGTAGAACAAAAGAATGGCTCGATGCTAAGTCCGAATGACTTTGTAAATTATATGGAACACAATATGGAGGCTAGGTTGGCTTTTTAATAAAGAAATTAAGATGGAATCCTGCAGTAATAACATGTGCTCTTTCAAGGCCATGAAGAAGCCAAGATTGAAGGCTACAAAATCTTTCAGTCATGCCATATTCAGACCTGGTAGGAGTGTTTTACTGATAAAAAATATATATAATTGTGCTAACTTTCCTTTGTTCTGTGAGTGGAGGCCGAGAAGCACTGAGCAATGTTTATGCTCATTGTAGATCTTGCCACTCCTGTCTGACGAATCAATTAAAGATTGCCATGGTTTACCTTTAACAATTTTGTTGCTATCTGCTTTTTAAGAAACAAACTTTGACATTTGGCTGTAGTCGGCAGGGATCTCGCTGGGACCAGCAACATGACTGAGTAAGAGGGTGCAGTTGACCGGGATCTGAAGGGAGAAAACTGAGCTCTAGTTGGACCCTTTGAGTCTGGCCTCCCGAAGAAGCTCCCGGATAAAACTAAGATCCCTCAGTCTGAGGTTGATCTGGATCCAGACAAGATCCTTAGAAGTAGACAGCAAAGGTAAGACGTGTTGAAGAAGGAACTGCAGATGCTGGAAAATCGAAGGTACACAAAAATGCTGGAGAAACTCAGCGGGTGCAGCAGCATCTATGGAGCGAAGGAAATAGATAACGTTTCGGGCCGAAACCCTTCTTCAGACTGATAGGGGGTGGGGAGAAGAAAGGAAAAAAGGAAAAGGCGGAGGAGGAGCCCGAGGGCTGGGGGAGGGGAGGAGACAACCAGATGGCTGATGAAGGGGAGGGGACAGCCAGGGCTAGCAGAATTGGGAGAATTCAATGTTCAGGCCACCAGGATGTAGATTGCCCAAGCGGAATATGAGGTGCATTTCCTCCAATTTACGGTGTTGCTCGCTGTGGCCATGGAGGAGACCCAGGACAGAGAGGTCAGATACGGAATGGGAGGGGGAGTTGAAGTGCTGAGCCACCGGGAGTTCAGGTTGGTTATTGCGGACCGACCGGAGGTGTTCGGCGAAACGATCGCCAAGCCTCCGCTTGGTCTCACCAATGTAGATCAGCTGGCATCTAGAGCAGCGAATGCAATAGATGAGGTTGGAGGAGATGCAGGTGAACCTCTGTCGCACCTGGAACGACTGCTTGGGTCCTTGAATGGAGTGGAGGGGGGAGGTGAAGGGACAAGTGTTGCATCTCTTGCGGTTGCAAGGGAAAGTACCGGGGGAGGGGGTGGTATGGGAGGGAAGGGAAGAATTGACAAGGGAGTTACGGAGGGAGCGGTCTTTGCGGAAGGCAGACATGGGGGGAGATGGGAAGATGTGGCGAGTGGTGGGGTCACGTTGGAGGTGGCGAAACTGACGGAGGATCACTTGTTGTATGTGACGGCTGGTGGGGTGAAAGGTGAGGACTAGGGGGACTCTGCCTTTGTTGTGAGTGGGGGGTTGGGGAGAGAGAGCAGTGTTGCGGGGTATGGCAGAGACCCTGGTGCGAGCCTCATCTATGGTGGAGGAGGGGAACCCCCGTTCCCTGAAGAATGAGGACATTTCAGATGCCCTGGTGTGGAACGCCTCATCCTGGGAGCAGATGCGGCGTAGACGGAGGAATTGGGAGTGGGGGATGGAGTCCTTACAGGAAGCAGGGTGGGAAGAAGTGTAGTCCAGATAGCCATGGGAGTCGGTAGGTTCCGCAAAGACCGCTCCTTCCGTAACTCCCTTGTCAATTCTTCCCTTCCCTCCCATACCACCCCCTCCCCCGGTACTTTCCCTTGCAACCGCAAGAGATGCAACACTTGTCCCTTCACCTCCCCCCTCCACTCCATTCAAGGACCCAAGCAGTCGTTCCAGGTGCGACAGAGGTTCACCTGCATCTCCTCCAACCTCATCTATTGCATTCGCTGCTCTAGATGCCAGCTGATCTACATCGGTGAGACCAAGCGGAGGCTTGGCGATCGTTTCGCCGAACACCTCCGGTCGGTCCGCAATAACCAACCTGAACTCCCGGTGGCTCAGCACTTCAACTCCCCCTCCCATTCCGTATCTGACCTCTCTGTCCTGGGTCTCCTCCATGGCCACAGCGAGCAACACCGTAAATTGGAGGAAATGCACCTCATATTCCGCTTGGGCAGTCTACATCCTGGTGGCCTGAACATTGAATTCTCCCAAATCTGCTAGCCCTGGCTGTCCCCTCCCCTTCATCAGCCATCTGGTTGTCTCCTCCCCTCCCCCAGCCCTCGGACTCCTCCTTTTTTCCTTTCTTCTCCCCACCCCCTGTCAGTCTGAAGAAGGGTTTCGGCCCGAAACGTTATCTATTTCCTTCGCTCCATAGATGCTGCTGCACCCGCTGAGTTTCTCCAGCATTTTTGTGTACCAGCAAAGGTAAGACGACTTGTGTAAAGGATTGGCTTGTGTATTGAATTGGGTAAAGTAAAGGATAGGGCACAGCAGACTACAATGTTTTTGTCACTAATGTGTATTGGAAAGACAAGGTGTCTTGAAAAGAAGTGTATTGGAAAGACAATGTGTCTTGAAGAGACAGGATTGGGCTTTACAGACTGCAAAGGTTTGTTTCTAATATAAAGGATCGGGCATAACAGGCTGAAAAGGTTTGTTACAATGTGTGTACTAAGTAAGTAGTGATTTGGAGTTTGGATAGACATGGAAATAATTTGGATAAGAGTGATGGAAAGACGGCTGTACAACACATAGAAACATAGAAAATAGGTGCTGGAGTAGGCCATTCGGCCCTTCAATATGATCATGGCTGATCATCCAACTCAGTATCCTGTACCTGCCTTCTCTCCATACCCCCTGATCCCTTTAGCCACAAGGGCCACATCTAACTCCCTCTTAAATATAGCCAATGAACTGGCCTCAACTATCTTCTGTGGCAGAGAATTCCAGAGATTCACCACTCTCTGTACGAAAAATGTTTTTCTCATCTCGGTCCTAAAGGATTTCCCCTTGATCCTTAAACTGTGAACCCTATGTTATTTGTTTCATAAGAACAACAAGGATTATAGAATATTGAATTATAAATTGACCAAATGTTTGAGTAATGTGTCTTGGCCAGAAGGAGGAATATGGGGGCAAGAAAAATAAAAAAGAAAGAGAGAGAGAGAGAGAGAGAGAGAGAGAGAGAGCGCAATAGCAATGCTTGTAAAAGAGGAATTGAATTGAGCAATAAAGAAGGCTATTAAAAGATGAAAGTACTTCAGATGGAATGCCAGTGGGCAGAGGAATAGGAGATAAGGGCAAAGGCAGAGAAAGAAAGCGCTGATAAGAGTTTGGAGAACAGCAATTAGCAGTTAAGAACAAACCTGTTACCGGTCATTCCTCTATAGACCCTATGTCTGGCATGGCGACTCTGTCTATAGAAGAAGGGGGAGGTGGCCAATCACAATCTGGATCACTGTCCAATCACAGCTCAGACCACTCCCATTTTGAACATTAGCCCACCTTTACAATAAACTACTCCATTTTTTCATTTTAAATTCTCATTCCAACAAGAAGATGACTTTTGCAAGCACTCCAAGGCACAGTTCACAAAGTCTCCCTGGGGAATGCCCTGGCTTGCAAATTCTGCAAATTGGTCCCGACAGAAACAAAGATTCTTTTAAACAGAACGGCTTTATCAGACAAGGGAGGGGAATGTAAAGTTAATACAGAGAGACGTCTCTAATGTCCCACGGGATTTTTTGGAAACGGGATTTCTCGGACAAATTTGTGTGCCTGTTATATGTTTTGCCCTTCTTTTGCACTAGTTTTCTTTTAATGTTTGAAGGGAAGTGTTTGTTCTAAACCCAAACTCTCTCAAATTATTCTAGGATGTTCTTTCAAGTTGTCACTCTTCCAAGTTGTGTCCCTTATCAGACTTGATAGATCTTCATGTTCTTTCGAATTGTCACTCATCCAGGTTCTGTCCCTTATCACCCTTGCAGTTCTTTTCAAGGCTATGCTGCCAAGATACTGGCAGCTCTATTCTGCCGTGTTCAGGATTTCGCTATGTCTGTTTCATTTCTCCCAAAGCCTATCGGGATACTTGACATCCAGTCCCAGGCTATATTTATATATTCATATATATGCCCCTTTTGATGAAATGGTCCATGTCTGATGAAATATGATGTAATTGAATGAGCTTGCAATCTATGAAAATTAATTGTTTATTCTTTGTTTTCTCTTAATTTTAAGTTTATTTTCTTCCTATTTCTTACCTTTTAGTTTGAGGTAAAATAGAGACCTGAATTCCACGATGGCCACGTGGCATCCAGGTAGATGTGTTAGATGAGATTGGAGATGCCTTTATCTCAGAACAAAATCTGTTAATTTGAAATTGTAAATTTGGGGAGATAGATTGGAAAAATTGGGAATATTTTTTAATTGATTTCTTTTTAAATAATGATCTATTTTTAAATGGTCTGCATTGTAGGAAGATAAAGAGTGATCTCACATCCCCCACCACCAGGGACGTGCGGTCAGGGGAGGCAGGGGAGCCAGAGCCTCACCTGTCATACTCCCAATGAAAATAGCTGTTAAGAAAAGTAAAGAAAATATATATATATATATATATATATATGAAGATTTTTCCACTGATTTGTGTTATAATGTATTTTCTATACGAATCTAATCATTTTTTATAGTAAAAATCGCAAAATTTTCGCAGCTCCGCTGCAAATACATGGAGAGATGAGCGGTGAGGCAGCGACGAGCTGAGCCTCCCCTCTGATTGCGCAACCCTTTAGAAACTGAAACGAGCGCGGGCAATAAGCATGTGCATCTCTATGCATGTCACCAAAGTAATCTGTGTAAACCCCTTCATTACATGTCCTTACCTTCCATAGTCCAGGTAACGTATTTCACATATAAAGATATTACATTTGTGCTCGCTGGTCTCATCATAAAACTGCATTGAAAAAGCTCCAGGGGAGGCAGCGATCACATCTGCCTCACTGAGGGGGCATGTCTTGAGCCCAGTGGAGGAAGAGCGAGTGTCAATTACGTAGTATCACCCCACATTATTGATGCTACCTCATTCTCGCTCCATGTTAGAAGCGGCGGCACAGACCGAAGATCATGGAGCGGAACATGATACGCCACTTGGGAAATATATATTTGTCAGTACATTAGAAAGTTATTAGATTTTAAAAAAATAGATCTATACTTATCACAATAATAAAGTCATCAACTATTGTACTTCTGTACTTTTTGTTTCTTCTTCTGAATCTTCTGAATTTGTAGTCGGCAGGGCAGTACTCTGCATATTGCCAACTTGGATGTGTTGTGCATACTAATGTGCTGTTAGTGCCCCCTTAAAACTGTCTAGTGAAGGTGATTTGATTATATTGTTGTCTAGTTTATTCCATTCCCTTAAGGTTCTTAAAAAGAATGAGTTCTTATAAATATCAGTCCTGGCGAATGGGATTTCTATTTGCATATCATTTCTCTTTCATGTTCTCCTTTCTGTTTAGTATGTTATGTATCTATCTGCAGTTATGCCCACGATCCCCTTTTGAATCTTGTACAACATGGCTAGGCTGTTCCTTGCCCTTCTTGTTTCCAGGGTTTCCCACTCCAGGTCGGACAGCATCTGGGTGACACTGCTACCTCTACTGTATTTCCCGATGTTTAGTTCATGTAAGGCAGGAGTCTCCAAAATATGGCCCGCGGAACACATCAGGCCCACCACCCGATTTTTCAAGCTCATACTCGAGTCAGGGAGCACGCCGATCCGGGGCTGCTCTTAGTGTTGTTACCGGTTAGACCCCTCGAATTGTCAGAGCCGAGACATCACATGGCCTCCGTGAAGAAGGGTGCAATGGTGCGGTGGGGGGGGGGGGTGTCGGCGGTGGTCAGAATGGGATGGCTGCGGGTTATAATGTGCCATTGTTCCCTCCCCATTCTCTCTCTCTCCCCATTCTCTCTCTCTCTCCCCATTCTCTCTCTCTCTCCTCTCTCTCTCTCCCCATTCTCTCTCTCTCTCTCTCCTTTCTCTCTCTCTCCCTTCTATCTCTCTCCTAGCTCCCCAATTCTCTCTCTCATTTTCTCTCTCTCTCCCCATTCACTCTCTCTCTCTCTCTCCCTTCTTGTCTCCCTCCCTATCGGCAGCGGCTCGACTACAGTCCGTCTGTCTTTTTTAAATTTTTGTCTTGTTAAATGTATGTCTTGAGTCTAGTTTTTATTATTTTTTAGCTGTGTATATGTGGGGGATGGGGGGGGGGGCTGTGGGGGAAACCGTTAATTTCTTCCCTGTACGGGGACCCGACATTTTCCCTGTCGGGTCCCCGATGTCGATGGGCCTAACATCGAGGAGCCGGCGGTGGCCTCCAACCAGGACCGACCTGAGGGCTCCAGTCGCGGAGCCTGCGGACCCGCCATTGCGGAGCTGGCCTTCTGAGCGGGGAGAGCTGTGGTGGCGCGCGGCTGCGACCCGACATCGGAGCTTCGAAGGCTCCGGCCGCAGGCCCGGTGGACAGGAACATCGGAAGCTCGCAGGTCCCTGGTGGGAGACCGCTTTTCAGAGCTCCCGCAACGGCAACTTCTCCCGCTGGAATCGCGGGGTTTAAATGACTAGGAGCGGGGCCTAACATTGTCCGGCGCGGCTTAAAAGGCCGCGGGACTTACCATCGCCCGCCGGGGGCTTTAACATTGTGAGCCTCAGTCGCCTCGACGCTGCAGTTGGACTGCTGGACCGCGGGAGAAGAACAAAGGGAAGAGATGAGACTTTTGCCTTCCATCACAGAGAGGAGATTTTGGAGATTCACTGTGATGGATGTTTGTGTAAATTGTGTTAAGTGTGGGTCTTAGGTTTTTTTGTAATGTAAAACTGTAGAAAATGCAATTTCGTTCAAACCAAGTTGTTTGAATGACAATAAAAGGCATTCTATTCTATTCTATTCTATTTTATTCTCTCTCTCACTCCTCTCTCTCCCCTCCCTTCTCTCCCCACCCTTCTCTCTCTCTCACCCTTCCCTCTCTCTCCCCCTCCCTTCTCTTCTCTATCCCTCCCTCCCAGCCACGACTCCACCCCTCTCTCTCCTCGGGTAGATGCGGTGATCAATACAGGGAGGGCCAGGCCACTGATACTAGCCTGCCTCCCCAGCCATTGACCTCACTGCACGTCACTACCCACCACCGATAGAATTCTGGATTAGAGGAGGGAATGAATAGGACACTAAAGAATGTGGAAGTTAGTTATGACCTACAGACCCACGGCGATGAATTAATTACATATGCACAGCACAACCTTGTCAGTCTTGCATTCACAGGGGTTGAAAACACAAAAGCCACTGCCAGTTGAACACAGACACAGTCCATACTACTGGGAGACTACGTACTGATAAGGTATTGGGACAAAATTGGGACTGTGTTGGAGAGGAATGTACCAGGTGCTACTGTGACACCAACCGCCGTGAAGATTGAAGATTACCACCGTTGGAGACATCTGATACAATTGACTGTAAATGGAGGAGAACCAAGAAAGGACAATGGGGCTATTGACCCTACTTTTTATCCTGAGGTTGGCCCAGATGGGCTGGACTTGGGGAACAACCCCTGCACCAAGACGTCTTGAATAAAGCTGACAACTGTCCTTACGTTTATAACACTGACCAAGATGGATCCATTACCACAGGTCCTCGAAGTAACCAGAAAAAGGTGGCAGCTTATCCCGGAGCTACAGACCGAGCTGAAACAGATGAAAAATGTGCTCACTAATGCCCAGTCTGAAAATGACCATCTCGCTTCCATCACACAGCAGCTGAAGTAGAGCAATCAGGTCGTGGAGTTGTAAAGCCTTGATTTTGGAGTGCAACTCAGTTATAGAACTGGATTGAGGTAAATCCCAGCCGGGATCGAAGTGAGGAGCTGAGTTGGGATGGATCAGACAGCCAGTTGGCATTGATGGAGAAGGAAGAAGAATGCTGGTTTCGCACGCTGATGGACAACTTGGGAGAAAGAACTACTCCATTTGTGAAAAGAAAACTATATTTGTGATGAATGTGGACAGATTTTCAAACAGCGGAAACAACTGTTAGTTCACCAAATGAGCCATACTGGAGCAAAACATTTCCAGTGTGAAGTTTGTGGTTTCCAGTGCAGGCAAAGTGCATCCTTGAAATACCATATGACCAAGCACAAGGCAGAAGCTGAACTTGAATTTGCTTGTGACCAATGTGAGAAGCGGATCGAGAAGGCTCACAATTTGAATGTTCATATATCCATGGTTCATCCCTTGAATCAGAATTCAGATAAAAACAAACCTATTGAAATTGATTAAGAAGGAACTGCAGATCATGTCTTGATTGGTGAATATGTTTAGTTTGTGAGTTATTTGAAACAGAAATAATATGTGAATGTAGACAAAAGTGCTGGAGAAACTCAGCGGATGCGGCAGCATCTATGGAGCGAAAAAGTTTCGGGCCAAAACCCTTCTTCAGACTGATGGGTTTCGGCCTGAAACGTTGCCTATTTCCTTTGCTCCATAGATGCTGCTGCACCCGCTGAGTTTCTCCAGCACATTTGTCTACCTCCTATTGAAATTGAATCAAGTCAACTAAGTATAGAAACATTAATTATGCAGGAACCCAGTTAATAGTTATTCAACAGCTAAATGAGTAGTCTAAAGAATCTTGCACCCTTTTTCAGTCAGCAAGACACAAAGGATTAACATGAATAAATGCAATCAAGCCAGGCCCACCTAAAATAGGTAGAGCAAAGGAAAGGTTAGTGTGGATAATATAGTTCTGAACATTATAGCACAGCAGTTCCAGAGACAAAGTCCAATGTCTACAATGGGGTAGAGGTGAATCAGGCAGAATCCTAGCAATTGGAAGGGCTGTTCAGAACTCTGATAATAGAGGGGAAGAAGCTGGTTGGTGTTGTGGTGAGGCAGGATTCCACTTTGCCACAGTTACATCCTGGACATGAATTCAAGTCGCAGCGTTGTTTTGAATGAGAGACAGTACCCATCCAGTAGAAATAAGGACTCAATGGAGGAAGTTCTAGATGGTTCAATAACCCTTTCACCTCAGAATGGAACGGTGACTGAAAATGGTGAGGGTTGATAATGTTGTAACGCATCAACCTGTCCCAGTGTTAGCAGACTTTCAGCCTTGTACATACAGTGGAGCCACTTCGTGGTTGGTAGACGTGGACAACTGGGAATCCCCATTGAAGAAGGATATGTTTTTGCCCTCAGATCCTGAATATACAGAGTGCTCTTGGGAAAAAAGTTCACGTACAAGATGCAACTCAACCATTAAGTGTGAAAAAACAGTTAACTGCAAGGATGACTTTGACAACAACATCCCAGATATCTATGACATGTGCCCTGAGAACAGCGCCATAATTGAGACTGACCTGAGGAAGTTCCAAACGGGATGATGCAGATCGATCCTAACTGGGCAGTGCGCAACAAGGACAGGGAGTTACTGCTGACCGCCAATTCTGACCCTGACTTTGCAGTCATTTGAGGAGTTCAATGCCATCAACATCAGTGGCACCTTCTACGTCAACACAGACTACAATCTACGGTGGCTTTGTCTTTGGTTTCCAGTCCAGCAGCCGATTCTACGTGGTGATGTGGAAGCAGGCCATCCACACCTACTGGGAGGAGAAGCTGTCCAAACCCATGGATATGCTAGCATCTCGCTCAAGGTGGTGAACCCCACCACAGGCTGAGAAGGGGGGGGGGGGGGAGAAGCACCTGTGCAACGCTCTCCGAAGAGACTGGCAACACCCTCGGATAGGTGCGAACTTTATGGCACAACCCCAATATCGGCTGAAAGGATTACACCGCCTGCAGGTGGCACCTGATCCATCAAACCTAAACAAGCTTCATCAGAATGGTTGTCAATGAAGAGAGTGAGAACTGGTTGCCATACCATTGGTTTGACGGACATTTGGGTACTATTGAACTGGTAGCCATACCTTTGGTTTGGTGGACTTTGGGGTACTGTGATACATTATGGCTCTATCATTCTGCTAATCATTGCTCTAATGCTTGCGACCATTGTGTGTACCTACCGAGGAATGTGAATGTTATCATGTTTGATAAAAAGGAGGGAATGAAAGAGCTAATAGTCAAATCTAAAATGGTCATTTTACTTCGGAGTCACGTGAGTGACTACGTGAAGAAGGCCGTCAGCCCGCATGCGCGTCATTATGTCTACCGCATTGCGCAACGACTGACTGGCAGGCGCGCTGCTCCTTCCAGCGGTAAGTTTAAACCTACAGGAAAGTTTTAAAACTTATTTCTAGGTTCTATTTTTTGTGTTGCAGGAAGCTCTTTACAGAGTTTGCCTGCTGGATTTGGGGCAAAGTCAGACGGGCCGCGGGGAAACCGGCTATGGACCATGGGGAGATCCCGGTCTGGATTGCGGAAGCGCGGGTAGCCGTCGGCCGTCGGGTTCGCTACCCAAGTCGCTGACAATGGGGTCAGCGGCTCCCAGACCGCTATGGTTCCCCACAATGGGGGTAAAACCAGCAGTAAGCCGGTCTCGCCACCCGAGTCACTGACAGTGTGGTCAGTGGCTCCCAGACCCATATGGTTCCCCAGAAAGGGGGTAAAACCAGCAGTAAGCCGGTCTCACCACCCAAGTCGCTGACAGTGCGGTCAGCGGCCCCTATGGTGCCCCAGAAAGGGGGTCAAACGACGAGAAAGTCGGTCAGGCCTTGGGACTCGGGCGAGTCAGGCCAGGAGGGTTCCCCTCCTTCAATGGGTGCGTCTGTGGACGCCTAAACCCACATGGAGCACCTGATGGAGAGGTTGCTCCACTATGTTATACTCCAAAGGAGGGAGTTATCAGCGCGGGTCTCCTCGGGGGCCCGCGGCAGCGGCACCTGTTTCAGGGCTGCACAATGTCTCCCTCTCTGAGGGGGGGAGCATTCAGGGTCAGTTTCAGTCTGACACAGAGCAAAAATCCTGATATAGGTCCGTAGGAGGGGGCATGTCCTTGACAATATGGGTCCTTGACAATAAATAGTAAGATTAAATGAGAACTTACCAGTTTGAAGTTTGATCCTTATTTTATGAGGAGTTACGTTGAGGGATTATGTGAAGACCCCGCCAGGACGCATACGCGTCAATCTTCAAAGCAGCGGTGTGAAATCACAGATAACAGTAGGTGAACTAAACATAGTAAGATAAGAGAACTAGAATACCAGCTGAACTTTATGATAGAGGGTTGGGCCTGGAGGGCACGTAATC
>CM075981.1:44195375-44250273 GCA_038087875.1 Malacoraja senta | reverse complement strand
GCATTCAGACATGACATTGATATAGACATGTTGATGCTTTTAATGTACAAATAATGACAATAGTAACCTCCCTCAACCGGGAGGAAGCTATGCAACAGACCTAACATAGAGTTGGCAAATACCCCCGATCTGGCAATGGGTTTATTCTGAATATTTGGACAGATCATTTGTTTGACCATCCTGCAGCCGCTAGGATGTGGTCCATAACCCTGCTGCTGAGGTTGTTGCAGCCCTGGTGGAGTGAGACTTGAAAATGTCAATGTTCACTCCTGTATAAGCCAGACCCGTTTAACCCCCTGGAGATGGTCTGTAGTGATACCTTCTAACGAGGTTTTATGTAACTAACAATATTGCTAGTTCAGAGTCTATAAGGCTCTTAGGAACCTTAACATTCTGGTGTAGATGTGTGACCCCACACAACCCAAGGTCCATGGGATATGCAAACATCTAGTTTGACCTTATGCCCCTGGTCTACTCTGCTTGACTAAGTCATAAACATAAAATGTTATTATTGCCCGCAGATCTTCCTATCCAGTGTTAACTTATGCAATGACTGGACCCGTTGCGCTGAACTCAGCACCATGAGCATAATCACTAGTAAGTGAGTTTGACCAAGGACAGGGATGTAGCTGGAGCCCACCGGCGAATTGACGTAGCACAATGTTAACAACCCATATCTCTGCGTCCCTAGGCCTGGGAGGTTTTGAGTTCAAGATACCATTCATAATCTAGATGTCAGAGGGTGAGACCCGACAGAGTGGATTCTGCTCCCCGCAGCCAAATGATGAGGAGGCACTTTAGACACAGTAAATGGAACTTTAACTTAATGATTGTAAAATCCCATATAAACTGAATTTCAAGACGTTAGTCATCCGTGCCGAGTTGAATGTAAAATAAGCATAAAACAAATACCTCCCATCTCCTTATGAGGAAATACTGCTATTTGGTGCTATCCCTGCAATCTGCAGTGAGCATTCCCAAGGTTTTTGGTTGAACAACCCGAGCCGCAGGAACGGTCTTCTCAGAGTCTGTAAGTCAATGAATTGATTATATCATGCAGAGGATGGTTTCCACATCATGGCTAAGCCAACAATTTTTGTGTCCAGAAATAACCATATAAGGTTTTATGATCATTCCCCGCATCAGCAGGAACCATGGGTGTATAAGCCAGGCAGGCACTACGAAAATGCCTGAAGTGGGAAACTTGCTGAATTTTTGCAAGTCCCGTCAGATGAGGCAAAATGGAGGAAGACATAAAAGAACATTCCTTCCTAGTGTAGCGAGAATGCACCCATCGCCATTGATATGCCTCGTATTTTTCTGCAACTGGTGATTGACCCTGGATGCAAACATCTCGATCATTAGTGTTCCATCGAGCCACAATGTCATTAAATACTTTGTGACCGCACATCCATTCTGTGTTGTCATTGATTTTACATGATAATACACCACTGCCAAATGAGGTTAGGTAAACTATCACCGGATACTTTGACTTGATTGCACCCTTGTGACTAACATATATCACCACCAAAGTGTATCAACCTTGGACTTGTGCATGCAGATTATGCATATTCACACACCCTTTAATGCACAGAATGCACCTGGTGTCCATTGGTAGTTGATACCATAGAACTGAACAATTGATAACTCATGCTAATCCCATCCGCCTCCGTAACTAGAGATGGTATTAGTAATTTTCCATCTTTGAGTAATAGCATCAGTTTGTAATTAGCTGAAGATTTACTGATGAAAAGTTTAGTGGAGCAATGCTGAATACTGTTCGTCCACCATTGTGACTTTGATAGTTTCAGCTGGGAATAGCAGAGGTCTAATCTTTTGTCTCAGGGCGGAGTCCCAGACATATTAATAAATTTAATTGTATCCCAATCATCAATAATTTCAGTTGGTGTCAACTTAAATTTAACTTAAATTTAACTGGATGGATGAGAAACCCAATTTCTCAAATATAATTTTGTGGCTGATACGGCTAATTTAGCAAAATACAGTATTTTCTATAATTGCGCTAACTTTCCTTTGTTCTGTGAGTGGAGCCCGAGAAGCACTGAGCAATGTTTGTGCTCATTGCAGATCTTGCCACTCCTGTCTGACGAATCAATTAAAGATTGCCATGTTTTACCTTTAACTATTTTGTTGCTATCTGCTTTTTAAGAAACAAACTTTGACACAGGTACCTTCCCCTACAATCACAGGAGATGCAACACCTGTCTTATGCCTCCTCACTCACCTCCATCCAGTGACCGCAGCAGTCCTTCCAGGTGAGACCACCTCCAATGTGCACTTCCTCTAAACTCATCTACTGCATCCGGTGTTTCCAATGTGGGTTCCTGTACATAAACGAGACCAAACATAGACTCGCCGACCGTTTCACTGAACACTTGCGCTTGGTCCGCCGAGGCCTACTGGACCTCCCAGTTGCTAACCACATTAACTCTCCTTCTCATTCGCATACTGGCCAGGGACCACAGTTTAAGAATAAGGGATAGGCCATTTACAGCTGAGATGAGAAAAACTGTTTTACACAAAGAGTTGGTGAATTTGTGGAATTCTTTGCCACAGAAGGCCGTGAAGGTCAATTTACTGGATGCATTCAAGAGAGAGTTAGATACAGCTCTAAGGGCTAGTGGAATCAAGGGGTATGGGGAGAAGGCAGGAATGGGGTACTGATTGTGGATGATCAGCCATGATCACATTCAATGGCGGTGCTGTCTCAAAGGGCCGAATGGCCCACTCCTGCACCTATTGTCCATGTATCTATGTATCTATGACCTTTCTGTCCTGGGCCTTCTCCATTGCCAGAGTGAAGCCCCTGTCCCACTTACGTGTCCTTGGCATGCTAGTTACGCGATCTCGTGGTCATGTTGAGGCGCGTCGGTCCCGCGAAGATCGCACGTGACTTCATTCGTCCGCACAGCCGTCTGGAGTACGTGACATCATTTGAAGATGGACACAAAATGCTGGAGCAACTCAGAGGGACAGGCAGCATCTATGGAGAGAAGCAATGGGTGATGTTTCTTGTCGAGACTCTTCTTCAGTCTGAAAGAAGGCTCTTGACCCGAATCGTCATCGATTCCTTCTCTCCAGAGATGCTGCCGGTCCCGCTGAGTTACTCCAGCATTTTGTGTCTATCTTCAATTTTCTTGGCCCCGCTCTGGGAGTAGAAGTGGGGGCGGATCCGGACCGCAACGGATATGAGCCCCAGGCCGAGCTCGGTGATCGTTTGCCTGCTTCTGCTGCTGTTGGAGGTGAGACGTTGCGTCTCACTTTAGCCGTCAGTTACGGGACAGGCCGTTGGCGCACGAAAATTTTGTTCACTACAAAGATTTCGGAGCCCCGCACGATGTCGCGCACAACTAGATACCCCTCCGCGCTTCTCAGTGGGACTGGCCCGGCGCGGCCAAATGATGCCCATACGCCTCAACGCGACGACAAGGTCACGTAATTTGCATGCCAAGGACACGTAAGTGGGACAGGCCCTTTAGGCCCCACACAAATACAGAAAATGTCAGTTAACTAGTCAGTTAGCTAGTTCCACAGTTTGCAACCATATATCCCTCTTGGACTCACACCTGTTTCTAGGTTCCTATGCTAGTTTCCATGGAACCATAATCTATGGTTCCATGGAACCTAGCATGGAACCAGTTACTCCAGCTTCATGGAACCACCTTGCCTGACCCGTTGAGTTACTCCAGCATTTTGTGTGCCTTGGTATAAAGCAGCACCTGCAGTACCCTTTTTTTTAAACAAAGAGTCATTCACCAGCTGGCTACTTTGAATATTGGGAACAAAATTATAAATACAAAACTAAGGAGCTCAATTACAAACCTCCTGTCTTCATAAGTCTACTCTGTGCTTCAAGATTGGTCTGAAAGAGCAATGTCTCGAGGGCCTCAAATTACTGGAAAGATTCTCCTGCAACTTTAAACGCACAGTTTGTTTCATTAAAACCTTAAACTTGATGAATGCGTGAGTTTAAAAAACCATAAAAGAAAGTACAAATGTTTGAAAAGATTTAAGGGAAGAAATGAGGAAGGAGATTGGATAATAAATCAAACCAGATTTAAAAATATATAATTATCTGCAAAATTGGGAAATGAATGTGCACAAGAAACCTAAATGAAAGCAGTATGCAGAAGAAACAAAGTTTCAAGGATTAGGAAGGTTGAATTGAATTGGGGGTTGAAAGAAGGTAGGGAGATTTTCAACTGATTTACAGCTCCTCTTACTGCTGGTAATAATATTTCTATGAGTTGGACGATTAAAAGAAGCATCTTAAGTCATGTAGAAGATGGAGATTAGTAATGTAATAATCATGAAAATAACTGGAGCATTTGTATATTCATGAGGCAAGCAGCTCCGATGAATTATACTTGAGGACGGAGGCACAGAGCCACTCTGTGCATGAATTAGCTGATGGCTGAGATAGGACATCTGATTCAGGTGGATTTATGCATGTTCCTTTAGAGTGTGTGCATTAGGTTAAACTAATTAGTAGTTGATTCCTACATGGCAGAAATCTACAGAGCTTGTACCAGCCTTTTGGGAATTTGCACGTGATTAACAAGTTCCATGGACATTGTAAAATGCTCCTCTTGGATGCCTGACAATGGGTACAGGATAAAATAGGCAATTCTTTTCCTTTCTGTTCTGCAAATATTGCACTTTCTCACATTCTTAAGATTCACCAATTACAAGCCAAAGGAACACCTTGAAAATGAACAATTTCATTCAAGCTCTCCCTTCCCCCAACATAGAAACATAGAAAATAGGTGCAGGAGTAGACCAGCTGGCCCTTAGGTCGGCCAACATGCTATTAGCTTTCTTCACCGACAGTGTTGGATTGTTGATTCACATTTCTATCAACCTCTTGCCTTAATTGACTATAAACAGGAATTAAGAAGGAAAAGGATCTGGTACAATGCTCTTGGAATGAGTTACAGATTGACAAATGGTTAATCATCCAAGAAGGATGCTTGATAGGACAATTCAAAATAATTTATTGTGATTGACTCTCAGCTCTCCAGATTCAATGGGCAAAAGTTGTAAAGACTGAGAATTACCCCCACACACAGTGAGGGGAAGTTATAAGGGGGAACATTGCTTTGTTAAAGGAAAAAAATAAAAAAAATACAAACATTAGCACAATTCGGCTAATTTCCAGAAATGATAGACAGCAAACAACTTATTTTTTGCTGACTGCGACATAGTTTCCATCACAGTCCAGGCCTACAGTTTGCAATTAATGGGGGCATCATGATCAAGGTGGGAGACTTTAGCAGATTCTCCTCATTTCCTGATAAGATAAACAACTTTGTCTTGTCATCAGACTCATTCAATGAGCGATAACAAAAGGAAAAAAAACACCTCATTCTTTCCAATATCACTAAGTCAGTATAACATTTTGAAGTCTAATGCATAGTTTGTTCAGAATATGTGTAAGAACATGAAGATAAATTTACTGAGTTCAAGGTCGTATCTTGAATGAAGACATTAATATCAGGCATCTGTCTCGAGGCAGTGTTCCTCAAGAGTAAATAATGCAAACATCATCTATACCATTGCCTCCACAAATACAATGTAACTCGTTGAGAAACCCCTGCAGATAGCTTTGGCTCCAAATAGCAGCATCTGCAGTCTCTAGTAGATAATAATGCTCCAATCAGATATTATATTTAAAATAATTGCCATTTACAATGTTTCAGTTCCAATATGTCAAATTCCATTAAAGTGATGTTAAGAATTCTCATTACAAATTCTCTCTCTTAACATTGTCTGGAATCCTTGTGATAATTAGTTCATCATTGCAAGGTGACATTTGTTTATACCACTAGTCACAGGCCTCAAGTCCAAGAAACAACCTTCCACCATCACCCTCTGCTTCCTTCCATGAAGCCAATTTTCTATCCAGTCAGTTATCTCTCCCTGGATCCCATGCGATCTAACGGTGATGTAAATGTTACTAGTTGGCTTAGTTAAAACCCTATAGCTAGATTACCATCCATCTGAAGTAAAGCAAGGTGGTGTGCCTTAATGACTACCAGTGGCTCTGACATCTACTATCATGAAGTTGTGAGACTGGTGATGGTGATGGTGCACACTAACTCCAGCCTCTCAACCAACCTTGATCCACTGCAGTTTTCTGACCATCGCAACTGGTCCAGAGCAGATGCCATTTCCCTGACCCGAAACTCATCTCTGGAACTCCTAGACAACAAGGACTGCTACAGTAGGCACCCAGTTATCTACTCAGAGCTCTGCCTTCAACACCATAATCCAATCTAAACTCATCTCCAAACTCCTGGACCTTGGAATCAACACACCCCTCTGGCAATGAACCCTTGACTTTCTGACCCACAGACCACAATCAGTGAGAATAGGTGACAACACCTCCTGCACAATAATCCTCAAAACGCTGGCCCATAAGGAAGCAATAATGAGATGAAGTACAGGAAGGAGTTAAAGAAGATAGTAATGTGGTGTCAGGACAACAAGCTCCCACTCAATATCAGCAAGATGAAGGAACTGGTTATTGACTTCACGTGTGATGGAGTACGTGCCCCAATCAGCGTCAATGGTTCCGAAGTAGAAATGGTTGAGAGCTTTAACTTCCTTGCCGTTAATATTACCAATGATCTGCCGTGGACCAATCACATTGATGTGACAGCCAAGAAGGCTCACCAACAGCTCTACCTACTTAGGAGACTGAGCAAATTCAACATGTCTCCAATAACTCTTACAAACATCTACACATGCACCATAAAATATACTGCCAGGTTGCATTCTAGTTTTGTTTGAGAACAGCTCTGCTCAAGATTGCAAGCAGTTGAAGAGAGTTGTGGATTTAGCCAAGTCCAACACACTGACCACCATTGACTCCACTCACCCTGCACACTGCCTCGGTAAAGCGGCCCAAATAATTAAAGACGTCCCATCTTGGTCATTCATTCTTCTCCCTGCTCTCATGAGGCAAAATGTAAAGAAGCTTGAAATGTGCAACACCATCTCCGGCACCTCCCACCCCTTTCTTGATCTCACAGTCTCCATCACAGGCAATAGACTATCGATGGACATCTATTATAAACACTGTTGTAAAGAACTGCTAATGCTGGTTTAAATCAAAGGTTGACACAAAATGCTGGAGAAACTCAACGGGACAGGCAGCATCTCTGGAGAGAAGGAATGGGTGACGTTTTGGGTCGAGACCCTTCTTCAGACCATTATAAACTTTATAAAATGTATCTATTATAAACCCACTGACTCCCACAACTATCTAGACTACACTTCTTCCCACCCTACTTCCTGCAAAGACTCTATCACCTATTCCCAATTCCTCCGTCTACGCTACATCTGCGCCCAAGATGAGGTATTCCATATCAGGACATCCAAGATGTCCTCATTCTTTTTTATTTTTTTAAATATTTTTATTAGAAGTCATACACAGTGGTATAAACCAAGAAACTTATAATACATTTCATGTACAAATTCTTGTTTTAAAATGTAATAATAAAAAAGTAGTAGAAGCAAGAAAGAGAGAGAAAGAGAAAGTTAGGTAGGGTAGTGAAAGTGATAGTTCGTGAAAAAGAGAGATAAGAAAATAAACAAATTTAAAAAAAAATAATAATAAGATAAAAAATAAATATCTTTGCGCACCCCTCACCCGGTTCTGAAACAGTTAATTTCCAGGGTTATGTTGCACCATATGCTTGTAATAAATCGATAAAGGGAGACCAAATCTTTAAGAATTGATCTGATTTGCCTGCTAGGACGAATCTCATATCTTCTAGGTGTAACATTTCAGACATGTTTGAAATCCACATTTTAAGCGTTGGTGTTGGTGCATTTTTCCAAAATTTTAGTATACGGTTTTTTGCTGTTATTAAGCTATAGTTAAGGAAACTCTTTTGGAACAAAACCAGCTCAAGGCCGGCATCCAATGTTCCAAAGATAATCAGTTCTGCGTTGGGGATCAATTTTATTTTAAATAATTTTGTAAAATTTCAAAAATTTCATTCCAAAACTTCTGAAGTTTTATGTTGAAAACAAAAGAGTGTGCTATAGTTGCTTCTTGAGATAAGCATTTATCACAGATGGGAGACACATTTGGAATTTTTTTATTCAGTTTAGTTTTCGAGTAATATAATCTATGTAAAATTTTAAATTGAATTAACGTATGTCTTACATTAATCGAGCATTTGTGTACATATAGCAAATATTTATCCCATCTGTCTTTCGAGATTTTTATAGATAATTCTTGTTCCCAATCTCTTCTAATTGCATCAACCCAAAATTCCACCAGCTTGGCTGTGTGGTCATTAAAATACTATTCTATACACTATCAGACGCTGGTATTTCTATATTTAGAATAATATTATACAAATATGATATTAACTTAATTGAATCCGCCTTTCTGTTCATGGCTTCCTCTAATATATCTGGTCAGAGTTTGATGTTCTTGTGTATGTTTTTTCAAGTAGTCACGGATTTGAAGGTATTTAAAGTATTGATTACTTTTCAGGTTGTAATTAAGTTGTAGTTGTTGGAATGATAAGAAGTTTCCCATTTCATACATATCTCCAAACGTTTTAATTCCTATTCTTTCCCAGTGTGTAAACGTTTTATCGATAATAGATGGTTTAAACGATGGATTATTAACTATAGGAGAGAGAAGCGATAGATTTCTTAATTTGAAAGTTAATTTTATTTGTTGCCAAGTTCATATTGTACTATGAATAATTTGATTTTTCTTGTATATTGTATTCTTCAATTTTATCAGTGATAGAAGGATCGCTCCTATATTAAAAGGAGAACAATCCTCTCTCTCCAATACTATCCAATCTACCTGTTGGGCAGAATTGTCCAACAAGTAAATTACATTTTTGATATTCGCTGCCCAGTAATAGTACAAAAAATTGGGTAGTGTCAGTCCTCCGAATTCTTTGGGTTTACAAAAGTGTCTTCTTTATAATAATAATAATAATAATCATTTTATTTACTGGCGCCTTTCTAAAACCCAAGGACACCTTACAATGCATAGAATCACAACAAAACAAAAAAAAACACATAATCGGAATAAATAAAATAAAAAATAAATTAAAAAAAATAAAATAAAAAAAAAAAAAAAAAAAAAAATCTATGGGACTTGTAGTCCCATATGAAATTTGTGATATCAGAATCAAGTTTAAAAAAAAAAAAAATTGGTAAATATATTGGTATTGATTGAAATAAATATAGAATTTGTGGCAAAAAAAACAGTTTTATGGCATTTATTCTGGCTATTAAAGACATCGGTAGTGTTTTCCAAAATGTAGTCAAAGCATTTAATTTAGTAAGTAAGGGCATATAGTTTGCATTGAATAAAGATTTATATTTTCTGGTAATTTGGATACCCAGATATTTAAATTTTTCTGTAGCCATTCTAAAGGGAAATTTTAAGAGGTGTGTCGGTTCATGAGGATTTATCGTCATAATTTCGCTTTTATTCCAATTTATTCTATATCCTGAGAAGGATCCGAATTCCTCTATTACAAGAGCGAATAGCAGGGGTGATAATGCACATCGCTGTCTATTGTCCCTGGATAATTGAAATTTCGAAGACAGTATATTATTGGTCAGTATTCTAGCAGTCGGCTTGTCATATGGTAATTTTACCCATAAGATAAAATTCTCTCCCATTTGAAATTTTTGCAATACTTTAAAGAGATATTCCCATTCCACCTGGTCAAATGCTTTTTCTGCGTCCAATGAAATAATTGATAAGTCTTCCTCTTCAGTTTTATATGAATACATTATATTAAACAGATGTCTC
The DNA here is from genome assembly GCA_038087875.1 of Malacoraja senta. Lineage (NCBI taxonomy): Eukaryota > Metazoa > Chordata > Chondrichthyes > Rajiformes > Rajidae > Malacoraja > Malacoraja senta. The sequence goes on along the minus strand of CM075981.1, from coordinate 44,240,450 downwards.
AGATTAATGAATGAGTGTCTCTTGGGTATAAACCCCGTTTGATCCGCATTTACTAATTTAATCACATATTTACTCAATCTTCTTGCTAAAGTTTTCGCTAGTATTTTCTGATCTGTGTTTAACAATGCAATGGCTCTATATGAACCTAAAGGTCTTCTAGATCTTTATCTTTTTTCGGTGTGTCAAATTATTGATTCCTCTAATGTTTCTGGTAATGTTTGTTCTTTAAAAGCATATGTATACAATTTTTGTAAACGTGGTGAAATTGTCTCGTAGAACCTTTCATAAAATTAATTACTAAATCCATCTGGTCCTGGCGTTTTACCGTTCTTCAGTGACTTTATTGTCTCTTCTATTTCTTTAATTGAGACCTTAGCACCTAATTCCTCTTGTTCCAACAGATTAAGTTTTGGGAGGTTACAATTATCCAAAAAATGTATAACTTTAGTGTTATCTGCTGATGTTTTTGATGTATATAAATTTTGATAAAATTGGGCAAATCTTTCATTAATATCTTTAGGTAGTGTTAACAATTCACCTTTATCTGATTTAATTTTTAAAATCGTATGATCCTTTTCCCGTTTTTTCAGTTGGCGCGCTAAAAGAGTTTATGTGGTTTATCCCCAAACTCAAAGTTTTCCTGTTTTGTAATTTGAAATAGTCTTATAACTCTTGCAGATTAGATTCTGTTTAATTTAAATTTCAGTATTGTTATTTCATTGTGTTCGTCTATAGTTGGTTCTTTAGCATTATCTAGATCCAATTGTCTAATTTGTTCTTCTAGCTGCAATTGTTCTTTCTTATTTTTCTAAATTTTGAAATGCTTTATATGAAATTATAGATCCTCCAAATAAATGCCTTAAAAGATTCCCATAATAAAGAGGGTGAAATGCCTGGGGTGTCTCAAAAAAAAGTTCCATCTGTTGTTTTAGATATATACCACCTTGTGGGTCATTTAAACTTTGAGGATTAAACCTCCAAAACAATTTTTTTTTTCGCATTACCATTTTTAAGGAAAAGGTTAACAGAGAGTGATCAGAAATGATACTATTATGATATTTAGGGTTCATTGTGTACGGAATTAATTTCGTATCTACTAAAAAATAGTCGATACGTGAATAAGTTTTATGTACCATTGAGTAAAAAGAGTATTCCCTTCCAACTGGATTAGCAATCCTCCATACATCTGTTATATTTGTTTTTTTTATGTATGTATTTAGGAGTTTGCTGGTTTTAGATTTTATGTTAAGTCTCTTTGGGAGATATCTTATAGTTACGGGAGAGATCAACTCTACGCCACTTACTATGGTAAATATATATGCGCCTAATTTTGATAATCCTCAATTTTTTAACAAAGAAATGGGGTTCCCCTCTACCATCATAGATGAGGCCCTCACACATGTCTTATTGGTACCCCACAACTCCGCTCTTGCTCCCCTTCCCATAGTCACAACAGATACAGAGTCCCCCTAGTCCTGACTTTTCACCCCATCAGTTGTCGTATTCAACACATAATCCTCCAACATTTTCGCCACCTCCAATGGGATCCCACCACTAGCCACATTTTCACATCTCCTCCCCTTTCCGCCTTCTGCAGAGACCATTCCCTCCACAACTCCCTGATTAACTCATCCCTTACCACCCAAACCACCCCCTCCCCAGGTACCTTCCCCTGCAACTGCAGGAAATGCACCTGTCCCTATACCTCCTCCCTTGACTCTGTCCAGCGACCCTGAGGCAGAGGTTCAGGTGAGGCAGAGGTTCACTTGCACCTCCGCCAACCACATCTACTGTATCTGTTGTTCAAGGTGTGGACACTTAAACATCAGCGAGACCAAACGTAGACGGGGCAATCATTCCACTGAACACCTTCACTCAGTCCGTCTGAACCAACCTGACATCCCAGTTGCCAAACACTTTCATTCCCCTTCCCAATCCAACACTGACCTTTCTGTCCTCGGCCACCTCCATTGTCAGAATGTGGCCAAATGCAAATTGGAGGACCAGCATCTCATCTTTCACTTGGGAAGCTTAAGGGCCTGTCCCACTTGGGCATCATTTGCCGGTCATTTACGCGACATAAATTATACGTCACGACGTATGACGCGCGTAAGACGACGTCCCCAGGATTTTGGGATTCACAAAATCTTTGCGCGCCACCTGCGTAATGCGCAAATGACACCCAAGTGGGATAGGCCCTTTACACCCAAGTGGTATGAACATTGATTTCTCTAACTTCAAGTAACCCTTTCATTCCCCCCTCTCTCTATCCCTCCCCAACCCATCGTACCAGCTTCACAGTCATCTTGTTGACCTTATTGTCTGTAACTCGTTTTCACCTAGCCACAGTTAACAATGTTTCCTTTATCATTGTTACTTTTTTACATATCTTTCTTTCATTTGTTCTGTATCTCTCTATATCACTGTCTATGTCCCTCTTTTCCCTTTCCCCGACTCTCACTCTGAAGTAGGGTTTTGACCCAAAACATCACCTATTCTTTTTCTCCAGAGACTTACTCCACCTTTTCTGGTGAGAAAGATAAGTTATTTTAAATTTTTGAATGGTATTTTTTCTGAGCCGAGGTATATTAAGAGAAAAGGTGACTGGGAAGTTGACTGATAAAGCATGTTTCAGGGCTGTACAATGTACTCCTGGCATCACTTTGCTTGAGAAATGTATTTCTCTAACCAGGTTTTGAGTTACAACCACCTCTCTAAGTTAAACAGGTTTGTGAATAGCAAGCAATGCTGCTAATGTAGTCGGCAAACTTGTGGCAATGCCCTAATCCACTCACTCTGCAGATAAGTCCAAGGATCGTAACTGGATCAGGAGGTTTGCTGTGCTCCTTGGTCCACTACACAAGCTGCTCCACACTGCAAACTACAATGAAGGATGTTTGTGCTTAATATTCCCCCATTCATTAGCCATTGTTCACACATTTTGTGATTCACAACGTGTGAAAATGAAGGCCACAGAAAATGGCGCCGTAGCCCAGTCCATGCAGTATCCAGTATGGAATGGATCAATAGCGAGCAGCTAATATCATCAAAGATCCACACTGCGCTGCCACATTCTCATCTCATTGTTACCATTAGAAAAAAAGTACGGAGTCAACAGACACGTTACCTGTAGGTTTGAGAGCAGCTTCCTCCCATCAACTAGCACGTTCTTGAACTATTCTGTACAACCATAACCACAATAGTATCTCAGCACCAAACCATTACAGACTTTGCACCACTATAGTTGCTCACCACACTTTGGTTTATGGACTATCATGATCTACTTTACTTAGAGTAACAGCAATAATTAGAATTATTGCATACAGTATTTATTTTTGTTGCTGTCATGTTTAATGTGGCTCTAAAGGTGTAGGAAGAAATAATTTAATTGTCTCAGTTCATATCCAGTGTACATAACATTTAATTCTTCATCCCCTCTTTCATCTCCTCCTTCTCCTCCGCCTTTTTTTTATGACTTGCTACTTTAATCAAGCTTGAACATTTTCTTGTGTAGGAAGGAACAGCAGATGCTGGTTTAAACCGAAGATAGACACAAAAAGCTGGAATAATTCAGCAGGACAAGCAGCATCTCTGGAGATAAGAATGGTAGAGAGGTTCTTCTGCAGTTGTATAGGGCTCTGGTAAGACCACATCTGGAGTATTGCGTACAGTTTTGGTCTCCTAATTTGAGGATGGCCATCCTTGTGATTGGGGCAGTGCAGCGTGGGGCCAACAATCCAATCCATTCTGTAGATTGGTTATCCAAGTCTTTTCCATTTCACAGTAAGTGCAGGGCCAACAATCCAATCCGTTCCATTTCAATTCAAGTCAAGTCAAGCACAGTGAGTGCAGGGCCAACCACACACACTCACACACACCCTCCACCTCACACTCACACACATACACACACACCATCCACCTCACACACACACATACACACACCCTCCACCTCAAGCACACATGTATCCTTTTTTCTAAAATCAATTAACAACATAGACAGGAAGTGGTCAAGATGAGACTTTTAGTATAATAATAGATATACAGCATGCAAACAGGCTATTGGGCCCACTGAGTCCGCGCCATCCAGCAATCACCCGTACACTAGTTCTAACCTACACTTTGGGGATGATTTGCAATTTTTATCCAAGTAAAACAAATACTGTATGTCTTTGGAGTGTGGGAGAAAGCCAGAGCACCCTGAAACACCCCACACATAGTCACAGAGAGAACATACGAACTCTGTACAGACAGCACTGGTTGTTAGGATCGAACCCGGGTCTGTGGCGCTGTAAGGCAGCAACTCTACTTTACAATTCCTGCAATTATGCTTGCTGACCTCCAGTTCATTGTGACCAAATTTGCGGAAGCAGCGCAGGCTTTTGGTCTCACACCCTGCCTCAGCAAAACGGAAGTCATCCACCAGCCGGTTCCGGACTCTGCAGCACTGCCCCCAAGTGTGCATATTGACAGCACACAGCTGAAAGCCATTGCCTCCTTCAAATACTTGGGGAGTGTAATATCATCTGATGGCTCGCTAGACAAGGAAATCTCAACGAGAATCAGCAAAGCCAGTCAACCACTTGGACGACTGCGTACACGAGAGTTGAACCACCGTCAAGCTGTCAACTAAACTCAAAGTCTACAAAGCAGTTGTGCTTTCCAGCCTGGTCTATGGCTGTGAAACGTGGACCTTGTATAGAAATCACATCCGTCAACTTGAGAAGTTCCATATGCGCCCGTTACGGTCTATCATGGCCATTCGCTGGCAGGACAAAGTGCCCAACCTAGAAGTCTTGGACAGATCCAGCTTCACAAGCATTGAGGCAATGATCATCAAAGCACAGCTCCGATGGACTGGGCACATCAGCAGGATGGATGAAACCCGCAGGCCTCGACAGGTCTTCTACGGCCTGCTCTCCCAGGGACAAAGGAACCGTGGGCGTCCCAGGAAGCAGTACAAAGATTGCGTCAAGGACCATCTCCACTATTGTGGTCTTGCACCCAAGTAACTGGAAGCCTGCGCCAGCGACAGAACATGCTGTCGCGCAGCAGTGCGAACAGTAGCCAGCAGCTTCGAGGATTGCCGCCTTGAGTGACTTATCAAAGCCAGGGAGAGGAAGAAGACTGCCGCCCAGATCCCGCCAGCGATGACCTTCATCTGCCCCCACTGCCCACGAGTGTGTGGTTCACGAATTGGACTCGTAAGCCATGTCAGAACTCACCAGAATTGAGACTGCACAACCCGCCATCATCGTTACCGACGGGCCATCACCATGCAGGTCATGCCTCCGACGTGTGTGAAAGAATGTGGATAATGCTGCTGAGTTCATTAAAAGGTTTTGTGCCAGTTTCAGGTTATCTTTAAACACTTGCTCTTCAAAGTGCTGGCATGAAGAAAAATAGCTTAAAATCATTTATCAACAGCTCCCTGACTTTATTAGGGCTAGTGAACAACAATATTGCACACTCATGCGACAGAATGCAACTCTCAGATTGTTTTCATATGGCGTTAGGAAAGCCCAGTTTATTTTATTCCCAGCCAATCATCAGAAGCAGCAATAGACCCATAATACAGTAGTTGTTCAGCCTCTTCACACCTCTAACCGTCTCCAGTCCAAAGGCATCTTCAAGTAGAATCACTGGCATGTTTAAACTAAAGCAAAGTGTTGCGGATGCTGGGAATCTGAAATGCAGAGAATACTAATCAGGTCAGGTGGCATTTAAAAAACAAACCTTACATTGCAGCATTCAGATCAATTAAAAACATTAAATCTACTTGTAACGGTCTTCACACAGGAGAGGTAAATGGACGACATGTGTTGGCCCCCTCCTTAGACTCTCACACTCATGGGTGCCATTCTTCAGCCAGTTTGACAAAAGTGCTGGAGAAACTCAGCGGGTGCAGCAGCATCTATGGAGTGAAGGAAATAGGCAACGTTTCGGGCCAAAACCCTTCTTCAGACATGCCTGCGCCTCCAACTCTTCAGCCAGTTTGATTCACTGCAAGCGATATTCATGAAAGAAGGAATGCATTGGACATGACACAGGTTAAGGTCCCTGACAACAATCCAATATCAATGCTGAAGCAGGCTCATTTTACTACTATGTTGGGATGGGAATATTCATACAATTACCTACCTCTATGACTTGTTTAATTGTCACCCACCATCTATCTATCTATATTTAAAACTCTGTGTGTGTGTTTCTGGCTGTGTGTGTTTCTGCCTGTCTTGTGGGTGCCAGCCTTCCTTTGATTCGTTGCTACGCCAACACCACACGCAGAAACGACGAGATTTTATCCATTTCGGTAGAGATTTCACTTTTCATTCCAAGTATCCACTCCTGATTAAATTTCGTCCTGCTTATGTAGACATTTTTAATAAAATCCTTCTCCCCCCCCCCACTCACTCATTTTGTCTCCTCCTGCTGGCCAGCCACCATAATGGCTGCTGCCGACCGGCTCTGCTCCAAAAATGACGCCATTTTATTTCTTTCGCTAGCGATTTTCACCCCGGGGTATGAAGCACGTTCGGGGTCCAGACCCAACAGGTCTGCACATAGTCCAGTATATAACTAAAAGTCTCATCTTGTATGTATGTATGTATGTTCCCGAAATACAGCCAAAATGGTACACGATAGCACAATAATTTAGTGGTGCCTTACTCACCATTCCCTTGCCGAGACCATCAGCCGCGCCTGCGCAGTTATGAATGAAGAGACTGAATTTGAAATAACTGAACGTCTCGAGGATCCCTGGCATCACAACAGGGACCCAACGGGTCGTCTAGTTTACAACTAAATGTGGTAGGACAGTCGAACGTTGATCCAATTTAACAGTAGCCCAGTCCAAAGCACCTGTCTGTGGTTAGCATATACATGCAGCCTTGTGTTGAAGCCTCACCAAGTTGGATGTTTTTTATAGACCTATCTAGCATGGTTTTCTGCACTCTTATTCAATTGTATTTACCCCAACTTGATGGTAAAGGGTAAAATGAGAGGCACCAGATTATAGATTGCAATGCAATACAACTGCTGCTGCTCGCTTTCTAATTTCAGTTCAATTGAAATAATTTTCAACTAATTCATTTGATTAAAAATGTACTCTTGAGAAAAAGTGCGGTTGTTTGATCTGATAATTGAAGGAATGAAATTGCTATTGAACATTTACTTACAATTATAAGAATATTTGAACCACGTTATAAGGTGTTGAATAAAGAAGGCAACACTGCATATTGAATTTAGATGATGTGATTTCAAATGTAGTTTATAAGGCACTTTAGAACTAGTTTATCTTAAAGCATTCAATACATGAATCAGGAATATCTACACAATGAATAAACCAATTTTTACATTTGTGCTATGAGCTGAAAGCTTTGTGTTATCATATTCCTCTGTCATCCTTTGCGGTTTTGAATATGATTCAAGAACAATAATTAACGATTTTCCATCTGAACAAAGCAACATGGGGTAGAAATTCAACCTCACTTGCTAGTATTACAGTAGATTAAATATGTGAAAGACAGTAACACCTGGTGTTGGTCTCAACTTCTGAAATTAATTCTATTGTAATTAACGCAACTCACTAAATTGAGGAATGAGGATTGTTAATTTCAATTGTTCCCTCTCTGCGCCATAGAGATTGTTTGGCACTGCTTTAATGATTTTTATGGCATTAGGAAATAGCCATGCTTCTAAATATGAGCTATGTTCAATGGGCAATTAATGTAGAAAATCTGAAAATAACTGGGATATTAAAGGCAAGGTACCAAATGGCTGAGTGAAATTAATTGACCAGTAAGTACGAGAGATTTATGCTTTAGCTTAGTTTAGTTTAGTTTAGAGATATAGTGCGGAAACAGGCCTTTCGGCCCACCAAGACCGCATTGACAAGCGATCCCCGCACACTAACACTATCCTACACACCACCAGGGGCGCCGAACTATTGGCAGCCCCGCCAACTGTCTGTTTTTTTATTTTTATTTTTATTTTTAGTGTGTTCAATATCTGTGTAAATGTTCTCCGGTTTGTTTTATGTGGGGGAAGGGGGAGGGGGTTGGGGGAAACTTTTTTTCAGTTTCTTACCTTGCCGGAGATGTGATTATTTTCCAGCATATCCGGCCGATCTGCGGCCTACCATCGCTGGAACTAGAGGCCTCCTCGGACTGAATCTTGGCCCCACTGCGGGGCGTGGACTTAACATCGGAGCCGATCCCTTGCCTGGGATCACTCCAACCGTGGCCTGTGAACTTACCATCAAGAGCTCGCAATCTCCGGAGAGGCTAGTCGTGAAGCTCCAACGACGCCGAGGCTCGACTAGCCCCGACATGGGGTCTGATCGCCGGCGTGGGGTAACTGACATCCCCGCGAGTGGGAGCTGATCGCCCCCATGTGGAGGGCCCGACAGCCGGCTACAGGAGTCAAGATCGTCCCGTCAACGGAGGTCTCGAGGCCCCCGACCGTGGGAGAGCAAACAAGAGAAGAGATTTTAACTTTTTTCATCTTCCATCACAGTGAGGAAGGGGTGTGAGATTGCAACCTTCACGTGGTCTGCCCTGTCTCGACAAATGCAATCAACCTGGTGTGCACAATCAAATAAGATCAAATAGAACAAGTTGTCCTACAACTTTAGGCTGTGCACGCCATGCGCAAGAAGAAGACAGTGAGGAATGTAGAGTTACTGTGGTGGATGTTTATGTTAAAATGTATTTTGTGTGTTCCGTTGCTTTTTGTTGTATGACTGACTTGGCAAATGAAATTCCTTGCATGTTGCAAAACATACTTGGCTAATAAAGTATTATTGTGATTGTGATTGTGATTGTGACTAGGGACGATTTTACATTTTTACATTTTAAATACCAAGCCAATTAACCTACAAACCTGTGCGTCTTTGGAGTGTGGGGAGAAACTGAAGATCTCAGAGAAAATCCACGCAGGTCGCCGGGGAAACGTATAAACTCCGAACAAACAAGCACCCGTAGTCAGGATCGAACCCGGGACCCGGGTGTCTGGTGCTGTAAGGCAGCAACTCTATCGCTCTGCCACCATGCTTCCCCAATGGTGTCTAAAGTTTCCCTGTATTTTTTACCAAGGTTCGCCCTCTAGCTTGGATATCAATGGACCAAGGTAGCAGAAACATCCATTCGCAGGTTTTTATTAAAAATTATTATTCAAGAATTGATTAGATAAATTTGCCATGTCAGGCTCTGGCCACAGCCTGGTAATGGGTTAAATACCTTTTCTTATCCTTGATAAACTACAATTGCATTAAATACGGTTGTTTCTATTCTGTATGAATGCTTGATCTGAATTATAGAGATTGACTTCCAAAAGATATTTTAATGCCATTTGTAAAACCTCAGCATTGAGAAGATAATTTTCACAACAAAAAGTTACCTTATTTGAGTCAGCAACCTTTGATCAATAATCTGCAGTTGTCATTAAAACATTGAGTAAATTGTTGGAAAATAATCCCCAGAGTCAGTAAACCTACAATCCTATGTAATAACGATGGAATTGAATTAATTCAGTGACAATAAACTAGTGTTTCTTATTATAAATGTTGAGTATCATGAAATGTGATAGCCTGACATTAAATTCCTAAGCTATAAAATGTAGTCTCCATAAAATAGCAGCTCTGCTAAACAACAAAGAGTCGGTCGACTGGGTTAAATTTGATACGTGCAGAATGTTAATGGAAAACATTTTGCTTTCACTTTCCAGTTCTTCTCAAAAGCTTCAAATCTCATCTCTTGGATTTTACTCAGGAATAGTTACCTCTCCATGACTGTGAGGTGGATGCGAACACTTCTTCTGTGACGGCTGTAGACGTTGCTGCCAGAAGAGTCTGTGGTGAAGCTAATGATGACCCCATAATAGTAAGATTAAACGAGAACTTACCAGTTTGAAGTTTGATCTTTGTTTTATGAGGAGTTACGTTGGTGATTACGTGAAGAAGACCCGTCAGGGCGCATGTGCGTCAATCTTCAAAGCAGCGGTATGAAATCACAGACAACACAATATTTGAAGTAACATATTAAGATGAGCAACATGAGAACTACCATATGACCTTTTTTATGAGAGAGGGTTGGGCGTGGCGGGCACGTAATCACCAATGTAACTCCTCATAAAATAAAGATCAAACTTCAAACTGGTAAGTTCTCGTTTAATCTTACTATTTTACTTCGGAGTCACGTGAGTGACTACATGAAGGGTTCAAAGCTCTGTGATTTCATGCCGCAGATCCAAATCCCGGCCTCACTGCATTGATTGACTTTCGATGAGAAACAATCAATAATACGTTAAACATGAAATGTGAATATCATGCAGTAACAATTGATTTGAATAATCAAAACAAACAGTAACCCCTCTATCCCAGGGGAAACTAAACAGGACTTAATCCTGAATTTGCAAACAGCCGCTCTCCGATCGGCCGATGGTAAATTAAAAAAATAATAATAATTTGACCACCCGGCACCTATAAAAATATGGCCGCTGTGAACATCCATCGCCCTAGCCGACGACGTTGCTGCTGCACTAGTGGAAAAAGGATATATACACTTCAGTGTTAATACCTGCCTTAATCAACATTTGCTTTAACCCACCTTGAGATAGTCTGCACTGACACTCTCCTATGTGGCTTCATGTAACTGATAAACAATGCTGTTTCCACATTTTTTAAGGTCTTTATAGCTTCAATATAATGAAAATAAATGTGCCATTACACATAAACATGGATCAGTAGGTTATGCTGAAACACAATTTTAACAAACCTGTGACACCTGGCCTGCTCTGCTTAAGCAGGACGCAATTATATAACATAACATTCTCTTCAGCAACTTCCATCCTGTCTAGCAGAAGTTTTTGCAAAATCTGCACTTGCTATGCTGAACCAATGCCAAGAGCATAAGCACTTTCATGATAGTTTGGCAAATTCAGAAACAGGACAGGAACCTACTGTCGAAGCATCTTGAGGACCTCACTTACATCCCAGATCGCCATACACCTGGGTTTAGGAGGATTAGAGTTGAAATTCCTTCATCAATCCAGCTATGATATGATGAAACTCAATAGGATCTTTCCTGACCCCATCAAAACCATACGATGACAAAGCACTTAAAGCTGTATTAATGGTGCTATAACTGAGCCCCTCATCATCGTAGAGTGTCAACAGGAACTCTAAAATATCCACAATACCTGCAGTACTATAGACAATATTATTTTGTACACAATATTGCTCCCATTTTTTACATAAGTAATATACCCCTTTTGAGTACTCTTTCTCCAGGCTACAGTGAGCATGTCCACCGTTCACCCAGCCAGTCCTTGCTCCAGGTATGGACTTCTTAAAACCTGCAAATTAACAAGTCAATACAATCACATAACAGATGACTTTCCCTTGTTAGCGGATGCTCCAGTCAATTCCTACGCTTGGGAACCACCAAAAAGAGTTTGGATCCCTAACTGTAACATCAAAGGGAACCATGCTTGATTCGGCCAATTAGGTATTACAAGCACCCCCAAAGTGGCATCCTGCTTGATTTCTTGCAGACTCCGACCTATTAGGCAAAATGGTAGGAAAATATATAAAACATACCACCTCAATGTCAAAGTATCAATTGCAACTGCCACCTGGTCTGGTTCCCATGAAACCTATTTAGGCTGCTGATGGTTGAACCTTGATGCAAAACAAATCGATATCTGGCATTCATATATAAGTACTATATTATTGAACACCTCCTGGTTCAACTTCCAATCTATGTTGTCATGGAACTTTCGTGACTTGGCGTCTGCTACTATGTAAAATCTACCTGGTAGATAAATAGCTGAAATATCTTTTTCAATGCACCAGGCCCAAATTTGATTAGCCAATCTGTCACAAAATCCGACTTGATTCCACCGAAGTGATTAATATATATGCCACTTGCGTAGTATTGTCAATCTGAAACTGAACATGCAGATCACATTTGTTAGAGCAATAAGCCTTGTCCCTAAAAACCTCTTAATAGTTAATTGCCCATGTCTGCAGAAGCGATGCCTCTTGCTCAGTCCATCTGCCTCCACAGCTGAAACTCGTATCCGTGATACCCCACCTGAGTGCACTGACATTCATCTTCAAAATCATGGAAGGCTGGTCAAGCATTACCTTGCTATAACTCCTGGACACATGGTGAATCCACCATTGCAAATCAGAAAATAGCCTTTACTGATAACTGCATAGGTCTATTATAATGACCCGAATGTATCCTTAATGCCGCAATTATCTTGATACAGCTGTCAATTAGCTCTACCTTTTTTTCCCTGGGCAGAGTCACTTAATTGAATCAATTGTGACCCAAATAGTCAGGTGTTAATTTGGATTTCTCTGGATGGATCAGCAATCAGCGACTGAGCAGCAATTTTAGAGACAACGACCACTGCTTTCCGTCATGCGATTGTCGTGCCTTATGCATTCAGCATGGGATCCCGGCACATAGCCATGTTTGGATTCCTGTTTGGCGTTAATCCATACTAACCTTAGACACTCTTTTAGAGTGGGACTAATCAAAGCTGAAGCAGGTATCACCATCCATCTCCTCCATTTGCTTGTACATGCCTCTGTACCAAGCATGTTGTTCGACACCATTCCCCACCATCTTATCATATATGTGTGTGGCTCCATCTTCATCCACTACACATCCACGTGGGAGGAATTATGCAACCTGCAACAGGAGCTGCCCCAGGCCTGTGTGCATGTATTTTAGCACCATCTCGACCACTACGGAGAACCGAGTGGGAGTAATGGCAACCCTGCAAACAGGTGTTGCTTCAGGCCCATTTGCATACTCCTGCAGCACTCTCTCGACCACTCCGCCATTTGAGTGGGAGAAAATTTGGCAACCCTTTACTAGGTGTCGCCTCAGGCATATGTGCATGTATTTTAGCACTATCTCGACCACTGTGGTGCAGCTAGTGGGAGGAATGGCAACCCTGCAAATAGGTGTTGCTTCAGGCACATGTGCATCCTCCTGTAGCACTCTCTCGACCACTCCGACCCTTGAGTGGGAGGAATTTTGCAACCCTTTACTAAGTGTTACTGCCTGACATGCCTTACGATGGAGCATTGTTGGATTGCAACGAGACGCAATATTGTCTGACATTGATACCCCAGGCTTGGCACTCACTCTGAGTTGGGGTTGTCAGGTCGCTGCCTACAGCAGCTGCCAGGACTAGCCATGCAAATCGATGCTCTGTTGGTATCCTCCTTCCCCAAACAGGCTGCACGTGTTAGCGACTCCAAATCATGCTCCTTCCCGAAAGCAACGCCATCTATAGGGAAGAATTGGAGCGCCTCTGGCCCCCGTAATCAGACATAGTGGGAAATGCTGGAACAAAACTTAACAGTTATTTGTCATAGGCAAAGACATTTATGTGAATGAAGACGCCCATCCCAGTTAAACCTGGGATTTATTTACTTTTAATATGAATAATCCGGCGTCTTGGGGAAGAAAACGTGCACAGTCCCTTTTAATGAGCAGAATTACTATGACGCCACCTGGTGTAACTCCAACAGGTGACTGATAATACAGCTCAACAAGGCTTCCCATTTCCTTAATTGAGTAAATGATAATCATCTGTCTCGGTATGATAGTCACAATGTGACCAAGTGGTAACTATAAAGTCTACGGACGACAGATGGCGCAATGGGCTAAGTGTTCGGCTGGCAACCGGAAGGTAGCCGGTTCGAATCCCGCTTGGAGTGCATACTGTCGTTGTGTCCTTGGGCAAGACACTTCACCCACCTTTGCCTGCGTGTGAATGTGTGTGAATGTGTGTGAGTGATTGGTGGTGGTCGGAGGGGCCGTAGGCGCAGATTAGCAGCCACGCTTCCGTCAGTCTGCCCCAGGGCAGCTGTGGCTACAGAAGTAGCTCACCACCACCGAGTGTGACTGAAGAGTGAATGAATAATGTGATGTAAAGCGCCTTGAGTATTAGAAAGGCGCTATATAAATCCCATTATTATTATTATTATTATTACCCTTTTGAACGCTTCCCAAAATTGCATTCATCCTTAATTTGGAGGGCAGCACTGCGTGAAATGTAAATTCTCCTTGAAGGCCAGCTTGGACCTAGACCTGAAACCTCCACAGAATTAGCAGAAAATGCTACTGCCATAGACACATAAGGGTGACAAACCACTAATCTCACTTCCTGAGTTGGGTTTGGGGTCACCCACACACTGACCCCTTGTACTCCTCACTTCCTGAGTTGGGGTTGGGGTCAGCCACACACTGACCCCTTGTACTTGCTGAGGACATACATAAATAACAGAGGGGACCCTCCTGGCCAGGCTCCACATAGTTTTGACTCATATGGGCTGCCAAAGTCGGGGTCCCTGCCTCAATGAGTCGTATAGTAACCCGACGACCACGCTCAGTCGGCACCCCGAAAACCCTCGGGAGTCACTGACCTTACTGTCAGCGACTCTAACAAGACGTCCGACGGCCACCAGCTCCTCACTTTACCGCCGACCGTAACCGGTATCCCCACGGTCTAGAGAAACCCCGCGGCTCATATTTAAAACAATCTCGGGAGTCGCTGACCTGCCTGTCAGTGACTCGAAATAACAAGCCCAACAGCCACCCGCAGTGACCGTAGCTTGTATAACCCGCGGTCGACAAAACCCCGCGGCCCGAATTAAACATCGGGAGTCGCGGACCGTTCTGTCCGCGACTCAACCAGCAAAACCCACTGGCCGCCTGCTACCGCACTCCCGCAGTCCGAAGCCGGCATCCCCGCGGTCAACAATTTCCCCGTGGTCCACCGGGTTATGCTCAATTCGATATCCAGCAGGAACCTGCGAGAAGAGATTCCTGCAACGGACAACCTGAAAAGTAAGTTTAAACTTACCTGCAGGATTTTTCAAACTTACCGCTGGAGGACTCTGTTCCTCCCAGCCAGTCTGCGCCAATGCGACCGATGTAATGACGCGCATGCGCCCTGACGGGTCTTCTTCACGTAGTCACTCACGTGACTCCGAAGTAAAATAGCAGTCTTATGTGTATTACCTTGTTGAACAATACAGAAGATGTTTGATTTATTTGTAGTTAAGCTCACGCTGGAAGGTTTAAAGCTCACTGCAGGGTGAAACACAAAATAACAACATTCAGGTTGTTGCCGCTGTTTTTTTACATTGCCTTTAGGTCTCCAAAATAGGATCCCTTGCTTCATGCACATCTGTAGGGTAAATTGTTCCAGGTCCTATAAGGGCATAAATATACAAACATTGAACATATTTCCTTAGAAGGCTGAGGATGTTCGGCATGTCGCCTACAACTCTCACCAACTTCTACAGATGCGCCGTATAAAGCATTTTATCAGGATGCTTCACAGGTTGGTTTGGCAACAGCTCCATCTCAGAACAAATTAAAGTGCAGCGAATTGTGGACGCAGCCCAGACCATCACACAGACTAACCTCCATTTCTTCACGCTGCCTCGGCAAGGCCAGCAGCATAATCAAGGACGAGTCACACCTTGGCCATTCCCTCTTCTCCCTTCCCCCATCAGGCAAGAAGTATAGAAGTGTGAAAACACACTCCTCCAGATTGAGGGTAGACAAAAATGATGAGGATCTCAGCGGGTGAGGCAGCATCTATGGAGAGAAGGAATAGGTGACGTTTCGGGTCAAGACCCTTCTTCAGACTGATGTCGGGGGGGGAAGGGGCGGGAAAAAGAAAGGAAGAGGTGTTGACAGTATGCTAGTCGGAGAGCTGGGAAGGTGGATGGGGAAGGAGGGTGAAAGCAAGGACTATCTGAAATTGGAGAAGTCAATGTTCATACCGCTGGGGTGTAAACTACCTAAGCGAAATATGAGGTGCTGTTCCTCCAATTTCAGAACCAACCAATCTCCTTCTACTAATACTCTCCTCCGCCTAGTCCTTACCCTCAACAACCTTTCCTTTGACTTCAAATCCAAGGCGTAGCTATGGGCACGTGCATGGGCCCCAGCTATGCCTGCCTCTCAGTTGGGTATGTCGAACAATCCCTGTTCGAGGCGTACCGTGGCCCTATCCCCGAACTCCAAATCGGCTACATTGATGACTGCACCCATTGATGACTGCAGAATTCACTGGCTTCATCCATTTCACCACTAATTTCCATCCGGCGCTCAAGTTCACCTGGACCATTTCCGACATCTCCCTACCGTTTCTAGATCTCACCATCTCCATCGCTGGGAACAGACTACTGACCGACATCTACTACAAACCCACTGACTCCCACAGCTATCTGGACTACACTTTTTCACACAGTGCTTCCTGTAAGGACTCTATCCCCTACTCCCAATTCCTCCGTCTACACCGCATCAGCACCCAGGATGAGGTGTTCCATACCAGGGCATCGGAGATGTCCTCATTCTTTAGGGAAGGGGGGTTCCCCTCTTCTATTATAGATGAAGCTCTCACCAGGGTCTCCTCTATATCCTGCAGCTCTGCTCTCACTCCCCATCCCCCTACTCGTAACAAGGACAGACTCCCCCTTGTCCTCACCTTCCACCCTACCAGCCGTCACATACAACATATAATCCTCTGCCATTTTCGCCACCTCCAACGTGTTCCTACCACTGGCCACATCTTCCCTTCTCCTCCCCTTTCTGCTTTCCGCAGAGACTGTTCGCTCCATAACTTCCTGGTCAATTCGTCCCTTCCCACCCAAACCACCCCCTCCCTGGGTACTTTCGCTTGCAACCACAGGAAATGCTATACTTGTTGCTTTACCTCCCCCCTCGACTCCATCCAAGGACCCAAGTAATCTTTCCAGGTGAGGCAGACATTCACCTGCACCTACTCCAACCTCATCTACTGCATCCGCTGTTCCAGGTGTCAACTTCTCTACATTGGCGAGACCAAGCATAGGCTCGGCGATCGCTTCGCCCAACACTTCCGCTCAGTTCGCACTAACCAACCTGATCTCCCGGAGGCTCAGCACTTCAACTTCCCCTCCCATTCCAAATCTGACCTTTCTGTCCTGGGCCTCCTCCATTGCCAGAGTGAGGCCCAGCGCAAATTGGAGGAACAGCACCTCATATTTTGCTTAGGTAGTTTACACCCCAGCAGTATGAACATTGACTTCTCTAATTTCAGGTAGTCCTTGCTTTTTCCATCCTTCCATTCCCCTTCCCAGGTCTACCACTAACCTACTATCTCCATCTCTTCCTTTCCTTTTCCCGTCCCCCCCCAACATCGGTCTGAAGAAGGGCCTCGACCCAAAACATCGCCTATTCGTTCTCTCCATAGATGCTGCCTCACCCGCTCAGTTTCTTCAACATTTGTGTCTACCTTCGAATTTTCCAGCATCTGCAGTTCTTTCTTAAACACCTCCAGATTGAGGGACAGTTTCTTTCCAGCTGTTAGCAGGCAACTGAATCATCCTACCACAACCAGAAAGCAGTGCTGAACTACCTCTTTGGTGACCCTTGGACTATACTTGATCGGACTTTACTGTCTTTACCTTGCACTAAACGTTATTCCCTTATCATGTATCTGTACACTGTAAATGGCTCGAATGTAATCATGTATTGTCTTTCTGCTGACTGGATAGCATGCAATAAAAGCTTTTCACTGTCACGCGATTCTCTGGTGCTGTAAGTCAACAACTCTACCGTTGCGCCACCTTTCCTTTAAATAATCCTTTGGCTGTTACATTGATTTGATAAATGATTAGTGTTTTCTATTGGTATTTCTTGAATAAGTAGTGGCTACTTATGACTGATATTCAAATCCTTTTTTGAACAGGAGGTCTGAAATCCCTGGAATCCTCAAATTTTGAAGGTCGTAGATGTTCAGAAATATGAGTAAATATAAAACTAAGATTGATGCATAATGGACTCAAAGTATTAAATGGTCTGGTAACAAATTAGATATGGAACAGGACCAGCTATGATCTTTTAAATTGATTTATATTGCCAAGATAAGAATATTTTACACTGAATTAAAAAATCAAATACTAGAGGGCATAGCTTTAAGGTGAGAGGGGCAAAGTTTAAATGAGACATGAGGGGCAAAGTTTAAATGAGACATGTGGGGCAAGTTTTTTACACAGAGGGTGGTGTGTGTCTGGAACGCGCTGCCAGTGGTGGTTTATTTAGTTTTAGTTTAGAGATACAGCATGGAAACAAGCCCTTGGGCCCATCCAGTCCGTACTGGCCAGCGATCCCCGCACATTAATGTTTTTAGTGCTTTTAATGTCTTTTAATTTTTGTGTGTTTTTTATAGTCCTTCGTTTTACGGTTTTTAATGGTTTTTAATTGTTTGTAATAGCTTTTTGTTCGTGATTTCTCATGTACAGCACTTTGTGGCAACTGTGGTTGTTTAAAGTGCTTTATAAATAAAGTTATTATTATTATTATTATTATTAACACTCTCTTACACACACTCGGGACAATTTTTGTTACACATACACCAAGCCAATAAAACTACAAACCTGTACATCTTTGGAGTGTGGGAGGAAACCGAAGATCTCGGAGATACCCCACACGGTCACGGGGAGAATTTACAAACTCCGTACAGACAGCACCCGTAGTCGGGATCGAACCCGGGTCATGGCGCTTCAAGCGCTGTAAGGCAGCAACTCTGCAACTCTGCAACTCTGCAACTCTACCACTGCGCCTCCATGGTGGTTGAAGCAGGTACATTGGTGGCATTTCAGATACTTTTGGATAAGCATATGGATATGCAGCGAATGGGGGATATAGGTTATGTGCAGGAAGGTAAGTATTGGACCTGGCATCATGTTCAGTACAGACATTGTGGTCTGAAGGGCCTGTTCTTGTGCTGTACTGGTCTATAATCTATATTTAACAGCAACCTCAATGGGTGATGTGCCAGTTCCTGCTTCTATTTCTGCTGTTTAGTCCTCAGGGAATCTAATGAGAAAAAAAGCAGCTGGAAATAGGAGGAGGAGGCAAGCAAGGAGAAAGGAAACAATAGGCCATATCAACACAAAGACTTCAAGAACAAGTCCATGAGAGAAATGTAGAATCAAGGATCAGCAGATACTGGTTGACAAAAGAAGATCCAAAGTGCTGGAGTAACTCAGCGGGTTAGGCAGCATCTCTAGAGAACATTGGATTGATGATGTTTCACAGAGTGCTGGAGTAGCTCAGCGGGTCAGGCAGCATCTCTGGAGATCATGGATAGATGACGTTTCGGGGCGACACCCTTCTTCAGAGTGAAGAAGGGTTCTGACCTGAAACGTTACCTATCCATGTACTCCAGAGAGGCTGCCTGTCCGCTAAGGTGCTCATGCACTTTGTATCTCTCCGAGTGAGAAATATTTTACAAGTTATCATGGACACATCATGGAAACAGGCCACTCAGACCACAGAGTCGACACAGATCACCAAACTCCAACCTACACTAATCCAACAACAATCTTGAAAATAGATCATCCCAGCATTTTGTGATCCCTATCGGTGTTCTCCAGAGATGCTGCCTGACCTGCTGAGATACTCCAGCACTTTGTACCTATCCATGTCCTCCAGAGATGCTGCCCGACCTGCTGAGTTACTCAGCACTTTGTATCTATCCATGTTCTCCAGAGATGCTGCCTGACCTGCTGACTTACTCCAGCATTTTGTGTCGTTTTGTGTTAATCAGCATCTGCAGTTCCTTGTTTCAACAATCCTATCTTTTATTCTATTTAAGAAGGGCTGCAAGGAAATGTCTGAGAACTATGGGGAGTCTAACATCTGTGTTAGGCAAGTTACTGGAGAGTATTTGGAGGGAAAAGATACATATGCATTTGGATGAACAAGGATCGACTACCATGGGTTTGTAGGAGGGAGATCATGTCTAATGAAGCTGATTGAGGTTTTTGAAGTCGATCTTTGCTGTAACCAAGAATGGTGTCAAAGGCAAGGTTGTCATTGTATATGTGGATTTTAACAAGGCCTTTCATAAGATTCCTGCTCTGGAAAGTTACATCACATAGGGTCCAATGACATTTAGCTGACTGGATAGAGAATTGACTTCATGGAAGGAAATAGAGGGTGGTGGTAGGAGTTTTTCTGACTTTAAAGCCTGTGACTAGTGCTGGGCCCATTGCAGGATTTGGATGTGAATATACAAAGCATGATGAGTAGATTTGCAGATACTATTGAAGTGGGGGTATTCAGGACACTCCTTCTTCTCACCTCTCCCATCAGGCAGTAGGTACAGAAGTTTGAATACGTCCACCTCCACATTCGGGGCCAATTTCTTCCCAGCTGTTATCAGGCAACTGTATTGTCCTCTCACTGACTCGAGAGTGGTCCAGACATTGTGTCTACCTCATTGGAGACCTTTGAACTATCTTTGATTAGCTTTACTGGACTTTATCTTGCACTGAATGTCATACCCTTCATCCTTTATCTGTACACTGTTCACAGCTCGATTGTAATCATGTATGGACTTTTCGCTGACTGGATAGAACGTGACAAAAAGCTTTTCACTGAACGTCGGCTCATTTGACAATAACAAACTAAAGTAAATCTAAACTAAAAATGAAAGGTATCGTAGACAGTGAAGATGAATGTTGTGGAGCAGAGGGATCTAGGAGCGCAGATACATCGTTCCCTGAAAGTGGCGTCACAGGTTAATAGGGTGGTCAACAGATCTTTTGGTACATTGGTCTTCATCAGATAGGGGAGGTGAATATAGAAGTGGGACAATTGTCAGCTGACCAATGACGTGAATGAGTTCTACTGCAGGTTTAACAAGCAGAAATGTAACCCTGGTACCCCCTCCCCCCCCTCCCCAACCAACACTTCACACCTACTCACATCCTGTCCCCAGTCTGCAAATACTGTCCCTTCTACACCCACTCCTCCCCAAACATCACTTCACACCTACTTAAAGCAAGACTCCAGTGTGAAAAGACGGGACTTTCCCACCCACGCATCTCCAATCACTACTTAACACCCAATTACAGCCTGACTGCAAAAGTGTTTCCTCATCTCCATTCTAAATGGCTTTTACCCCTTATTCTTAAACTGTGGCCCCTGGTTCTGGACTCCTCCAACATCGGGAACATGTTTCCTGCCTCTAGAGTGTCCAATCCCTTAATAATCTTGTATGTTTCAATAAGATCCCCTCTCATTCTTCTAAATTCCAGAGTGTACAAGCCCAGCCGCTCCATTCTCTCAAGTTCTAGTTCAAGTTCAAGTTCAAGTGAGTTTATTGTCATGTGTCCCTGATAGGACAATGAAATTCTTGCTTTGCTTCAGCACAACAGAACATAGTAGGCATTGACTACAAAACAGATCAGTGTGTCCATATACCATTATATAAATATATACACACATGAATAAATAAACTGATAAAGTGCAAATAACAGGTAATGGGTTATTAATGTTCAGAGTTTTGTCCGAGCCAGGTTTAATAGCCTGATGGCTGTGGGGAAGTAGCTATTCCTGAATATGACATATGACAGCATATGACAGTCCCGCCATCCCGGGAATTAACCTCGTGAACCTACGCTGCACTCGCTCAATAGCAAGAATATCCTTCCTCAAATTTGGAGACCAAAGCTGCACACAATACTCCAGGTGTGGTCTCACTAGGACTCTGTACATCTGCAGAAGGACCTCTTTGCTCCTATACTCAACTCCTCTTGTTATGAAGGCCAACATGCCATTCGCTTTCTTCACTGCCTGCTGTATTCTTGGCTAGTTTACCTTCGTACCTCATATTTTCTCGTCGTATTGCCTTTTTAGTTATCTTCTGTTCCTCTTTAAACATTACCCAAGGCAGATAAATCCCCAGGACTGGATGGTCTGCATCCCAGAGTATTCAAGGAGGTGGCCCTTGAAATCGTGGATGCAATGGTGATCATTTTCCAATGTTCTCTTGACTCTGGTTCAGTTCCTGTGGACTGGAGGGTAGCTAATGTAACTCCATTTTTTTAAGGGAATGTGGGAGAGAAAACAGGGAATTATAGACCAGTTAGCCTCACATCAGTGGTGGGGAAGATACTTGAGTCATTTATCAAAGATGTAATAGCAGCACATTTGGAAAGCAGTGACAGGATCGGTCAAAGTCAGCATGGATGTATGAAGGGGAAATCATGCTTGACTTATCTTCTGGAGTTTTTTAAGGATGTAACAAGTAGAATGGATAAGGGAGAGCAAGTGGATGTGGTGTATCTGGACTTTCAGAATGCCTTTGACAAGGTCCCATACAAGAGATTAGTGTGCAAAATTAGAGCACATGGTCTTGTGGGTAGGGTATTGACATGGATAGAGAACTGGTTGGCAGACAGGAAGCAAGGAGTAGGAATTAACGGGTCCTTTTCAGAATGGCAGGCAGTGACTAGTGGGGTGCTGTCGGTGCTGGGACCCCAGTTATTTGCAACATATTATATTTTGATGAGGGAATTAAATGTAAAATCTCTGAATTTCCGGATGACACAAAGCTGGTTGGCAGTGTGAGCTGCAAGGTGGATGTTATGAGGCTGCAGGGTGACTTGGATAGGTTGGGTGAATGGGCAGATGCATGGCAGATGTAGTATAATGTGGATAAATTATTGATTTTGATGGCAAGAACAGGAAGGCAGATTATTATCTGAATGGTCAGATTAGGAAAAGGGGAGGTGCAAGGAGACCTGGATGTGCTGTACAGCAGGCAGAGAAGAAAGCTAATGGCATGTTGACCTTCATTGCGAGAGGAGTTGAGTTTAGGAGCAAGGAGGTCCCACTGCAGTTGTACAGGGCCTCGGTGAGACCACACCTGGGGTATTGTGTGCAAGAATTTCAAGAATTGCATTCTTGTTATTGAGGGAGTGCAGCGTAGGTTCAACAGGTTAATTCCCAGGATGGCGGGACTGACGTATGATGAAAGAATGGGTCGACTGTGCTTAAATTCACTAGAAGTTTGAAGGATGAGAGGATATCTTATAGAAACATATAACATTCTTAAAGGATTGGACAGGCTATATGCATGAAAAATGTTGCTGATGTTGGGGTAGCCGAGAACCAGGAGTCACAGTTTAAGAATAAGGGGTAGGCGATTTAGGACTGAGATGAGGAAAAACCTTTTCACCCAGAGAGTTGTGAATCTGTGGAATTCCCTGCCACAGAAGGCAGTGGTGGCCAATACACGGGATGTTTTCAAGAGAGAGTTAGATTTAGCTCTTTGGGCTAAAGGAATCAAGGTATATGAGGAAAAAGCAGGAACGGGGTACTGATTTTAAATGATCAGCCATGATCATATTGTATGGCGGTGCTGACTTGAAGGGCCGAATCACCTACTCCTGCACGTATTTTCTATGTTTCTATGTACTATGACAACCTATGGAAGGCATTTGGACTGGTGCATGAATCAGAATTATTTAGAGGGATGTGGGCCAAAGGTGGTCAGGTGGGGCTAGCATACATCTTGGACAAGATGTGCTTGCTTGCAAAGGACCTGATTCCATGCTGTATGACTCACTGATCTTGTAACTCTAATTAATGTCTAACCTGCACATCTCTGGCTTGTGGGAGGAAACCAGAGCATCCAGCAGAAACATATGGCAGTGCTGATTTATTTTAATCTGGCTTCTTTAAATTCTCCATCTCAGATAAATGAAATTAATATTTTTGCCTGTTTGACTTTTAGATCAGTTTTAAATTTTACATGGCTCATTCTTTCCAAGAAGCCTATCGTTTATCTAGTAATTCTTATTATAGTGTTCAATCAGCTTTCCAGCTGAAGTTTTTTTTTACCACATGAATGGATATACCATTGTTGGATCATATCTCATCTTTGATCCTCACCACATTCATGTTATTTCCTTACAGATTCCACCACTCTTTTACACACTAGGGGTGGTTTAAACTATCAACCCACACAACATTGGGATCCAATCCAACCTGAAATCTTCTTTTAGTATTATTAACGATACTCTCATGAGCAAACATGGCGGTACTGCTTCACATAACAAATGTAAATTAGCGGAGTGAAATCTGTAGGCATGAAAGGGCTGCACAGGATCACAGCAATGAAGCTGACATTTCACACATCTCTTTGTGAGCTGACTATCCTTTCCTTTCATGTCCATGTCATGAGTGGTATTAGAGGAACTTCCCACATGATTGAGACATCAAAAGCAGTTTGACTGTTTTGGTCATGTAGTTGGACACTTATTAGCTTTGTTCTTTATTCCTTGATACTAGTTTGAAATACCTGTCAATGTCTGTTTATGCCATCAAGAGATTCAAGAGATTCAAGAGAGTTTATTGTCATGTGTCCCAGATAGGACAATGAGATTCTTGCTTTTGCTTCAGCACAACAGAATATAGTAGGCATGAATAAATACAGAACAGATAATTGAATACCATTGAATATATATATATATACACACATAATCTATTATATACCATTGAATATATATATATACACACATAATCTATTATATACCATTGAATATATATATATATATATACACATAATCTATTATATACCATTGAATATATATATATATATACAGATAATCTATTATATACCATTGAATATATATATATATACATAATCTATTATATACCATTGAATATATATATATATATATATATATACATCATCTATTATATACCATTGAATATATATATATACACACATAATCTATTATATACCATTGAATATATATATATATATATATATATACATAATCTATTATATACCATTGAATATATATATATATATATATATATATATATATATATACACATCATCTATTATATACCATTGAATATATATATATACACACATAATCTATTATATACCATTGAATATATATATATATACATAATCCATGATATACCATTGAATATATATATATATATATACACACACATCAGCTATTATATACCATTGAATATATATATACACACATAATCTATTATATACCATTGAATATATATATATATATATATATATACACACATCAGCTATTATATACCATTGAATATATATATATATATATATATATATACACACACATAATCTATTATATACCATTGAATATATATATATACACACACATAATCTATTATATACCATTGAATATATATATACACACACATAATCTATTATATACCATTGAATATATATATATATACACACACATAATCTATTATATACCATTGAATATATATATATATATACACACACATAATCTATGATATACCATTGAATATATATATATATATACACACACATCAGCTATTTCAGTTGCTTTACATGGTGTTTTGTGAGTTGAACAAAACTCTACTAGTGTTGAACTAGTGTGACTTACACTCTTATTGTCTCTCAGTAAATGATTGAACAGTGTTGTGAAAGTGGATTTATCATTTCCACTATTCTGGCATTAATCTGGTGGAATAAATGCACTTTCATTATGTACTGTACCCTCAGTTTTTCTTTCCAATTGGACTGTAATATTAAAGCAATAAGGATTAAATGTATTATTGTCAAGTGTATGGAGGTACAGCTGTTTGCATGCTATCCAAACAGATCAGATATACTATTCATAAATACAATTATCCATCTTAAGTACAATAGATAGAGCAAAGTGGAAAATACAGAGTGAAGAATATAGTTCTCAGCATTGTAGTGCATCAGTTTTGTACTTTTCTTTGGGGTGATAGTGGACTTCATGAGGTAGGCAGGGACCTCCTACAACAATGGAATAATGAGAGGCTAATAGAGAGGAATAATGTTTGTTCCTCTATCAGCTGATCTGCACAGGTTCAGAGAACGGAGTCAGCTACTCCATCCGGACCAGTAGCTTTCCGCAGTTTTACTCTCAGGAAGGCTGATCTTATGTTGGTGGCAGTAATTGTTGCCAGAGGTGCACCCGAGACTATCAGTGCGGGTGGCATCCTCCACCGAGCTACTGTTCAATGTGGGTGTAGAATGTATTGACTTCATCAGGGAGGGACCCATTGTTGCCAGCGATATAGCCATCCTTCACTTTGTAGCCCATTATAGCGTGCATGCCTGGCCAAAAACCACGGCTATCCATGTCTTTGCCTCGGGACAGCAGCTTGGTCCAGAATGCATTCTTGGCATCCTTAATGGTTCTGCAAAGGTAATAGATAGATTTCTTGTAACGCTCATTTCACTTGAATTCGGCAGACTTGAACTTCACCTAGAAGTGCCGCTGCTCTCTCTTTGAATTGTGTATTGTTGATGTCCCTACTACTTCTTTTTTGTTTCATTTTGTTTATATGTTTGTAATTTGCTTGTTTTAATCTGTAAGGTGTCCTTGAGAGTCCTGAAAGGCGCCCATAAATAAAATGTATTATTATTATAATTATTATTATTATCACGGTTCATCCATGGTTTCTGGTTGGGGTACAATGTATCATCTTCTTTGGTACACAGCCCCCTCCACACTTGCTGATGAAGACTGTGAGTCACGTGAGTGACTATGTGAAGAAGGCCGTCAGCCCGCATGCGCGTCATTACATCTAACGCATTGCACAACGACTGACAGGCAGGCGCGTTGCTCCTTCCAGCGGTAAGTTTAAACCTGCAGGTAAGTTTTAAACTTATTTCCAGGTTCTGTTTTTTGTCTTGCAGGAAGCTCTGTTACAGAGTTTGCCTGCTGGATACAATTTCGGGGCGAAGTCCGGACGGGCCGCGGGGAAACTGGTTATGGACCGTGGGGAGATCCCGGTCCGGACCGCGGAAGCGCGGGTAGCCGTCGGCCATCAGGTTCGCTACCTAAGTCGCTTACAATGGGCTCAGCGGCTCCCACACCACTGTGGTTCCCCAGAAAGGGGGTAAAAGCCAAGAGTAAGCCGGCCTCGCCACCCGAGTCGCTGACAGTGCGGTCAGCGGCTCCCAGACCGCTAAGGTCCCCAGAAAGGGGGTAAAGCCAAGAGTAAGTCGGTCTCGCCACCCGAGTCGCTGACAGTGCAGTCAGCGGCTCCCAGACCGCTATGGTTCCCCAGGAAGGGGGTAAATCCAAGAATAAAAGGCCTGTGTCACGAGTCTGCGGTCATTGGCGGCGAAACAGGAAGAATCTACCGCTCCTGGGCCGCCATAGACCGCGCACTCGGTCAAACGCACAATTCCGGGGCCGTGCGGTGTTGTTCCCAACACCGCACGGTGCTAAAATAAAACCAACACTGTTCAAAAATATGTCCCTACCGCACAGCCTCCGCCAGTGAGGCACGAGTGCGGCACGGCCGCCGGCACAGCCGCCGCCAGTGTGGCTCGAGCGCCGTGCGTCGAACTTGCACCGCCACAGCCTCCGCCAGTGAGGCACGTGTGCGGCACGGCCGCCGCCACAGCCACCGTACAGCGGCGCGATCAGCACAGCCGCCGCCACAGCCGCCGCTAGTGAGTCACGTGTGCGGCACGGCCGCCACCACAGCCACCGCTACAGCGCCGCGATCAGCACAGCCGCCGCCACAGCCGCCGCTAGTGAGTCACGTGTGCGGCATGGCCGCCGCCACAGCCACCGCTACAGTGCCGCGATCAGCACGGCCGCTGCCACAGCCCCGCAGATCCAAAATGACGTCATCGCAGTCGGCCCGCCCTTTTTTTTAACTTACCGCAAGCTCCTGGGACCAGCCGTACTTAAATCACTCGGCCCCCGCGCAGCACCCGTGCGGCGCTCCCGTTGTATAGGCTCGGCGCTCTCCCCATTGCCGTGCGGTCCCCTCTACAGGCGAAGCCGTGCTTCACCGCCGATGACCGCAACACCGTGAGACAGAGCCTTTAGTCGGACAGGCCTATGGACTCGGACGAGTCAGGCCAGGAGGCTTCTCCTCCGAGATACCTGGGTACGTCCTCGGACATTTAACCCACATGGAGCATGGATAGCGCCCTCGGGCGTTTATCCCACAAATATGATGCTCCTGATATAAGTCTGTAGGAGGGGCCATATCAGCGCAGGTATCCTCAGGGGTCTGCGGTAGCACCTGTTTTCAGGGCTGCCTACGAATCTCCCTCTCTGTGGAGGGTAGTGCGAGTGGTCAGTGTGTAACTGACTTCAAATTCGAAAGTATGTCCGTGGAACATACTGGAGCACATGTATATGGCTTCAAGGAAATACTCGCAAACGAAGGGGTTGCTGCCGGAAGAGTTGGTTCCAGCCGTTGGCAGAAAACGCAGAAGGGGCCAGAGTTCCCCTCTCGCTACAAGTGCCGGCAGTGAACAGCGCTATCAGGGGTGACATTGGACGGGGCATGAAATCCAGGAAATGAAACCTGCCGCCGAATCTTCTCTTCAGGTAAGACTTATCCAACAGTTAATACCTGGATGAAGAAGCAAAAGCTGTCGGACTAATCAAGGTACCGACGACGAGCAAAGCTTCATCATTTCGGCGACGACACACCCCATGCCTCATCGGCAGTAAGCAGTTCACTGAAGCTGGTGGCAGCTTGAAAGCTGGGCAGAGGTCTTTCAGGCCAAGGTCCAAGCCAGTCTCAGGAAAAATATGGAATCCACGCACCCTACCTGTCCTACTTTCCAATCAAGGACGGAAATAGAACCCGCATCAGGAGCCTTTGGGCTTACCATAAGACCACCGGTAACCATGGAGGTAGGTGGGTCTGGTTCTTCCGAAACATGGGGTATGTGGACCATTTACAAGTTGGTACCACATAAGAGATTAGGATACAAGCTTAAATCACACGGTATTGTGGGTTCAGTATTGATGGGATAGAGAACTGGCTGGCAAACAGGAAGCAAAGAGTAGGAGTAAACGGGTCCTTTTCACAATGGCAGGCAGTGACTAGTGGGGTACCGCAAGGCTCAGTGCTGGGACCCCAGCTATTTACAATTTATATTAATGATCTGGACGAGGGAATTGAAAGCAACATCTCCAAGTTTGCGGATGACACTAAGCTGGGGGGCAGTGTTAGCTGTGAGGAGGATGCTAGGAGACTGCAAGGTGACTTGGATAGGCTGGGTGAGTGGGCAAATGTTTGGCAGATGCAGTATAATGTGGATAAATGTGAGGTTATCCACTTTTGGTGGCAAAAACGGGAAGGCAGACTATTATCTAAATGGTGGCCGATTAGGAAATGGGGAGGTGCAGCGAGACCTGGGTGTCATGGTACACCAGTCATTGAAAGTAGGCATGCAGGTGCAGCAGGCAGTGAAGAAAGCGAATGGTATGTTGGCCTTCATAGCAAGAGGATTTGAGTATAGGAGCAGGGAGGTTCTACTGCAGTTGTACAGGGTCTTGGTGAGACCACACCTGGAGTATTGCGTACAGTTTTGGTCTCCCAAATCTGAGGAAGGACATTATAGCCATAGAGGAGTGCAGAGAAGGTTCACCAGACTGATTCCTGGGGAATGTCAGGACTTTCATATGAAGAAAGACTGGATAGACTTGGCTTATACTCGCTAGAATTTAGGAGATTGAGAGGGGATCTTATAGAAACGTACAAAATTCTTATGGGGTTGGACAGGCTAGATGCAGGAAGATTGTTCCCGATGTTGGGGAAGTCCAGGACAAGGGGTCACAGCTTAAGGATAAGGGGGAAATCCTTTAAGACCGAGATGAGGAAAAACTTTTTCACACAGAGAGTGGTGAATCTCTGGAACTCTCTGCCACAGAGGGTAGTTGACGCCAGTTCATTGGCTATATTTAAAAGGGGAGTTAGATGTGGCCCTTGTGGCTAAAGGGATCAGGGGGTATGGAGAGAAGGCAGGTACGGGATACTGAGTTGGATGATCAGCCATGATCATATTGAATGGCGGTGCAGGCTCGAAGGGCCGAATGGCCTACTCCTGCACCTATTTTCTATGTATCTATGTATCTATGTAATATTTACACTTGTTTTTTGTATAAATGATAATGATAACATGTGATTGGTTTATTCTGCACAGTATACAAGGGTTCCAAGCATGGCTTGGAATTGGGGCCAGAGTTATCTTTCGAGGCAGGCTCAGTATTACGGCCAAGATTGCCTTCCGAGACAAGCCTGGAAATATGGCCAGAGTTGTCTTTTGAGGCAGGCTCAGAATTATGGCCAGAGTTGTCTTTCTAGGCAGGCCCAGTATTATGGCCAGGATTGCCTTTCAAGACAGGCTTGGAAATAAGGCCAGAGTTGTCTTTCAAGGCAGGCTCAGAATTATGGCCAGAGTTGTCTTTCGAGGCATGCTCAGTATTATGGCCAGGATTACCTTTCGAGACAGGCTTGGGAATCTGGCCAGAGTTGCTGTTCGAGGCAGGCACGGAATTATGGCAGGCGTGGCCTGTTCATTGTAAAAGATGGAGGATATAGGTTCATCCTTGATTTAACTCGCATGTGCAATATAGACTTTTCAGAATATGGAACTTCGTTACTGTCTAACAACTGATTTCCATAGAATCTTTATGGCATGCATCGATCTCAAAAATGCATACTATTCAGGTCCCATTCACAGGGATCACTGGAACCATTTGAAATTTATCTGGATGGGGCAATGATAACAGTTGATGCGTTGCAAAATGGGCTAACTTCAGCTCCCAGGTCATTTACAAAATTACTAAACCGGTGCTTGGACTGCTCAGAGCTCAAAAACACTTGTTATGGCTTAACTGGATGATATTCTAAACGCTGTATTTTGCTAAAATCAACTGTTTCAGCCGCAAACTATATTGGAGAAATTGAGGTTCCTCTTCCATCCAGTTAAATTTAAGTTGATATCAACTAGAGTTATTGATTATTTGGATTTACCTTTAACTATTAATTTATCTGTGACTCCGCCTTGGGGCAAGAGATTGGAATTAATAGAAGCCTGTAACAACCTTGTTGTTATTAAGCAGCCTTCTATTCATCAAGTGTAATTGGCGATATAGTAGCTGTGTTTCAGCTGTGCAAATTGGGCCTTTGCATTATCAGAACTTACAACGTGCAAAGTAGTAACCTCTCAAGTGCCATGTAGGTCATTGTTAACAGACCTATGCTATTACCAGCTGAAGTTACCAAAGTCACAATGGTGGACGAACAGTATTCAGCATTGCTCCAGTAGTTTTTGGTCAGTAAATCTTCAGTTATATTACAAACTGATGCTAGTGCTCAAAGATGGAAAATTACAAATGCCATCTCTAGTTATGGAGGCGGATTTGATTTGCATGAATTACCAATTCTTCAGTTATTGGTATCAACTACCTATAGACGCTAGGTGCATAATATGGGTTAAAGGGTTATTGTGCGAATATGCATAATTTGCATGCTCAATTCCAAGTTGATACACTGTGGTGGTGGCATATGTTATTCACATGGGTGCAATCCAGTCAAAGTATCCTGTCATATTTACCTAACCTCATTTGGCGCTGGTGTATCATCACATAAAATCAACACAGAATGGATGTTGGATCACAAAGTATTTTATGACATTATGGCTCGATGGAACACCGAATATCGATATGTTTGTATCCAGGCTCATTCACCGTTTGCAAAAACATGTGGCATCACAGTGGCGAGAGATACATTCTCGCTACATGGGGGGAGGAATGTTCTTTTATGTATTTTCTCCATTTTGCCTCATCAGTCGGGTCTTGCAATAAATCAGCAAGATCCCGCTTCAGTTTTTTTTCCGTACTGTCTGACTGGCCTATGCAGCCATGGTTCCCGCTTATGTTGGGAATAATAATAGAACCTTATATGGGTATTCTAAACATAAAACTTTGCTGGTTCAGCCTGTGACTCGGGAAACCAGCCTCTGCATGATTAAATCAATTCATTGACTTGCAGACTCTGAGAAGACTGCTCCTGCGGCTCGGGTTGTCAGACCGATCCATTTTGTGCTCACTGCAGAGTGCAGGGATACCACCAAAAAAGCAGTACATTTGTTCTTCAGGAGATGGGAAGCATTTTGTTTAAATGCTATGTTACATATAATATGCATGGATACTGACGTTTTGGAGTTCATTTTCAATGGGTCCTTGACAATAATTAAGTTATAGTACCATTAACTGTGCCCAACGTGCCTTCTCATCATATTTGCTGCAGCGAGCGGGACCCGCTCTGTCGGGTCTCACCCTCTGATATCCAGTTTATAAAGGATATCTTTAACACAAGGTCTCCAGGCCCAAGCACACGGAAGTATGGGATATTGACATTGTGTTAACACTACTTCACCAGGGGACTCCAGCTACATCCTTATCTTTGGCCCGGCTCTCATAAGATAGTTATCCTCATGGTGCTGCTTTCAGCGCAACGGGTCCAGTCATTACATAAATTGCGACTGGACAGGATGGTTACACCTGCAAATAATATAAATGTTATGATTTAGTTAAGCAGAGCAGCCCAGGGGCGTCAGGTCTCAAACTACCCCATGGACCTTCGGTTATGTGTGGTCACACATTTACAACAATATGTCAAGGTCACCTAGAGCCTTAGAGGCTCTGATACTAGCAATGTTTGTTAGTTACAAATAACCTATAAGAAGGTATCAGTTCAGACCATCTCCAGGTGGTTAAAACGGGGTTTTGGCTTATGCAGGAGTAGATAATAATATTCTATAATCTCACTCCACCAGGGCTGCTACAACATCAGCAGCAAGGGTTATGTACGGTCCGCTGGAC
The DNA here is from genome assembly GCA_038087875.1 of Malacoraja senta. Taxonomy (NCBI): domain Eukaryota; kingdom Metazoa; phylum Chordata; class Chondrichthyes; order Rajiformes; family Rajidae; genus Malacoraja; species Malacoraja senta. The sequence goes on along the minus strand of CM075981.1, from coordinate 44,207,923 downwards.
CACGTCCTAGCGACTGCAGGATGGTCTAACGAACGAGTTTTCCAAACATTTTATAATAACCCATTGCCAGACCAGGGGTATTTGCCAACTCTATTTTTAGGTTCTATTTTATAGTTTCCTCCCGGATGAGAGGGGTTACTATTATTATTATTTGTTCATTAAACAGCATCAACATGTTTTAAATCTGTGTCATGTCTGCATGCATTATGAATGTTTCCCTTATCTGTGGTCAACTGATGCAGTTGTGCTTGTGTGGACTCGTTTCCACGGCATGAAATCACAGAGCTTTGAAATCTTCACGTAGTCACTCACGTGACTCCGAAGTAAAATAATAAGATTAAAACGAGAACTTACCAGTTTGAAGTTTGATCTTTATTTTATGAGGAGTTACGATGAGCGATTACGTGCCCTCCGCTCCCAACCATTGTATCATAAAGGTCATCTGGTAGTTCTAGTCCTCTCTAATCTTACTATGTTCAGGTCAACTTCTCTTATCTGTGATTTCACACCGCTGCTTTGAAGATTGACGCGCATGCGGGCTGACGGCCTTCTTCACGTAATCGCTCATCGTAACTCCTCATAAATTAAAGATCAAACTTCAAACTGGTAAGTTCTCGTTTATCTTACTATTAAATTTACCAAAGTCCGGTCTTAGTCAGAGGATGGTGAATCTGTGGAATCATTTGCCACAGAAGGCTGTGGAGGCAAGTCAGTGTATATTTTTATGGCAGAGATAGATAGATTCTTGATTAGTAAAGGTGTCAGAGGTTATGGGGAGAAGGCAGGAGAATGGGGTTTGGGGGGAGAGATAGATGAGCCATGATTGAATGGCGGAGTAGACATGATGGGCTGAATGGACTAAGAGGGGTAGGGTGGTGTGTGGGGTAGGGGGGGTGTGGTAGGGGGGGATGTGGGGTATGGGGGTGTGTGGGGTAGGGAGGTGTGTGGGGTAGGGGTGTGTGTGAGGGAGGGGGGGTGTGGGGAGAGGGGTGTGTGGGGGGTGGGGATGGGGGAGGGGTGTGTGGGGGACCGGTGGGTGTAGGGGAGGGGATTGTAGGGGAGGTGGGAGTGTAGGTGAGGGGGGGTGTAGGGGAGGGGGTGTAGGGGAGGGGGGTGAGGGAGAGGGGTGGGGGTGTGGGGGAGGGGGGTGTGGGAGGGGGGTGTGTTGCCTCACCGGTTCCTGGCCCTGGCTCCGACTGCACTCATCAGCTCCAGAAACCGGCTCCGGACTCACTCAGTGGCTCCCGTCCCCAGAGCTTGTCACCCTCACACCCCCTGCCTGCGACACAGCCAGCCCCTGCCCGTGGAGCACAGCGCACACTCTGCTCCTGAAGGAGCCGGTGATTAACAGCGGGTGCTGGATGGGGCGTCGCTGTCCCGGCGAATAACAGACCAATAACTTTTGTAATATTTCACCGATTAGAACAAAACCTGGTGCGCTTGGAGCAGAGGAGAATGGTGAGTAATGTGGCGAAAAAATCCTAGCAATGTAGGGTACCGTTTTTGAACAAATTTAAAAACAACGCAAACCGGAAGAGGATAAGATGAGAGTTTTAGTAATAGGATAGGGATAGAAGATAGAGATAGATATAGGATAGATAGATAGATAGAGAGATAGATAGATAGATAGATAGATAGATAGATAGATAGATAGATAGATAGATAGATAGATAGATAGATAGATAGATAGATAGATAGATAGATAGATAGATAGATAGATAGATAGATAGATAGATAGATATAGATAGATAGATAGATGGATGGATAGATAGTCATAAGTGATAGGAGCAGAATTAGGCCATTCAACCCCACAAGTCTACTCCTGCCATTCAATCATGGCTGATCAATCTCTCCATCTGAACCCCATTCCCCTGCCTTCTCCCCATAATCCCTGACACCTAAGGCAAAATAAAAGTCATGTCTCTGGAGGTTATTTTACATTCAATGGTAACTGTCATGGAAATCCCCATTCCCCTTTAAGTTCTCCTCTGAAGCACCACGTTTATATAAGTTCAAATAGCAAATGCGTTGCCAGTTTTCAGAGAATTCCTCCTTCAATTGTAATAGTGTTTGTGTTATTTTAAACAAATATCAGAACATTGGGGGGTGGGTTCAACAAATTGGAAATGAATGGATAAAGTTTAAAGAGAAGGAGAGTGAAGGAGGTTACTGAAGTCTTCAGAAGAAGTAATAAGACAGAAAGTTTACAAAGGGATAAAAGGCTGAGGACAGGCAAAATGGGGACCAATGTGAGGAGAAGGGCAGTGAATACTGAACTAAATGTGTTATATTTGAATGCAAACAATATACAGAACAAAATGGATGAGCTTATATCGCAGTTAGAAATTGGTTGGTATGACCATTGTGGGGAATTATGGAGACGTGGCCTGCAAGAGGATCAGTGGTCATGTGGGATTTGGTCATGTGGGATTTCAATATGCAGGTAGACTGGGAAAATCAGGTTGATACTGGATCCCAAGAGAAGGAATTTGTAGAGTGCCGACGAGATTGCTTCTTAAAGTAGCTTGTAGTTGTGCCCACTAGGGAAAAGGCAATTCCGGATTTAGTATTGTGTAATGACTGGATTTGATTAGGGAGGTAAATATAAGGGAACCCCTAGTAGGTAGTGAACATCTATACTATTACTAAAACTATCAGCTTGTCCTCTTCCGGTTTGCGTTGTTTTTAAATTTGCGCAGAAATGGTACCCTATATTGCTAGGATTTTTGGCACCTTACTCACCCTTCTCTGCTCCAAGTGCACCAAGTTTTGTTCCGATCGGTGAAATATTACAAAGGTTATTGGTCTGTTATTCGCTGGGACGGCGACGCCCCATCCGGCACCCGCTGAGTCAATCACTGAGTCCTTCAGGAGTGGAGTGTGGGCTGTGTTCCGCGGGCGGGTGCGGGCTGTGTTCCGTGGGCGGGGGCGTGTTGTGTTCGCGGGCGGGGGCGGGTTGTGTTCGCGGGCGGGGGCGGGTTGTGGAAGGGGGCGGGGGCGGGTTGTGTTCGCGGGCGGAGGCGGGTTGTGTTCGCGGGTGGGGGGGTGTGAGCACGACAGGAGCTGGGGACGGAAGCCGCTGAGTGAGTCCGGAGCCGGGTCCTGAGGCCGGTGAGTGCAGTCGGAGCTGGGGCCAGGAATCGGTGAGCCCAAACCGCCCCTCCCCCACACCACCCTCCACCACACTCCCCAACACTCCACCCTACTACCCACACCCCCTACAGCCCCCATCCCATACAGCCCGCCTCACCCAAACATCCCCCTCTCCCCCACACATCCGCCTCCCCACACACACCCCACACCCCACAGACACACCCTCCCCCACACCCGAGTGGAGAGTGGAGAGAGTGATGAAGGAGGGAGGGGGGATAGAGGGATAAGGGAGGGAGGGGGGAGAGAGGGATGAGGGAGGGGGAGAGGGGGGAGGGAGGGGGGAGAGAGGGATGAGGGCGGGAGAGAGGGAGGGAGGGGCAAAGAGAGGGAGGGAGTGGGGTAGAGGGTTGGTGGAGTGCAGGGGGGTGGGGTAGAAGGGGTAATGGGCAAGGTGGGATAGAGGGGAGAGAGGGGGACAAGGAGGGGTGGATTTGATGGGAGGGGGATAGGCGTGAGTGGTGGAATATTACGTTGGGGAACGGGTTGCATTGGGGGACCAGGCCTCCCAAGTGATAAGGACCCAATTGGTCCCACCATCTAGTATGACCTTAAATGCAGATACTCTTCAATTATTTTCTGATCTTGAGCTGGGCAGCATCTACAATTTCCATTCGACCTCCTGATTAAAATAAATGAACTGGTCTATTTGCCTTGTTCCACCATTCATTGGGCAATGGTGGTGTTTTGATGGACATGGTTACACCAAAATTATCCAACAAACTCTGAGACATGGAATACAGTGAAAAGCTAATACAGTGCAGTATTTTACCTTGTGGTCTTTCTGATGGGCAAATTGTGAATGTCCATGAGGTCATAAAGTCATAAGAAATAGGAGCATAAATAGGCCATTCGGCCATTTAATCATGGCTGATCTGCTACCTCTGAAACCCATTCTCCTGCCTTCTCCCCATAACCCCTGACAGCCGTACCAAATCAAGAATCTATCCATCTCTGTCTTTAAAATACCCATTGATTTGACCTCCACAGCCTTCAGTGGAAAATAATTCTATAGATTCACCACCCTTTGAAGAAATAAATTCCTCCTCATCTCATTCCTAAAGGAACATCCTTTAATTCTGAGGCTATGAACTCTAGCCCTAGAATATCCCAATAGAGGAATGATCCTCTCCACATCCACTCTATCCAGGCCATTCACTATTCAGTACCTTTCAATGAGGTTCCCCCTCCATCATCCTTCTAAACTCCAGTGAGTGGCGTGGGGGAGGGGGTGGCATGGGGTGGGGAGGGGTGGAGTGGAGGGGAAGGGGTGGTGTGGGGAGGGGGTGGCGTGGGTGGCAGGTGGTGGTGTGGGGGGAGGGGTGGCATGCGGGAAAGGGGTGGCATGGGGGAAGGGGTAGCGTGGGGGGTGGTAGGATGGCATGGGGGTGGGGTGGTGTGAGGGGGTGGGCAGCGTGGGTGGGTGGGCTGGCATGGGAGGAGTGGGGTGGAGGGGATGGGGTGGTGGGGGTGGGTTGGCGGGGGGGTGGGTTGGCGGGGGGGGGGTGGGTGGCAGGGGCGATGGGGTATGTGGATGGGATGGGGGGTGGAGAGGTGTTGGGGGGATGGGGTGGTTTGGGGGGGTGGGGTGGTTTGGGGGGATGGGGTAGGGGGATGGGATGGGGGGTGGGGATGTGCTGGAGGGATGGGGTGGTGTTGGGGGGTGGGGGGTTGGGTGGTGTGGGGGGGAGGTGGGGTGTTGTGGGGGTTGGGGTAGTGTGGGGGGGGTGGGTGGTGGGGGGGGGTGGGATGGTTTGGGGTTGGATGGGGGTGTGAGGGGGAGGGGCAAGGGGGGAGGAACAGGGGAGGGGGAAGAGGGGTGTGGGACTCCACTCAGCGGCCATCGGCCGCGGCACCACACAGCGACTTTCCCGACTCCAATCTTGCAGACCTTCAGTCACCCCCACCCCAGACTTGCAGCCACCCCTCCCCCTCACGCCACCCCACCCCCTCACGCCACCCCACCCCCTCACGCCACCCCACCCCCTCACGCCACCCCACCCCCCATGCCACCCTACCTTCCCCCACGCCACCCCTCCCCCCATGCTACCCCTCTCCCCATGCTACCCCACCCCCACGCCACCTCAAAACTTGGAGCGTTTAGAAGTGAGGAGAACAGTGAGGTGGCGAAAAATCCTAGCGATAAAAGGTACCGTTTTTGTGCTAATTTTAAAAAAAAAGCAAAACGGGAATGGTCAAGATGAGAGTTTTTAGTAATAGTACTAGACTAAGTCCACACAGGAGGGCAGGTCCCCCAAACGCAATATTCCACCTCGCCACCAATTCCAATATTGGTGGCCAGTGTGGGGGCGGGGGGGGGGGCTTTCTGGATTGCTAGCATGGGTGTTGTGGGCTGGAGAGACTGGTTTCCAGAGGGCTAGTACGGACATTGTGGGCCAAAACAATTCTTGGGCTGGCAGCTCAGTCACTCAGGCCTGGCAGCTCAGTCACTCAGGCCTGGTGGGCTGGCAGCTCAGTCACTCAGGGCTGGTGGGCTGGCAGCTCAGTCACTCAGGGCTGGTGGGCTGGCAGCTCAGTCACTCAGGCCTGGTGGGCTGGCAGCTCAGAAACTGCCGGTAATTCTGCCCAAAGCAGGTGACAGACTTTGTGAGAGAGAAGGGGAAGTGGGTGGAGAATCAATTTTAGACACTTTACATCTTTTCTTACAGATCACTGCAATGAAGGAAGAAAGTCTATCCTTGCGTGGATCTCACAAGGAGCCAATGAAGGGAGGGAGAAAATACTAGTGTGAGGTTTAATACTTGCAGGGGGAATACTCATTGACGGGCCGAAAGGACTCTGGGGCTAGTACAGACCTTATGGGCCGAGGGACTCTTTTTAAAAATATATAAAAATCTGAGTGAAATCTCAGTGAAAGGCACTTTATCTGGACTGTTCCTGGCCTCGCACGGGCCTTTCGGGCCAAAATGCTCCTCCTGGGCTAATACGGGCATTTTGGACAAAAGGGACTGGATTCTGGGCTAATAGGGGCCTTGTGGGCCGAAATGAGTGTTTTCAGGTAGGCCAAATGTGGGCTTGCAGTTGACTGACTCACTCACGGCTGGTGGGCGGGCAGTTGACTCACGCCTGGTGAACGCACACATACACACACCCTCCATCACACACACACCCTCCATCTCACACACACAATCCATCACACACACATTCACAGTAACACGCGGACACCCTCCATCAGGCACACACACACCATCACACATACACACACAGCCACACACACACACAGACACCCTCCATCTCACACACACACACACTAACACACACACAATCCATCACACACACACACAGCCACACACAGACTGAGGGCAACTTTATTGAGTTGCACAATACCATGAGGGGCATGGATAATGAAATTCTCACAGAATTTATTCCAGGGTAGAGGATTTAAAAGCTAGAGTGCATAGGCTTAAAGTGAGAGGGAAGAGATTTAAGAGGGACCCCAGGGGCACCCTTTTCACTCGGAAGGCGTTTGGTATTCATTGTGAAGGGAACTGAGTATGAAGGTTGGGATATCATGATGCAGCTGTAGGAGTTGTTCTCTTGTGTGCATTTCTGGAAAGAGTACAGTAGAGACTCACTGGGTTGTTACCTGCGCTTGAAGGCTTGAGTTATAGGGAGAATTTAGATTAGTTTAGTTTAGTGATACAGTGGGGAACCAGGCACTTTGGCCCAGCAAGTCCACAGTGACCAATGATCACCTGAACAATAGTTCTATGTTTTCCCAGTTTCGTATTCTACACACGCAGGACAATTTACAGAAGTGAATGAACCTACAAACCTGCACATCTTTGGGATGTAGGTGGAAATCGGATCACCCGGGAAAACCCCACGCACGTCACAGACAGAACATACAAACTCTGTACAGGCATCACCCGTACTGTGGATTGAATCCGGGTCTCTGCGCTGTAAGGCAGCAAATCTACTGTTGTGTCAACGTGCCATCCTTAAGGTTGAATAGAGTGGGGATATTTTATTTGGAGCTTAAGGGGCTGAACGATAGCGTTATCCTGATGTACAAGATTTTGAGGGGCATGGATCAAGTAAATGGTCTTTTTGCCAGAGAAACGGCTTCTAAAACATGAGTTTACATGCTCCCAATATTGACTGGGTAAATCATAGTGTGAGAGGTTTAGATGGAGTGTAATTTCTCAAAGGTGTTCAGGAGAGTTTTCTCCAGCTATATGTAGTGGGCCCCACATGTGAGAGGGAAACACTTGATCTAGTCTTGGGAAATTGGGAAGGGCAAGTGAATGAAGTGTTCGTGGAGGAGCTTTTTGGGACCAGTGACCACTGTTCAATTAGGTTTAAGATAGTTATGGATAGGGACAGAGAGCGCCCATGCATTTAAATGCTAAATTGTGGTAAGGCCAATTTTGAGGGTATGAGAGAAAGTCACGCTCAAGTTGATTGGAGCAGATTATTTGAGGGGAAAGGAACATCAGCCAAGTGGGATGTTTTTCAAAGTGTGCTGATGAAAGCTCAGGATATGTACGGCCCAGTTAGAGTGAAGGGCAAAGCAGGCAAATGACGAGAGAAATAGAGGCATTGGTCAAGAGTAAAAGGGACGCAAGGGACAGGTATAGACATTTGGCACAAGTATATCCCTGGAGGAGTTTTGGGAACGAAGGAGCAAAGTAAAAAAAGGAAATCAGAAAGGGCAAAAAGTGGCCAGGAGATAGGTCTGGCAACGAGCATTAAAGATAATTCCAAGAGATTTATAAATACATAATGGGGAACCTCCCTGTGAGTCTCTATGGGTGGAACTCAGTAATGGACAAGGAATTGTCACTTTCATGGACTGTAATGTATTAAAGGCCTCCCAATAGGCTGTGTGAATTAGAGGAGCAAATATGCACAGATTGCAGATGATATAAGAACAAACCATTTATTTTATAAATACATAAGGGGCAGGAATTAAAGCGGTCACCTCTGTGTGGAGCCACAGGTGATGGGCAAGGTCCACAATGAGTATTTCTCCTCTGTATTTACCGAGGAGTGAGACAAAAGACATAGAAATTTGGGGCAGTCACTGCAAGTGTCTTGAGAACAGTCAGTGTTATGGTTGAAGAGGTACTGAAGGTACTATCGTGTATGAAGGTAGACAAATCTCCAGGGCCTGATCAGATATATCCAAGGACATTGTGGGAAACCAGAGAGGAAATTGCGTGAGCCCTGGTTGAAATTTATGTGTTGTCTTAAATACAGGAGAGGTGCCGGAAGATTGGAGGGTGGCAAATGTTGTGCCTCCATTTAAAAAGGGCTGCAGGGAAAATGCTGGGAACGGTGAGCTTAACATCTGTAGTTGGAAAATTACTGGAGAATATTCTGATGGATAGGACATACAGGCATTTAGACGGACAAGGGTTGATTAGGGATAGTCAGCATGGTTTTGTACGTGGGATGTTGTGAATCACAAATCTGATTGAGTTTTTTTGAAAACGTAACCAAAAAAGTTGATGAGGGCAGTGCTGTAGCTGTTGTGACATGGACTTCAGCAAAGCATTCGACAAGGTTCCGCATGGTAGGCTGCTCTGGAAGGTTAGATCGCATGGGATCCAAAGAGAGATAGCTGAATGGATAGAAAATTAGCTTCATGGAAGGAAGCAGAGGGTGATGCTGGAAGGTTGCTTCTAGGTTTGGAGGCTTGTGACTAGTGGTGTGCCTCAGGGTTCAGTGCTGGGCCCGTTATTCTTTGTTATCTGCATCAATGATTTGGATGAGAACATACATGGCAAGATTAGCAAGTTTGCAGATGATACAAAAGTGGGTGGTTTTGCAGACAGTGAAGATGGTTGTGAACAAATAGACAAGTATCTTGATCGATTGGCCATGTGGGCTGAAGAATAGTAGGTGGAATTTAATACAGGGAAATGTGAGGTGTTGCATTTTGGGATGTCTAACATGGGCAGGACCTAAACAGTGAATGGTAGGGCTCTGGGGAGTGTTGTAGAGCAGAGGGATCTAGGGGTGCAGGTGCATGGTTCCTTGAAAGTCAAGTCACAGGTAGATTGGTTGGTCAAAAAGACTTTTGCCCTCTGGCCTTCATCAGTCAGAGTATTGAATATAGATGTTTCGAGGACATGTTGCAGTTATATAGGACATTGGTGAGGCTCCATTCAGAGTATAGTGTTCAGTTCTGGGCACCATGTTATAGGAAAGATGTTGTCAAGCTGGAAAGGGTACAGAAAAGATTTAGAAGGGTGTTGCCAGGACTAGAGGGTCTGAGCTATAGGGAGAGGTTGAGTAGGCTGGGACTCTATTCCTTGGAGTGCGGGAGGATGAGGGGTGATCTTATATAGGTGCATAAAATCATGAGAGGAATAAATCGGGTGGATGCACAGAGTCTCTTGCCCAGAGTAGCTGAATCAAGGACCAGAGGATATAGGTTTAAGGTGAAGGGGAAAAGATTTAATAGGAAACTGAGGGGTAACCTTTTCACACAAAGTGTGGTGAGTGTATGCAACAAGCTGGTAGTTAAGGGATAATCCCAACATTTAAGAAACAGTTATACAGGTACAAGGATAGGACAGGTTTGGAGGGATATGGGCCAAATGCAGGCAGGTGGGACGAGTGTAGCTGGGACATTTTGGCCGGTGTGGGTGTTGGGCCGAAGGGCCTGTTTCCACACTGTATCACTCTATGACTCTCAGGTGAGAGTGCATAGATTTAGCAGGGTCTTCAGCTGCAAGTTCTTCACTCAGAGATGTGTCCGTTTCTGGAATGAGCTGCCAGAGGAAGCGATAGAAGTGTATACAATTGCAACTTTTAAAAGACATTTGTATGGATTGGATGGTTTTAGAAGGCGGTGGGTGAAATGTAGGCAAATGGGTCAGGCCAAATTTATTGGCATTGCTATGGTGGCTGAAGGTTCTGTTTTGTTGTTGTACAGATGTATGACTCTACATGCTAGAAACTGCTAAAGTTTTAGTTGTGTCTTTATTCAAATCAACATAAAGGAATCATGCTGATATTATGCTCCCTTTGAAATTTGTACTGAATAGTTTCATTCACACCCCGCTATAGTTTGTCTTCAAAACTGATAGCTCAACACTTTCTAATCAGAATCTATTTCTGTTCATCTTTCATGAGTTTGAAACTGGATGATCTGCCGTCAAGGCTCATTAAATAAATGGTTTGGTTTTTAAGTACAAATCATTTTTCCTTCCAATTTACACATATTTTAATTGCATTTTTTCCCTCATAAACTAGCAAAATTACCCACATTTTCATCCCCTGGTGTGCAGTACCCAGCAGGAAGGACCACAACATTAAGTAGTCTTTCAGCCAAATCATGCACCTCATGGTCCTCATGTCTACCTACTTCCAGAAGACTGAATTCTAAACTGTTCAGCATCATAAATTTAATTTGGAACCATGAATCATGCAAGTGATAGTATAATATTAATGATCAGGAGTTGACAATACACACAGAAAGTGTAGCTGCGTAGGAGTACTGATGAGCGATCATCGACTTGAAACTTAAACTCTGCTTCTTTCTCCACAGATGCTGCCTTGCTCAATGTTTCCCAATGTTTTGTTTTAAATTTCCTTTTATTAATATCTACATTCTTAGACAAGGCTGAATATTAACTCTTAAAAACAGGTTGACGTGTTATATTCCGGACGGGCAAAATGAATAAAAACTTACATGCAGGTTGCCTGGATCACAAGAGAGAGATTTATTACTCAACGTTCCCTACTTATATACAACACCAAGTCATTAACATATACATGAATATGCATGAATACATTACACTGCTCTCCTTTTTTAAAGTATTAAATCTAAGTACTCAGTTATAATTTTGTTGTTATGATACTTGATTTAAACCAGTATTCATGAAATCTTAAATGATAAACATAATATATTTCTTTTACATATTTACACATTTTCGTTTTACTTATACGGTGAGTTACTTAACTTACAAACCTAATCAGACTACTGGTTTACGGATCCTGCCTGATCATCTAACAGTAACAGGTGTAACAGGTTTAGGTGTGACTCAACTGTTGGCTTGTTTGGCTCTGTTTTAGTACCCTGACTTTGACCAGAGGAATCTGTTTCTTTGTCTGTACTAACTGAACTTTGTGTTTCAATCACAGTGGTCTCTTCCAACTTACTTTCAGATGAAAACTCAGGGATTAGGACTTCATGCTCAGTTTTTGGTTCATCTTTGGCTGGAATCATTTGATCAACATGAACACTTTTGACCCTATCTCCAACCTTTTGTATCTTTTTGTTCCACACACTTCCACTATTTTCCCAGGTACACAAAAACGCTGGAGAAACTCAGCGGGTGCAGCAGCATCTATGGAGTGAAGGAAATAGGCAACGTTTCGGGCCAAAACCCTTCTTCAGACTGATGGGGGGTGGGGGGAGGCGGGGAGAAGAAAGGGAAAAGGAGGAGGAGGAGGAGGAGCCCGAGGGCTGAGGGAGAGGTAGGAAGGGGAGGAGACAGCAAGGGCTGACAGAATTGTGAGAATTCAATGTTCATGCCACCAGGATGCAGACTCCCCAAGCGGAATATGAGGTGCTGTTCCTCCAATTTCCGGTGTTGCTCACTCTGGCCGTGGAGGAGGCCCAGGATAGAGAGGTCGGATACAGAATGGGAGCGGGAGTTGAAGTGCTGAGCCACCGGGAGGTCAGGTTGGTTAATGCGGACCGAGCGGAGGTGTTCGGCGAAACGATCGCCAAGCCTACGCTTGGTCTCACCGATATAGATCAGCTGACATCTAGAGCAGCGGATGCAATAGATGAGGTTGGAGGAGGTGCAGGTGAACCTCTGTCACACCTGGAACGACTGCTTAGGTCCTTGAATGGAGTTGAGGGGGGAGGTAAAGCGACAAGTGTAGCATCTCTTGCAGTTGCAAGGGAATGTGCCCGGGGAAGGTGTGGTGCGGGAGGGAAGGGAAGAATTGACAAGGGAGTTACGGAGGGAGCGGTCTTTGCGGAAGGCAGACAGGGGGGGAGATGGGAAGATGTGGCGAGTGGTCGGGTCACGTTGGAGATGGCGAAACTGACGGAGGATCACTTGTTGTATGTGATGGCTGGTGGGGTGAAAGGTGAGGACCAGGGGGACTCTGCCCTTGTGGCGAGTGGGGGGATGGGGAGAGAGAGCAGTGTTACGGGGTATGGAGGAGACCCTGGTGCGAGCCTCATCTATAGTAGGAGAGGGGAACCCCCGTTCCCTGAAGAATGAGGACATTTGTGATGCCCTGGTGTGGAACACCTCATCCTGGGAGCAGATGCGGTGTAGACGGAGGAATTGGGAATAGGGGATGGGGATGGAGTCCTTACAGGAAGCAGGGTGGGAGGACGAGTAGTCAAGATAGCCGTGGGAGTCAGTGGGTTTATAGTGAATGTCGGTCAGAAGTCTATTACC
>CM075981.1:44159545-44195175 GCA_038087875.1 Malacoraja senta | reverse complement strand
TGGTGGTGGTGGTTCTTAGTCGTTGCTTCAGTATGGGTAGGTCCAGAGAAGTTGTTGGTGATATTAACTCCTAGGAATTTGATGTTTTCAACCATGTCTACTTTGGCACCATCAATACAGACTGGGGTGTGTGTACCGCTTCACTTCCTGAAGTCCATCACTATCTCATTTGTCTTGCTGACATTGAGAGAAAGGTTGTTGTCTCGACACCAGGACACAAGGTTCTCAATCTCCTTCCTGTACTCCATCTCATCATCACTTGTGTCGTCACAATGGTGGTGTCGTCTGCGCAATTGAAAATGGAATTAAATTTGTCCATGGCTGCACAGTCGTGGGTGTACAAGGAGTAAAGAAGGGCGACTGAGAATGCAGTCTTGTGGAGCACTAATGTTGAGGATTATTGTAGACGATTTGTCCCCTATCCTCACTGATTGGGGTCTCTTGGTCAGGAAACTTCCCCCCTCTCACTCTGAAGCTATGTGTAGATTGGCTAGTTCATACTAGCCAATTATAGTGCTTGTTAGTAGTGACTCCGCCTATTATGTGCTTTATATTATCAAGAGCTTGCCTACGCTAGTTAGTCTGAGTAGCAGCTAGGAATGTAATGTCTGCAGATCATTGCTGTAAGTAGATTTAATAAACATGTGTTGTATCTTGATGTATGTTCGAGTCGGCTCATTACACTATGTTTTGTATTATTTGATAACTTAACTCTGGGAAAATATTTTGAACTAATCTATACCTCCCATAATTTAATAAACTTCTGTCAGGTCTCCCCTCATCTCTGATGCTCCATAAAATAACAATCTAGGTTTGAACAAACCTTTCCTTATAGATAATACCCTGTAATCCAGGCAGCAGCATGTTAAACATCGTCTGCACCTCTCCAAAGTCTCCACGTCCTTCCCATAATGGGGCAACTAGATCTGCACACAATACTCCAAAATGTGGCCCAACCATCTATACTATTACTAAAAGTTTAATCTTGACCACTTCCTGTCTACGTTGTAAATACATTTTAGAAAAAACGCTATCCAATAGCGCTATGATTTTTCCGCCATCCTACTCACCGTCCTCCTCTCCCTCCAACTGCCCCAAGTTTTTTCCGATCGGTGAAATAATAAAAGGTTATGAATGTTTTAAAAATTTGGTGAGATCAGCTGATTGGTCTTCTCGCCTGTCAGTTACCATGATGAAGGTAACGCCCCTTCCGGGGGGGCCAGGAGAATAAAGCCCCGGAGGCCGGACGTGAGTCAGTCACCCCGGAAATCCGTGAGTGAGAGTTGAGTCCCAGAACTGTGAGTCTATGCCATGAGTGAACTGAACTGTGAGTCTGCACTGTGCTGCTTGAACTAAACTGAAGGGTTGGTCTGCACTGTGCTGCTTGAACTGCATGTTGCGCTCATTCCAGAAGTCCTGCTCACTGCGGAGGTCCCGCTCAGGGGAGATGCCACTTCAACAGTGTGAGTAGATTCAAGAGAGTTTTACTGTCATATATATGTTGTGTGTGAGTGTGTGAGAGTGTGTGATGGATGGTGTGAGTGTGTATGTGAGATGATGTGTGTGTGAGATGGTGTGTGTGTGAGATGGAGGGTGTGTGTGTGAGTGTATGTGTGTGAGATGAAGGGTGTGTGTGTGTGTGTGTGCACACCAGCCATGAGTGAGTAAATTGCCAGCCCACCAGCCGTGAGTGAGCGAACTGCCAGCCCACCAGCCGTGAGTGAATCAACTGCCAGCCACCAGCCGTAAGTCAACTACCAGCCCACCAGCCATGAGTGAGTCGGCTGCCAGCCCACCAGCCGTGAGTGAGTCGGCTGCCAGCCCACCAGCCGTGAGTGAGTCGGCTGCCAGTCCACCAGCCGTGAGTGACTGAGCTGCTAGCCCACCAGCTGTGAGTGACTGAGCTGCCAGCCCACCAGGCCCGAGTGACTGAGCTGCCAGCCCACCAGGTCCGAGTGACTGAGTTGCCAGCCCACCAGACCCGAGTGACTGAGCTGCCAGCCCAAGAATCCATTCATAGAAACATAGAAACATAGAATTTAGGTGCAGGAGTAGGCCATTCGGCCCTTCGAGCCTGCACCGCCATTCAATATGATCATGGCTGATCATCCAACTCAGTATCCCATACCTGCCTTCTCTCCATACCCTCTGATCCTTTAGCCACAAGGGCCACATCCTAACTCCCTCTTAAATATAGCCAATGAACTGGCCTCGACTACCCTCTGTGGCAGAGAGTTCCAGAGATTCACCACTCTCTGTGTGAAAAAAGTTCTTCTCATCTTGGTTTTAAAGGATTTCCCCCTTATCCTTAAGCTGTGACCCCTTGTCCTGGACTTCCCCAACATCGGGAGCAATCTTCCTGCATCTAGCCTGTCCAACCCCTTAAGAATTTTGTAAGTTTCTATAAGATCCCCTCTCAATCTCCTAAATTCTAGAGAGTATAAACCAAGTCTATCCAGTCTTTCTTCATAAGACAGTCCTGACATCCCAGGAATCAGTCTGGTGAACCTTCTCTGCACTCCCTCTATGGCAACAATGTCCATATTCAACCCACAATGTCCATATTAGCCCTCTGGAAACCAGTCCCTTTGGCCCACAACACCCATACTAGCGCCCCAGAATCCACCCCCCCCCCCCCACTGGCCACCAATATTGTAATTGGTAGAGAGGTGGAATATTGCGTTGGGGGACCAGCCCTCCTGTGTGAACATGGATGGAGAACTGGCTGGCAGACAGGAAGCAAAGAGTAGGAGTAAACGGGTCCTTTTCAGAATGGCAGGCAGTGACTAGTGGGGTACCGCAAGGCTCAGTGCTGGGACCCCAGCTATTTACAATATATATTAATGATTTGGACGAGGGAATTGAATGCAACATCTCCAAATTTGCGGATGAGACGAAGCTGGGGGGCAGTGTTAGCTGTGAGGAGGATGCTAGGAGGCTGTAAGGTGACTTGGATAGGTTGGGTGAGTGGGCAAATGCATGGCAGATGCAGTATAATGTGGATACATGTGAGGTTATCCACTTTGGTGGCAAAAACAGGAAGTAGACTATTATCTGAATGGTGGCCGATTAGGAAATGGGGAGATGCAACAAGACCTGGGTGTCATGGTACACCAGTCATTGAAAGTAGGCATGCAGGTGCAGCAGGCAGTGAAGAAAGCGAAGTAGCATTCACAGCAAAAGGATTTGAGTATAGGAGAAGGGAGGTTCTACTGCAGTTGTACAGGGTCTTGGTGAATCCACACCTGGAGTATTGCGTACAGTTTTGGTCTCCTAATCTGAGGAAAGACATTCTTGCCATAGAGGGAGTACAGAGAAGGTTCACCAGACTGATTCCTGGGATGTCAGGGCTTTCATATGAAGAAAGACTGGATAGACTTGCTTGTACTCACTAGAATTTAGAAGATTAAGGGGGGGATCTTATAGAAACTTACAAAATTCTTAAGGGATTGGACAGGCTAGATGCAGGAACATTGTTCCCTATGTTGGGGAAGTCCAGAACAAATGGTCACAGTTTAAGGAAAAGGGGGAAGTCTTTTAGGACCGAGATGAGAAAAAAAAAATTCACACAGAGAGTGGTGAATCACTGGAATTCTCTGCCACAGAAGGTAGTTGAGGCCAGTTCATTGGCCATATTTAAGAGGGAGTTAGATGTGGCCCTTATGGCTAAAGGGATCAGGGGGTATGGAGAGAAGGCAGGCACGGGATACTGAGTTGGATGATCAGCCATGATCATATTGAATGGCGGTGCAGGCTCGAAGGGTCGAATGGCCTACTCCTGCACCTATTTTCTATGTTTCTATGTTTTCTATGTTTCTAAATCACTGTGAATCCCATGCATTTGGGATGGGATCACCCAACCATGAAGGACCTTTTCAAGTACATTACCAGAGGCATGTAGACTACAACCTGCTGCCCTACTTCCATCACTTCCTCAAAAACCCCAATCAAGTTTTGAGCAAAGCACAAAGTACTGGAGTAACTTAGCAAGTCAGGCAACATCTGCGGAGGGAATGGATAAGCGATGTTTTGGGTCGGGACTCTTCTTCAGACTGTGTTTTGCTCAAGATTTTAGCATCTTTAGTTCCTTCTGCACCCAATCCAGTTTGTAACACATGACCACCCTCCCAAAGCCATGCTGACTGTTCCTAATTAGCCCATCCTCTTCCAAATACGAGTAAATCCCATCCCTAAGAATCTTCTCCGATAGCTTTCCTACCACTGATGTCAGGCTCACCAGCCTATAATTTTCTGCATTGACCCTATGTTCTTTCTGTTGGTTTGATCTCTTAATGTTTGGAATACAGGGAACAAAATATATTATCACAAAATTAATTGTTCAGTAAAATAAATCAATACAAAGGCAATTGACATTGGTGTAAAATTGATCGCTGTAGACAGATACAGTCAACTTTTATCCAGAATACACATTTGGAAATGACTTATCCAACATTAGACAGCAAATGCAAGTGGAATTGTTCAACACAAATTTGGTGGTTTCAGGCAGTGAACAACACTGTTACGGGAATCACCAGGATATAGATTATCTTTGCATATGGTGTAGAAATGGCAGATAGCGCATGAATGGTGAGATGAACAAGCAAACAGACATGGAGATGGCTAATGCTGCCACCAGGTTATCCATTTGTAATAATGACCCAGTTTTGCTCTATCCACAGACAGTTTCTGATCAACTGAGACTTTCTACTACTAACCTCTTCATTTCAGGCTTCAGCAATACCTCTGACCTGGATCTTCTAGCTTTAACCTGCTTCTTTGGTTGTTTTCTGTCTTTCAAACTGCCCTCATTAATTTATCAGCCACCTGGCTACATAGGTAGCATAATCACCTGTGGTGTACTCTATCAGAGGTCATAAGGAATAGGAGTAGGATTAGGCCATTCAGCCATCAAGTCTACTCCTCCATTCAATCATGACTGATCCGTCTCTCCCTCCAAACCCCATCCTCCTGCCTTCTCCCCATAACCTATGACACCTGTACTAATCAAGAATCTATCTATCTCTTCGCTCTTCATCTCTTTAATGACTTCCGCTTTCCGAGCCCCCACTCCCTCATGTTTACTAGGGACGTTCAGTCACCTCCACCCCCACCAGGAAGGCCGTAAAGCCCTCCATTTTTTTCCTCAACTGCAGAAACCATCCAATTTCCCTCTACTAACACTCTACTCTGCATAGCAGAGCTGGTCCTCACCCTCCACAACTTCTCCTTTGACTCCTCCCACTTCCTCCAAGTCCAAGGCGTAGCTATGGGCACGCGCATGGGCCCCAGCTATGCCGGCCTCTTTGTCGGGTACGTTGAACAATCCCTGTTCTAGGCATACACTGGCCCAATCCCAGAACTTTATCTCTATTATATTGCCGACTGCATTGGTGCTACTGCCTGCACCCATGCAGAACTCACGAAACTTCATCAACTTCACCATCAATTTACATCCTGCACTCAAATTTACTTGGACCATCTCCGACACCTCCCCATTCTTGATCTCACAGTCTCCATCACAAGAAATAGACTATTGACTGATGTCTATTACAAACCCACTGACTCCCACAACTATCTCAACTACACTTCTTCCCATCCTGCTTCTTGCAAAGACTCTATCACCTACTCCCAATTCCTCCATCTACGCCGCATCTGCGCCCAAGATGAGGTGTTCCATACCAGGACCAGGACAACCGAGATGTCCTCATTCTTTAGGGAATGGGGGCTCCCCTCTCCCATCATAAATGAGGCCCTCCTCAGACCCCACAGCTATGCCCTTGCTCCCCCTCCCCCTAGTTGCATCAGAGACTAAATCCCCCTGGTCCTTACCTTCCACCCCATTAGCCGTCACATACAACACAGATGCTGCCTGTCCCGCTGAGTTACTCCAGCTTTTTGTGTCTATCTACTGTATCTACTGTATCTCTGCCTTAAAAATATCCACTAACTTGGCCTCCACAGCCACCTATTCCCTTCGTCCTATTCATCTTACCCCTCTCTGTAACTTGAAACAGTTGGTTTTTTGCTTTTCAAGTTCTGATTTGATGCTCTTTGATCTTAATCATGAGCTGTGTTTCTATTCCCACAGGTGCTGCCTGACCTTCTGACTGTTTCCGGCATTTCTGTTTTCCTTTTGGATTTCCAGCACCATTCTCATTCTGATTTATAAGACATCATGCTGCCAGAGGAATATTTGATGTTCAAATAGTAGCGTAACAATAAATGCTTTGATAAGATAAAACATCAAAGATTTCAGCAAACTGACATCTTTCTGAATAGGTTTAACGGTTGTTTAACACTTCCAAAAGGCTAACACACCAAATCTGTTATCTGGTGACGTATGTTTCACCTCTACCAGTCTGAGGCCAGGCGCCAACTCTCAGACACCTCCTCCTAGTTATCCTGGGACCATGACCCCAAAGACGAGCACCAGGCCATTAACTCAAGCACCATCATTGGCATCATCGCTTCCGGCTCCCTGCCCTCCCAAGCCTCCAATCTCCTCCTTCCCCAGCCCCGCAAGGCCCGATTTTACCTTCTCCCCAAAATCCACAGACCCATTGTTTCTCCCTGTTCATGTCGTACCGAAATTATTTCCACATACCTTGATTCCATCCTATCCCCCCTGTTCAAATCCCTCGCTACCTATGTCCAAGACACCTCACATGCTTTTTGTTTCCTTCATGACTTCCGTTTTTCTAGGTCCCCATTCATTCATCTTCACCATGATGTCCTACACCTCCATCCCCCACCAGGAGGGTCTTAAAGCCCTCCATTTCTTCCTCAACCACAGAACCAACTAATTCCCATCTACTAATACTCTCCTCTGCCAAGCGGAGCTGGTCCTTACCCTCAACAACTTTTCCTTTGACTCCTCTCATTTCCTCCAAATCCAAGGCGTAGCTATGGGCACGCAAATGGGCCCAGCTATGCCTGCCTCTTTGTAGGGTATGTCGAACAATGCCTGTTTGAGGCGTATCGTGGCTCTATCCCCGAACTCTACCTCCGCTACATTGACAACTGCATTGGTGCTACCTCCTGCACCCATGCACAACTCACTGACTTCATCCATTTCAACACTAACTTCCATCCGGCACTCAAATTCACCTGGACCATTTTAGACACCTCCCTACCATTTCTAGACCTCATCATCTCCCTTGCAGGTAACAAATACTGTACCTCATCTACTGCATCGCTGTTCCAGATGTCAACTTCTCTACATCGGTGAGACCAAGCGTAGGCTTGGCGATCGCTTCGCCCAACACGTCCGCTCAGTTCTCAATAACCAACCTGATCTACCGGTGGCTCAGCACTTCAACTCCCCCTCCCATTCCGAACCCGACCTTTCTGTCCTGGGCCTCCTCCATGGCGAGGATTGAGTCCCACTGCAAATTGGAGGAGCAGCACCTCATATTTCGCTTGGGTAGTTTACACCCCAGCGGTATGAACATTGTCTTCTCCAATTTCAGGTAGTCCTTGCTTTCTCCCTCCTTCCCCTCCCCTTCCCAGCTCCCCCACAGTTTAATCTCTCCGCCTCTTCCTTTCTTTTTCCCGCCCCCCCCCGACATCAGTCTGAAGAAGGGTCTCGACCTGAAACTTCGCCTATTCCTTCGCTCCATTCATGCTGCCTCACCCGCTGAGTTTCTCCAGCTTTTTTGTCTACCTTGCATGTTTTTGGTAATATTTCTACATTGTGCAGGCCAGAGGAAAGTTAATGTTTATAAACTGTATTTCTGTTTGCAGTTTCTTTGACTCTCTGGGTTCCTCATAGTATGCTCGGGTAGAATTATTAGTTAGTTTCATTCACCACAAATGCAAGTATTTCTTGTTGAAGACCTATGTCTAAAGTAAATGTTAAGCTCTTGATACGTTTGATTTGTCCTGTAGTTGGTGGGCTGCATTCAAGGACTTCATTGCAGAGTCGCATGGTCATATAGGAGGTCAAATATACAGGCCTCTGACCTGTAACTCACCTTGGCCATCTGCTCTGCAATGCACAGGTTTAGAAATCAGAGATAGTCTAACTCCCGGTAAGTATCACCCATTCTCTATCAATCCTTCTAGGTTTCAGGCCAAAAGAAGTTCTCACAACACATACACTACATGACATGTACTAAACAGGAGGTTTTCTCATTAAGCTCGGAACAAATATCCTTTGTATTCTGCAACCTTTTCAACCATCCAAGAAATTCAATGTACAAAACTGCTGCTCTTAATGATATATCAAACACTGTCACAGAACACAAATAAATACAAAACTATTATGGTTCCTAAAAGATAAATGTTCACACTTTTAAATGTATATAATTCCAATGAGTAGATTAGGGGGTATTAGCTAAAGGTAGATGTTGATAAGACTCTGGTACCCCAGAGGTAGCGGGAGACATGATGAAAGATATACAATTATGAGAGGCATAGATAGAGTAGACTGTCAGAATAATTTGCCCAAGATGGAAAAATAGGAAGATTAAACGAGAACTTACCAGTTTGAAGTTTGATCTTTATTTTATGAGGTGTTCCGATGAGCGATTACGTGAAGAACCCTGCCAGTCAGCATGCGCGTCAATTTTCAAAGCAGCGGTGTGAAATCACAGATAATAGTAACTGAAATAACATAGTAAGAATATAAAACAGACCATCCAGTTGACCTTTATGATAATGAGGGCCGGGAGCGGTGGGCACGTAATCGCTCATCGTAACTCCTCATAAAATAAAGATCAAACTTCAAACTGGTCAGTTCTCGTTTAATCTTACTATTTTACTTCGGAGTCACGTGAGTGATTCTGTGAAGAATTCAAAGCTCTGTGATTTCATGCCATAGATACTAATCCAGGCGTCTCACACTGCATCAGTTGACGCAGGTGGAGTGAATAATGAGCAATACAGTGAAACATGGTACAGATTAACATGTTGCTTTAATTCACAAATAAATGAAGAAACATACAATAGCGACCCCTCTCTCGCAGGGGGAAGCTAGGAAACAGAACTTAAAATGGAATGGGCGATCACCCCAGTTTCGATAAGTGGTTTATTATAAAACCGGTGAAATGTCAGTTCATTTGACCATCCTGCGGCCGCGAGGATATGGTCTAGAGGCTGTCCTAGTGATTGAACATCCTAGCGGCCGCGAAGATACGGGTTAAAGACTGCATGGATGAACTACAATAATTGTTCATCCCAGTTTGGCAAAGAATAAATCAGGGAAGGTAGTGCATCCATGGATAACAAGGGATATCAGGGATAGTATCAAAACAAAAGATGAAGCATACAAATTAGCCAGAAAAAGCAGCCTACCAGAAGACTGGGAGAAATTCAGAGTCCAGCAAAGGAGGACAAAGGGCTTAATTAGGAAAGGGAAAATAGATTATGAAAGAAAACTGGCAGGGAACATAAAAACTGACTGCAAAAGTTTTTATAGATACGTGAAGAGAAAAATATTGGTTTGTAGTGGCATCAAACATGGCGAATGAAGGTGAGACGTCAGGCCGGTTCAAAGAGTCGTTTATTCAGTGGTGATACGTTAGGTTAGTGCTAACTATAATAACAGTGTTGCGGTAGCTGAGCGAGGTTGTTCACTCGGGCTCAGCTACCGGTTGAATACCTTAAGGTCTCGAGGTGAGATGACCTTAAGTACCAGGACACTCCCTCTAGCCCATGACGTTACATGCCCGCCCTCGTACTTCCTGACGAGGGTTCGAGCATAAGTGGCCCATGTATAGGCTGATGCCACAGGACCCCCCCCCCCCCAGAACCGGAGGAAGGAATAGCATGGTCGAGGGCGGCTACTGCTTGTTGGTCTGGGACACCCTGGGCGTGGGTCGGGACGGAGGGCCCACGGGCGCAGTAACGCTCTGCGTGGGCGATCCCGAGGTACCGAGGGGTGCGAGGGGACCGATGCAGAAGCCGCCGGATGGAAGTGACACAGTCGCATCTCCTCGACCAGCTAAGGGAGAGTGTCCTGTGAAATACAGCCCCCAGCAACGGCTGGAAGATGTCGGCAACAATGAGGGGAAAAAATAAAATAAAATAAACAAACCAATTTCTGAACCGGGCGTGGAGATGCAGTGAACACAAAAGGAACAGTAACAACACAAATTACAGTGCAATCAGTGTCCAAAGTTCAAATTGTCCAGTGTTCATTGTGCAGGATAGGAAAGCTGTGCAGTGTTGCAGTGACAGCCTCCGACCTGACGGTGGCGCTGTTGCTGGTGGTCAGGCTGCAGGGACTGCATCCGGCTGGAAGGTGGCACTGTGGACGGCGGTGAGGCTGCAGTGACGGCATCCGGCCGGAAGGTGGCGCTGTGGACGGCGGTCAGGTAAGTTCAAGCTTCTCTTCCGGCTGGCCGCGGCGGCCATTTTTGTAGTCGGGGCGGCCGCTTGTTCAGGAGGCCGCGGCGGCCATTTTGCCGGCCGGTTGAAGCGGCGTTCACCAACGATTGAAGACCGGTGAGGAGAAGAAGGGCTTCTTCGGCGGTCGCCCCAGGTAAGCCCGCCCTATCGGGTGGCTGGGCCCTGGGCATCGGCCGGCGGGGCCAGGTGCGGTGCTGAGCGTGGAGCCGCGGCGAGCCTGTTGCAGTGCCAGGTCTGCAGCCATGTCCGCGGTGCGGCCCGGTGCGGTGCTGGTGAGGTGAGGCCGGGGCAGGGCCTGGAGCGGAGAGGCCCGGTGCAGTGCAGGGCATGGAGCCATGTTCGCGGTGCAAGGCCGGGGCCAGGTCCATTGTCGGGAGCGGGAGAGCGATAGGTACTCTCTCTGTGCTCCCGGGGCCGTTGGGCGTGTGTAGGCATTGCTTTGGGCAGGAGGCTGCTATGCTCGCAGCTCCTGCAGCAGCTGGTGGGACAATGGCGGCTGGTAAAACCTCTCCGCTCCGGTGGTCGGCTCCAGGCAGGTCATGCGGGGGAGCTCGGTGGCCGTCACACAAGGCGGCCTGCCCCGTTGCCGGGAGCGGGAGAGCGGCGGCAGCCGCGGCTTCTCAGCTCCGGTGAGCAGCAGCTGGTGGGGAAGAGGCGGCATCCCAGATGTAGCGGCATACCTCACTGCAGGGCCTGGTTGGCGGCAGCTTAGTTCTGCAGGGCTGGGCAGCCGGCTGTAGACATCAGGTCTCCCGAGGCTGCGTGCGTCAGGTAAAATCCAAATTTCAATTTGGACAGTCGGGGGTCACCAATGTAGCGGCACCAAACGTGGTGAGACGTCAGGCCGGTTCAAAGAGTCGTTTATTCAGTGGTGACACGTTAGATTGGTGCTAACTATAATAACAGTGTTGCTGTTGCTGTAGCAGAGCGAGGTTGTTCACTCGGGCTCAGCTACCAGTTGAATACCTTAAGGTCTCGAGGTGAGATGACCTTAAGTACCAGGACACTCCCTCTAGCCCATGACGTCACGTGCCCGCCCTCGTACTTCCTGACGAGGGTTCGAGCATAAGTAGCCCGTGTATAGGCTGACGCCACAAGTTAAAACAAATGTAGGTCCCTTGCAGTCAGAAACAGGTGAATTGATCATGGGGAACAAGGACATGGCAGACCAATTGAATAACTACTTTGGTTCTGTCTTCACTGAGGAACACTTAAATAATCTGCTGGAAATAGCAGGGAACGGGGGGTCAAATGAGATGGAGGAACTGAGTGAAATCCAGGTTAACCGGGTAGTGGTGTTAGGTAAATTGAATGGATTAAAGGCCGACAAATCCCCAGAGCCAGATAGGCTGCATCCCAGAGTATTTAAGGAAGTAGTCCCAGAAATAGTGGATGCATTAGTGATCATTTTTCAAAACTCTTTAGATTCTGGAGTAGTTCCTGAGGATTGGAGGGTAGCTAATGTAACCCCACTTTTTAAAAGGGAGGGAGAGTGAAAACGGGGAATTACAGACCAGTTAGTCTAACATCGGTAGTGGGGAAAATGCTAGTCAGTTATTAAAGATATGATAGCAGCACATTTGGAAAGTGGTGAAATCATTGGACAAAGTCAGCATGGATTTACGAAAGGTAAATCATGTCTGACGAATCTTATAGAATTTTTCGAGGATGTAACTAGTAGAGTGGATAAGGGAGAACCAGTGCATGTGTTATATCTGGACTTTCAGAAGGCTTTCGACAAGGTCCCACATAAGAGATTAGTATATAAACTTAAAGCACATTGTATTGGGGGTTCAGTATTGATGTGGTAGAGAACTGGCTGACAAACAGGAAGCAAAGAGTAGGAGTAAACGGGTCCTTTTCAGAATGGCAGGCAGTGACTAGTGGGGTACCGCAAGGCTCAGTGCTGGGACCCCAGCTATTTACAATATATATTAATGATTTGGATGAGGAAATTGAATGCAACATCTCCAAGTTTGCAGATGACACGAAGCTGGGGGGCAGTGTTAGCTGTGAGGGGGTTGCTAGGAGGCTGCAAGGTGACTTGGATAGGCTGGGTGAGTGGGCAAATGCATGGCAGATGCAGTATAATGTGGATAAATGTGAGGTTATCCACTTTGGTGGCAAAAACAGGAAAGTAGACTATTATCTGAATGGTGGCCGATTTGGAAAAGGCGAGATGCAACGAGACCTGGGTGTCATGGTACACCAGTCATTGAAAGTAGGCATGCAGGTGCAGCAGGCAGTGAAGAAAGCGAATGGTATGTTAGCATTCATAGCAAAAGGATTTGAGTATAGGAGCAGGGAGGTTCTACTGCAGTTGTAAAGGGACTTGGTGAGACCACATCTGGAGTATTGCGTACAGTTTTGTTCTCCAAATCTGAGGAAAGACATTCTTGCCATGGAGGGAGTACAGAGAAGGTTCACCAGACTGATTCCTGGGATGTCAGGACTTTCATATGAAGAAAGACTGGATAGACTCGGCTTGTACTCGCTGGAATTTAGAAGATTAAGGGGGGATCTTATAGAAACTTACAACATTCTTAAGGGGTTGGACAGGCTAGATGCAGGAAGATTGTTCCCGATGTTGGGGAAGTCCAGGACAAGGGGTCACAGTTTAAGGATAAGGGGGAATCTTTTAGGACCGAGATGAGAAAAACAATTTTCACACAGAGAGTGGTGAATCTCTGGAATTCTCTGCCACAAAAGGTAGTTGAGGCCAGTTCATTGGCTATCTTGAGATGGTCAGGACTGACACATTCCTATGTGGCTTTTTGTGGCTAATAAACAATTGTACTTCTGATCCTCTGAGGCCCTTGGTGACCTCAATATAACATTGCAAGTGCGCCACTACACACAGTCGTAAATCCGTGGGATATGCTGACAGTACAACCTTGAATCCTGACACCCCTGGTCTGCTCTGTTTTATGAGATGATATATGTAGAAAATAACGTCATTCCCAGATGACCCCATCCTGTCCAGTCGCAACTTCTACAGAGTCTGAACCCTTTGCGCTGACACCAGCGTCATGAGCATGACCAACTTCAGGGTAATCTTTACCAAAGACAAGGATGTGGCTGGACCCCACTGACGAAGCAGCGTAAGTACCACACTCACATCTCAGATTTCTGCATATCTAGGCCTGGGGGGATTGGAATTAAAAACACCCTTCATAAATCGGGATATTAACGGATGAGATCCTACAGACTGTAGTTCTGACCCCAAACATAAATACGATGACAGAGCACTCCTGGCACTATTGATGGCACTATAGCTCAATCCATCATCAAAATACAATTTGGACAGAAACTCTAACACATCTGGGATGTAAGCTGTGTGGTAACTAATGTTCCCTTGTAAGCAAAACGCCTCCCATTTCCTGACATGGGAGATGTACTGTTTTTTTGCACTATCCATCCAGGATGATGTGATGATATCCACGGTCCGTTTGAATAGTCCCAGACCCAGGTATGGCCTTCTTAAAACCTGCAAATTAACAAATTAATACGATCATACAACAGGTGTTGATCTCCAGTCACAGAGTTCACCAAAAGGTTATTATGTTTTGGAACCACCATAATAGGTTGAGCTATAAGTCCGAAATGAGAGGGAACCATGGCTGTGTAGGCCATCTTGGTCAAGCACCGACTGATGAGGCAGAATGGGGGAAATGTATATATAAACACCCCTCCCCAATGTAGCGCGAAAGTGTCTACCGCTACTGCCCCTGGGTCTGGTTCCCATGAAATATACTTCGGTACCTGATGATTGAGTCTGGATGCAAACAAATCGATATCTGGCATCCCATACCGAACAACAATATCATTAAATACATCATGATTCAACATCCATTCTGTGTTGTCATTGAATTTGCGTGACCTGGTGTCTGCCACCATGTTGAACCTGCCTGGCAAGTAAACAGGTGAAACCCAAATGTTTCTTTTAATGCACCAATGCCAAATATGGTTAGCCAATCTGTCACAAGATTCCGACTTGATTCCACCCCTATAATTCACATACGCTACTGCCGTGGTGTTGTCAATCTGAAGCTGAACTTGTAAGTGATGCTTGGTGGTACAATAAGCCTTCAGCCCATAAAATGCTCCCAGTAACTCTAAATAATTCATTCCATGTGATTGGAGAATAAATGCCTCATGC
This sequence comes from Malacoraja senta, assembly GCA_038087875.1. Taxonomy (NCBI): domain Eukaryota; kingdom Metazoa; phylum Chordata; class Chondrichthyes; order Rajiformes; family Rajidae; genus Malacoraja; species Malacoraja senta. The sequence goes on along the minus strand of CM075981.1, from coordinate 44,180,666 downwards.
ACATTCCATCTGCCTCCACCGCTAGAGATGATATCAGTAGCCCCCCAACCTAGGGCACCAACATCAGTCTGTAAAACAACCGAAGGTGCTTCAATCAAAATTTTGCTGGAACAACTCGAAATGTTTCTAATCCACCACTGAATTTCAGCAATGGCTTCAGTTGGTAATTGCATGGGTCTGTTGAAATGATCTGCATGATTAATGAGTGCCTGTACCTTGCCCTCTGTAAATGTTGGTAATGCAAAGGTCCATACTGTGCAGCTGGAAAGGCTGCTACCACATGCCTAATTGAAGGTGATTGCTCTTCCATGAGCTTGATACAGCCTTCAATCTAATCCCTTGCCCTTGGGCAGAGTTACAGATAGGTGAGTTGAATTAACTGTGAATCCCAGATAATCAATAACTTTAACCGGTATCAATTTTGATTTAGTTGGATGAATTCGAAACTCCAGTCTCTCAAACATGAGTTTAACAGCTGAAACAGATAACTCAGCTGCCTCCCGAGTTTTTCCAATTATTAAGTTATCCATATAACCATTACATTACAGCACGGAAACAGGCCATCTCGGCCCTTCAAGTCCGTGCAGAACATGTTTTTAATTTTTTAATTTTTTTATTTTTTATATAAATAAATACTTCCCCCTAGTCCCATCTACCTGCACTCAGACCATAAACCTCCATTCCTTTCCCGTCCATATACCCATCCAATCTATTTTTAAAGGATAAAATCGAACCAGCCTCCACCACTTCCACTGGAAGCTCATTCCACACAGCTACCACTCTCTGAGTAAAGAAGTTCCCCCTAATGTTACCCCTAAACTTCTGTCCCTTAATTCTCAAGTCATGTCCCCTTGTTTGAATCTTCCCTACTCTCAATGGAAAAAGCTTATCCACGTCAACTTTGTCTAATCCGCTCATAATTTTAAAGACCTCTATCAAGTCCGCTCTTAACCTTCTGCGCTCCAAAGAATAAAGACCTAACTTGTTCAACCTTTCTCTGTAACTCAGTTGCTGAAACCCAGGCAACATTCTAGTAAATCTCCTCTGTACTCTCTCTATTTTGTTGACATCCTTCCTATAATTAGGCGACCAAAATTGTACTCCATACTCCAGAATTGGCCTCACCAATGCCTTGTACAATTTTAACATTACATCCCAACTTTATCATCTAAATAAGCCATTACAATATGACCCTGAACCCAGAGTAGCCCAATGCTGGTTTTAGCAGCTTTGTAAATAATCTAGGGGCTGAGGTTAACCCATTAGGCAGCGCTTTAAATTGCCACAACTGCCTCATCCAACTAAATTTCAAATATCTCCGATGATCTTTATGAACAGGCACTGAGTAATATGCATCCATTAGATCTATACATGCCATATAACACCCTCTGGAAACCAATTGCTTGGCAGTAGCAAAAGTTTCCATCTTGAAATGCTTATACTGCACAAATGGATTAAGGTCCGTCAGGTCCAAAATAATCCGACTACCACCATCTTTCTTTGGTCTAGGAAAAATGTTAGATATGAATTGGTGAGGTTGACAAACTGTCTTCTCAATTACACCTTTTATATATATTTTTTTAATTTCAGCCTGAACCTCCAAATACTCTTTTTATGAGAAAACAAATGCCCGCCTTGGTGTATGTTGTGTAGGCGGACACAAATTAGAAATGAATTCAATTCGAAACCCTTGCATAGCTTGCAGTATAAACAATTCTGATGTTATCCCATACCATTCTTTCAGAACCAGTGTAACCTCCCCCCAACTGGTAGGTAATTCTCACTGAATATGTTTCGACAAGCACCAGACCCACCTACCTCCATGGTTACCGGTGGAGTTCTTTGTCCCCTGGCTCTGGTGGGAAACGGCATGGTTGTTCGTGCTCCTGGTTGAGTGCGCCAGCTGTGCACATTGAATGGCCGGCTTGGTTCTTGCCCGGCCCCGGTTTCGGCAAACCGCTTGTAGGGGTGTTGCCTCCGAAGGGTTCTGCTCGTCATTGGCACCTTAATGAGCCTGACGGTCTTTGCCTCGTCGTCCAGCTCCTCCACCCGTTTAGCGAGGTCTTCCCCAAACAAAAGATTTGGTGGCTGGTCGTTGCTAGGCTTACACAGGGCAGCGAATTTTGGGTTGATTGTAGGGCGGATGGCGCTCTTTCTAAGGCAGTTTATCTCAAAGTGCACATTGCACATGAGAGCCAGGGCATCCTGCTGAACCTCAGTCAGGTGCCCACCATCCACTGACCTCCCAAATGCCGTAATGCCGGAAGCGAGTAGCTTCAGTACCCTCTGCAGCTTCATCTCCTGCACCCTGATGCCTACTCCCATATGGCCCCAGATGGCATGGTTTACTGCCGGCATTTTAAGCAGGATACAATTAGCCGGTGTGTCATATTTCCAAGCTGTTGCATCCATGGTCAGCTCCAAGTGATTTATTGTGGTAGCCAATTCCTCACCCAGCGGCTCTCCCGAATCTATCGGGATGGCAAATCTTGCTGCCAGGAATGGGACCTCCGGCTCGTGCCCTTCGTCCCTTGGGGCAGCCTCCAATGCTAAGCCCACAGACTCAGCATCAGATACATACTGACCCGTTATGCTCTCCTCCTCCTCGAGGGAGACATTAGGCAGCCCTGTAGTAGGTGCTGCTGGCTCGGGCTCTTGAAGAGGCCGGCGCTCTGGATGGATCATCCCCTACATAAGGAGCTCCATTCTGGATAACCGTCCAAACACGGTATCCATTCTTGGAGGGGAACACTCCCGACCGGACTCGTCGGAGTCTATCGGCCATACAGACTTTTTGGTAGCTTTACGCCCCACCGGCGTAGCCACGGTGCCCTCAGACACCAAGTCTGCAGTAGCTGGTTTGACTATTAACGACTCTGTAGATGAACTAGGCGGCCGCCCGCTACCTGCACTCCCGCGGTCCTTAGTTACTTTCGCAATGACTCGCCTTGCTCTCAACGATTTCTCCATGCTTGGACTTGCCCTCCTGTAACAAGATTTAACAAGTGCAGAAAACGACCTCCAACTAGGTTTGACACTTACCTGAGGCTTTTTAAACTTACCGCTGGAGGAGCTCTGGAACTCCGAGCTGGTCGCTGCGCCATGCGTCAGACGTAATGACGTGCATGCTGACTGGCGGGGTTCTTCACGGAATCACTCACGTGACTCTGAAGTAAAATCAAACACTCGAGTGCACAGTTTTAAAGTGAGAGGGGCAAAGTTTGAAGAAGATTTACAGGGCAAGTGTTTTACACAGAGAGTCGTGAGAGCCTGGAACGTGCCTGGAACGCGTCTCATTGAGACAGGTATAATAATGGCATTTAACAGACTTTTGGATAGACATATCTATCAGGGAAGGAACTGCAGATGCTGGTTTCAAACGAAGATGGACACAAAATGCTGGAGTAACTCAGCGGGATGGCAGAAGGCAAAGAGTTGCAATAAAAGGAGCTTTTCAGTTCCGCAAGGGGTCGGTGCTGGGGCCGCTTTTCCTCACGTTGTATATTAATGATTTGGATAAGTGGATTGAATGCTTTGTGGCCAAGTTTGCAGATGGATCTAAGATAGGTGTTATGGCAGGCAATGTAGAGGAAGCAAGGACTCTGCAGAAGGAATTGGACCGGTTAGGAGAGTGGGCAGAGGAGTGGCGGATAAAATTCAGTATAGCAAAGTGCGGAGTGATGCATTTTGGTAATAAGAATAAAGGCATAGATTATTTCCTAAATGGAGAGAGAATCCAGAAATCGGAGGTGCAAAGGGACTTGGGAGTGCTGGTGCAAGTCAAATTGGTTGTAAGGAAGGCAAATTCAATGCTTGCATTTAAATCGAGGACTGGAATACAAAAACAGAGATGTAATGCTGAGGCTCTAGAAGGCGCTGGTCAGGCCACATTTGGAGTATTGTGAGAAAATTTGGGCCCCATATCTGAGGAACGATGTGCTGGCTCAGGAAAGGGTCCAGAGAAGATTTACAAGAATGATTCCAGCGATGAATGGGTTAGCATATGATGAATAGACTGCTAACCATAAATATTAATGATTTGGAAGAGGGAATTAGGAGCAACACTAGCAAGTTTGCAGATGATACAAAGCTGGGTGGCAGTGTGAACTGTGAAGAGGATGTTAGGAGGTTGCAGGGTGACCTGGACAGGTTGAGTGAGTGGGCAGATGCATGGCAGATGCAGTATAATATAGATAAATGTGAGGTTATCCACTTTGGCGGCTAAAACAAGGGGGCAGATTATAATCTCAATGGGGTTAGGTTAGGCAAGAGGGAGATGCAGCGAGACATGGGTGTCTTTGTACACCAGTCAATGAAAGTTAGTGTGCAGGTACAGCAGGCGGTGAAGAAAGCTAATGGAATGTTGGCCTTCATAACAAGAGGATTTCAGTATAGGAGTAAAGAGGTTCTTCTGCAGTTGTATAGGGCTCTGGTGAGACCAAATCTGGAGTATTGTGTCCAGTTTTGGTCTCCGAATTCGAGGAAGGACATCCTTGTGATTGAGGCAGTGCAGCGTAGGTTCACGAGATTGATCCATGGGATGGCGGGACTGTCATATGAGGAAAGATTGAAAAGACTAGGCTTGTATTCACTGGAGTTAAGAAGGATGAGGGGATGTCTCATACAAACATATAAAATTATAAAAGGACTGGACAAGCTAGATGCAGGAATTTTTTTCCCAATGTTGGGCGAGTCCAGAACCAGGGGCCACAGTCTTAAATAAAGGGGAAGCCATTTAAGACTTAGGTGAGAAAAAACGTTTTCACCCAGAGAGTTGTGAATTTGTGGAATTCCCTGCCACAGAGGGCAGTGGAGGCCAAGTCACTGGATGGATTTAAGAAAGAGTTAGATAGAGCTCTAGGGGCTAGTGGAGTCAAGGGATATAGGGAGAAGGCAGGCACGGGTTATTGATTGGGGACGATCAGCCATGATCGCAATGAATGGCGGTGCTGGCTCGAAGGGCTGAATGGCCTCCTCTTGCACCTATTTTATGTTTCTATGTTTCTATGAACGCTTGACATCACTGGGCCTCTACTCGCTGGAGTTTAGAAGGATGAGAAGGGACCTCCTTGGAATTTACAAAATAATGAAAGGCACACATAGAGTGTATGTGGAAAGGATATTTCCTCTGGTGGGAGAGTCTAGGACCAGAGGTATTGGCCTCAGAATTAAAGGGCGCTATTTTAGAAAGGAGGTGAGGAGGAACATTTTTAGTCAGATGGTAGTTAATCTGTGGAACTCATTGCCACAGAGGGCTGTTGTGGATATTTTAAAGGAAGAGACAGACAAATTCTTGAATAGAATGATTGTCAAGCGCTATGGGGAGAAGGGATTAGGAGGCAGAGATCAGGCATGATTGAATGGTGGAGTAGACTTGATGGTCCAAATGGCCTAATCTCAAGCCTATAACTTATGAACATATGGATATGCAGGGAATGAAGGGATATGGATTATGTGCAGGCAGAATAGATTTGGTGTTAGCTTCATGTTTGGCATGGACTTTGTTGGTGCAAGGCCTGTTCTTGTGCTGTGTTCTTCAATAGACACAAAATGCTGGAGTAACTCAGCAGGACAGGCAACATCTCAGGGGAGCAGGAATGGGTGACGTTTCGGGTCGAGACCCTTCTTCAGAGTGAAGAAGAGTCTCGACCCGAAACGTTACCCATTCCTTCTCTCCAGAGATGCTGCCTGTCCCGCTGAATTACTCCAGCTTTGTGTCCATCTTCGATTTAAACCAGCATCTGCAGTTCCTTCCCACACACTGTGTCTATGTTCGATGCTCATAATTTGGCAGGAATGCTTGCTCATGGTGTGGGATTTCTAAGCTGTGTTTAAACATGGAAAAAAAGGATTAATTGGTCTCAGACTGAGGTTTGCTGCTTCAAGAAGTTAAGCTGCGATTTTTTAGAGAGTCAAGGAGAATTCATTTGAGAAGATCTGGGAAAAATGGACCGTTTATTTGAGCCATGACACCAATTAGATCAATGCCGAGCTAGATATGGGAAGATTGTGTTATATAGATGGTATGTTTGTGTGAATATTGAATTATCTCCAGATAACTAACCAATTTAATGTTTTTTTTTAATTTGGTAAGTGAACCACACGGTCTTATTCCATTTTTTAAAATGTATTTACTTCTTTTTTTTCCCTATCTATTTTGATTGTTGTTTTTCTTATTTAGTTTTATTTATGGTGATGGTGTTGCACTGTTTTGTATATATCTCTGAAAAATCAATAAAAATGTAAGTGAAAAAAAAGCTGTGATTTTTTATACTTATCTGTTTTCATGTGATTATCTCTTCTCTTCAGGGCCTTAAATTGACAGTTCTTGTAACATTTTTGAGAATCGCACCATCATTCTTTATTATTTATTTTTAAGTCATCTAATTTTCACTCAAACAATAGACAATTTCCTCCATGTATAACCTTAATACTTTCATCTATTTTTTTCAAATTACAAAGTAGGACATTAACAACATTGACAACTATTCTCAAAACAATGGGTAAATATTGTGAATTAATGTATGAATAAACTTTTTATTATTATGTGGTTTGTTTAATATATAAGGAGTATTAACACAATATTCTTGCAGCAAGAATTCATCTTCATCCCAGCAGGATTATCAATTCGGGTTGATGAAGCATACAAGAGGCTACAAGAATCCATTGCTTTGAGCAACATTTGGGTTTCATCTTGTTACAGTTGTCTATGTGTTTTAGTTTAGTTTAGTTTAGTTTAGTTTAGTGATACAGCGTGGAAACAGGTCTTTCGGCCCACCGAGTCCACACCAATTAGCAATCCCCACACATTAACACGATCCTACACACACTACGGATAATGTATATTTATACCAAGCCAATTAACCTACACACCTGTACGTCTTTGGAGTGTGGGGGGAAATCAAAGATCCCTGAGAAAATCCATACGGTCACGGTGAGAACGGACAAACTCCATACAGACAGCATCCATAGTCGGAATCGAACCGGGGTCTGTGGTGCTACAAGCGCTGTAAGGCTGCAACTCTACCGCTGCGCCACCGTGCTGCCATCAATGCAAATGGGTGTGTTTCTCCACTTTCCCTTGTCTGCATACAATTGTCACTCTGCAAAGCGCAGAAATTAGTCATCAAGACAACTTTTCTGATGGAAAATAGACACAAAAATCTGGAGTAACTCAACAGGCCAGGCAGCATCACTGGAAAATAGGAATAGATGATGTTTTGGGTTGAGACTCTTCTTCAGACTGAGAGTCAGGGAAAAGGGAAAGAGAGATATAGATGATGATAAAAGATATGTGAAAAAGAATGATGATCAAGGAAACAGTTCATTGTTGGCTATGGGCTAGGGGTTAACGAGTTATACAGACAATGAAACTCAACAGGACGACAGTGAAACTAGTACAATGACTAGGGTGGGGGAGGGTTGGAGAGAGAGGGATGCAAGGGCTATTTAAAGTTAGAGATAACTAGGTTGGGTTGTAAGCTGCCCAAGCGAAATATGAGGTGCGGTTCATCCATTTGGGCCTCACTCTGACAATGGAGGAGGCCCAGATATGTAATTTGCAAAGCTGGTTACTTTTTGTGAGAGTGAATTGAAAGTCAGTCCCTGCAGTGTAATGCCACCCTGTGTATATACCACCTTATGATAATACAGTAATTACTGAGCTGGCAGCAATCCAGAAATCTAAGTGTATAAGAAATGAAAACTGGAGAAGTCCTTTGCTCCATTGTTCAACAAACTCAGCCCAGGTCCAAACTTTGGTCTCAACTTCATTTTGCTAATTCATTCCCATAATTCCTGATTTCCCCAAAGTATCAAAAGTAATCCTGATTAAATTTTACCTATGTATGCCTCGTTGTCACCTTCCCCTACCTAACAATAATCTATTTGACTTCTTCCTTGATCTTTGCCCCTTATAATCTCTCGTTTTCACACTTTATCCTTCCTCATCACTGTGTCTCCCTCTCACCTGACTCTCATTCTGAAGAAGGGTCACGACCCAAAACATCACCCATTCCTTCTCTCCAGAGATGCTGCCTGTCCCGCTGAGATACTCCAGCATTTTGTGTCTATCATCTGTGTTAATCCAGCTCAAATCTAAAATGCACTCAGCATTCACCATTTTATGGGGCAGAGCAATCGGAATATATTCACAATGTTCTGAAAGAAGAAATTCCAGTCATTGTGGAAGACAATATGAAAACAGCTGATGTACATGATGCTTCCAATCTCATGCTCCATAAGTTTCTGATATTTGATTCAGTTCAATTATAAAGAATGGAGGCAATAAGGAAGGACAATTATTTCATAATAGAATGCTTGGATTATTTTTTTAATGTTTTCCTGTTCATAGAAAAAAATCACCAAGAATATCATGTTTTACCCTGAAACAGAAGGCAGTGTTCATTAGACTTAATATTACAAATAACTGTTAATAATAATAAATGATAACAATTGTTAAAAATAATATATTTTCTATTGCCATGTGACTTTAGAGTGCAATTGGAAAACATTTAATCGGATATATCTGTCCCATCGCGTAATTTTGCGATTCCTGTACCAAAATACCTCTAACATCACAGATTTGATGAACCATCAATTACTCTCAAAAGTTCACGTTCACAAGTTATAGGAGTAGAATTAGGCCATTCGGCCCATCGAGTGTACTCCGCCATTCAATCATGACTGATCTCTGCCTCCTAATCCCATTTTCCTGCTTTCTCCCCATAACCCTTGACACCTGTTCCAATCAAGAAGTTGTCTATCTCTGCCTTATAGTTATCCACTGACAGCCTCCATAGCCCTCTGTGGCAATGAGTTCCACAGATTAACTACCCTCTGACTAAAGAAACATAGAAACATAGAAAATAGGTGCAGGAGTAGGCCATTCGACCCTTCGAGCCTGCACCGCCATTCAATATGATCATGGCTGATCATCCAACTCAGTATCCTGTACCTGCTTTCTCTCCATACCCCCTGATCGCTTTAGCCACAAGGGCCACATCTAACTCCCTCTTAAATATAGCCAATGGACTGGCCTCAACTACATTCTGTGGCAGAGAATTCCAGAGATTCACCACTCTCTGTGTAAACAAATATTTTTCTCATCTCAGTCCTAAATGATTTCCCCTTCATCCTTAAACTGTGACCCCTTGTTCTGGACTTCCCCAACATCGGGAACAATCTTCCTGCATCTAGCCTGTCAACCCCTCCTCAAAGAAGTTGCTCCTCACCTCCTTTCTAAAAGAGCGCCCTTTAATTCTGAGGCTATGATCTCTGGTCCGAGACTCTCCCACCAGTGGAAACATCCTTTCCACATCCACTCTATCTGTGCCTTTCATTATTCTGTAAATTCCAAGTAGGACCCTTCTCGTCCTTCTGAACTCCAGCAAGTAGAGGCCCAGAGCTGTCAAAAGCTCATCATATGCTAACCCAGTCACTCCTGGAATTATTCTTGTAAACCTCCTCTGGACCCTCTCCAGAGTCAGCACTTCCTCAGATATGGGGCCCATTCTACTCTGAATGACCAGTGAAAACAGATTGCTTGTAATGTAAGTGGATTACTGATTCTTTATCTCATGATCCAATAGACCTTTAGCTGGATATTTGCATGATAATTATTTAAACTGTCACGAGTAATTTTGCTATAAAGTAATATGCCAACAAAAGACAGAGACCCCATTATTCTTTAGTATCATTTGCCTTAACCTTGTGATGTAATAGGAATTAATAACAATTACTAATCAGCAAATCCTATCTCTGAACAAGTTTAATGTCAGGGTCTAGAGAGAGTATTGAGCATTGTTAATTAGCCTTAGATTTCATTAATGTATTCGGTAGGATATGCCAAAGTAATTTAAAATCGGCAAAGAAAAATGCACAATTAGAATTATGAATGTGTGCAGTTAATAAGCACATAGCATGAAACACTCCAGCATATGTTATACAGTAGAACTAATCCAGAATGAGAAGGATAGATCAATGCTATATGGTTGTGCAACTGCTTTGTGACAAAAGGCTTGAGATGAATAGCACTGGTTAGCATTTCCATCAGTTACAGCAAAAGAAATGGGAAATTTTACTTCAGTCACAAAATCCTATCAAAAAATAATTTTGTCGCCAATGATCAGGGAGAATTTGAGTGATTTCCAAACACTATGATATTAAAAGACTATTTATATGCAAATAATGAACTCACCACATTTCCTCATTTTGATGCAAAATAAATGTCACTTTCATTTTAATGAATTGTAATGAATTATAACCTTTTCCCATATCTGCATCTGAAGGAATATGTGACAAAATGATCTATGATAGAGAAGCATTAAAAAAAAGATTTTCTGTGTTTCTACTGATAAGCGAATAATACATTATTTATGCGATAGACTAAAGATCTTAAAGGTAAAGTTCTCATAGAATACTCACTCCTCAAATTACACTTTCCACAAATTGCTTAAGGTATGTTCAGTATCTGGCTAGGGAGGACTTTCAGGTGTTTTTCTATTTTAAAACTGAGGAAATTACAAATAATTTCTAAGATAATTGCCGGGACACAAAGCTGGGTGGCAGTTTGAACTGTGAGGAGGATGCTATGAGAATGCAGGGTGACTTGAACAGGTTTGGTGAGTGGGCAGATGCATGGCAGATGCAGTTTAATGTAGATAAATGTGAGGTTATCCACTTCGGTAGCAAAAATAGGAAGGAAGATTATTATCTAAATGGTGTCAAGTTAGGAAATGGGGAAGTACAATGGGATCTGGGGGTCCTTGTTCATCAGTCACTGAAAGTAAGCATGCAGGTACAGCAGGAAGTGGAGAAAGCGAATGGCATGTTGGCCTTCATAACAAGAGGAGATGAGTGTAGGAGCAAAGAGGTCCATCTGCAGTTGTGCAGGGCCCTAATTAGACCACACCTGGAGTATTGTGTGCAGTTTTGGTCTCCAAATTTGAGGAAGGACATTCTTGCTATTGAGGGAGTGCAGCATAGGTTCACAAGGTTAATTCCCGGGATGGCAGGACTGTCATATGCTGAGAGAATGGAGCGGCTGGGCTTGTAAATGCTGGAATTTAGAAGGATGAGAGGGAATTTTATTGAAACATATAAGATTAAGGGTTTGGACAAACTAGAGGCAGGAAACATGTTCCCGATTTTGGGGGAGTCCAGAACCAGGGGCCAAAGTTTAATAATAAGGGGTATGCCGTTTAGAACAGAGATGGGAAAACACTTTTCCACACAGAGAGTTGTGAGTCTGTGGAATTCTCTCCCTCAGAGGGCAGTGGAGGCCAGTTCTATGGAACCAAAGTTTCTATGGAAACTTTCAAGAGATAGCTAGATTGGGCTCTTGAAGATAGCGGCGTCAGGGGATATGGGGAGAACGCATGAACGTGTTACTGATTGAGGATCATCAGCCATGATCACATTGAATGGCTTGAAGGGCCGTATGGCCTACTCCTGCACCTATTGTCTATCTACAGAAGTCCCACCTGCCTGGATTTGGCCCATATCTCTCTAAACATTTCCTATCCACCTGCCTGTCCAAATGTCTTTGCCGACCAGCGATCACCCCAAACACGGGCAAAATCCTCCACACTAAGGACAATTTACAGTTTTTTACGGAAGTCAATTAACCTACAAACCTACAAACCTGCACGTCTTTGGAGTAGATGATAAATACCATCTCTTCTCAGCCCTTTGCCCTTTGATAGTCCCAGTAAATATTATGAAATTTAAAGTCACATATGACGCTAACGCTATTAGTCTTGCTGCCGTCTGCATTCTCCTGGTATATTTGCTCTTCTTATTTCAGTTGACCAATGTCGGACCTACAGTCCACTCCCTACGAAGTTATCGACATTGATGTTTCTCAGCTCCACCCATATAGCCTCATTGGATGAACCATCAGTAATGTAATCTCGGACTACTGTCGCAGCTATCTCCTTAATCAATAAAGCTATACTCCCTCTTCTTTTACTCCATCCCCCTCACCTCTATCTCTCTTGTAGCACGTAATAACTCTAACAACTCAAGAACTTAGTCAGCATATTTTTCTTCTGTCACTTAAAACTGGTCATCCTACAAATGTTCTTTATTTTAACGTATACTTGTAAATGATTAAGATCTGCTGTGCTTTGGCCCTTTGTGGACATGGGATTAAATACATAAGGTCATAAGAAATTGGAATATAATTAGTCCATTCTGCCCATCAAGTCTACTCCGCCATTCAATCATGGCTGATCTATCTCTCCCTCCTAATCCCATTCTCCTGCCTTCCCGATAACCTCTGACACCAGTACAAATCAAAAATATATCTATATCCGCCTTAACAATATCCACTGACTTCGCCTCCACAGCCCTCTGTGCAAAGAATTCCACAGATTCACCACCCTCTGACTAAATAAATTTCTCCTCATCTTCTTCCTAAAAGAATGTCCTTTAATTCTGAAGTCCTTCTGTAGTCAGCTGAATAATGTGTTTGAAATATAGTTTGGGATTTCATTCCGTTTTTGTCAATTAACATCAGAATGAGCCTCAATTACATTGTCAGAATCGACTGAAGTTTCTTTATACATACTTGTTGGATATTTTGGGCAGGTTTAAAATAGGAAAGCTACTATTTATTAAATTTCCTTCCAGTCATGGAAAATTCCTGAGTCTTAACCTGCTGATTCTGTTTAAACTGGCTTGTGTTATTTTATTTCAGAGACCAGTAGTATAAGAATAACTGAAGCAGAAGCATTCCAGGGAGAGGCAATGAAAATGTCTTAATGTTTTCCGATAAGTCTGTTGAGACTTCACTTGTGAGAAGAAAAAAAGCATGATTACTGAGTGGGGAATAAAAGCTTTGGAGGTTCAAACAGAAATTATAAAGGGAGGGATTCTGAGATCAGGACACCCACACCAACAAAAGGTACTGGAGGACACTCATAAGATTGACAAAAAAAAAGTAAAGGCATTTCCTCTAAATACTCCATAGGCTTTTCATATCCTGTGACAATTACAGTAATATATTCCTTTCCATTATATCTTTCCTCTGTCATTAACTGAGTGAAAGGAAACATTCACTATTCAGAGGGATCGCCTGAACACAATGTTGAACCTTGTTCTCTGGAGGCACCATACCTGTTTGCCTGTCATCAATGGTTTGCTGTTTAAGGGAAGTGTGCACCTGAAAGCAGCAGAGCCATGGTATGTGTTGCCAGATGCCCTGTCAGAGAGATGGGTAGATGCCAACCAGTTCCCTTCACTTCCTGTAGAGAGAAAGGTTGGTGCCAAAGAAATGTAACTGGAGAAGAATCAGTTTGTTTCAGGCGTCTGTGTGCACACAAGGAGGAAGCAAGAGAGCTGATTTGAAGATAAACAGGACAGGCTGCGGTAGATGGAAAAGTAGAAGGCAAGTTGCCAAGGTAAAAGGAGGAGAAAATGGTTGGTTTCAGCTTTAATGTGGAATGGCAAAAGTATGTAAATAGGCATTGCTTCAGCTGCAATTTTATACAAAGAGACATTTGATTGTTTTGACAATGAATGAACTGTTTGTGTTTTTAACCTGCAAGCAGATGGTTCAGAGAATGAACAGATCTCACCAGAGAAGCAAATGGACACATCATGCCACCTTGCAAAGTTGCACTAGTTACATATAACGCAGTTGGCTGTGTGCTGTCAAAATAAAGAAATACTGAAATGGAATATACATTAAACTAAAAATTATACAACATTTGAAATAATCCATTGACAATTTACATCAATTAAAGGCCTATGCACCTTACCTTGCAACTGCAGGAGATGCAACATCTGTCCCTATACTTCCTCCCATGACTCCGTCCAAGACCCCGGCAGTCTTTTCAGGTGAGGCAGAAGTTCACATATAACATATAAGGTTGAAACATATAGGATTGTTAAGGGCTTGGACGCGCTAGAGGCAGGACACATGTTCCTGATACTGGGGGAGTCCAGAACCAGGGGCCACAGTTTAAGAATAAGGAGTAAGCAATTTAGAACGGAGCCAAGAAAACACTTTTTCTCACAGAGAATGGTGAGTCTGTGGAATTCTCTGTCTCAGAGGGCGGTGGAGGCAGGTTCTCTGGATGCTTTCAAGAGAGAGCTAGATAGGGCTCTTAAAGATAGCGGAGTCAGGGGATATGGGGAGAAGGCAGGAACGGGGTACTGATTGGGGATGATCAGCCAATATCACATTGAATGGCGGTGCTGGCTCGAAGGGCCGAATGGCCTACTCCTGCACCTATTGTCTATTGTCTACTCACGTGCACGTACTCTAACCTCATCTTCTGTATCCACTGTTCCAGGTGTGGACTCTTATATATCGGCGAGACCAAGTGCAGGCTCGGCGATTGTTTCGCTGAACACCTCCGCTGAGTCCGCCTGGACCTACCTGATCTCCAGGTTGCCAAACATTTAAACTAGTCCTCCCTGAACTTTCTGTCCTGGGCCTCCACCATTGTCAGAGTGAGGCCAAAGGCAAATTGGAGGAACTGCATCTCAAAGAGTCATAAAGTGATACAGAGTGGAAACAGGCCCTTCGGCCCAACTCGCCCACACTGGCCAACATGTTCCAGCTACACTAGACCCACCTTCCCATGTGTTTGGCCCATACCCATCCAAACCTGTCCTATCCATGTACCAACCTAATGGTTTCTTAAATGTTGGGATAGTCCCAGTCTCAACTACCTCCTCTGGCAGCTTGTTCCAGAAACCCACTACCCTTTGTGTGAAAAAGTTACCCCTCAGATTCCTATTAAATCTTTTTCCCTTCACCATAAACCTATGTCCTCTGGTCCTCGATACCCCAACTCTGGGCAAAAGACTCTGTACATCTATCTGTCTATTCCTCTCATGATTTTATGCACCTCTATAAGATCTCCCCTCATCCTCCTGCATTCCATGGAATAGAGACCCAGCCTACTCAACCTCTCCCTATAGTTCACACCCTCTAATACTGGGAACATCCTCGTAAATCTTTTGAACCCTTTCAAGCATGTTAATATCTTTCATATAACATGGTGCCCAGAACTGAATACAATATTCTAAATGCGGTCTTATACAACTGCAACATGACCTCCTACCTTCTATACTCAATACTCTGACAGATGAAGGTCAAACTGCCAAAAGCCTTTTTGACCACCTTATCTACCAGCGACTCGACAAGGAACCATGCACCTGCACGCCTAGATCCCTCTGCTCTACAACACTACCCAGAGGCCTACTCATATTTCGCTTGGGCAGATTACATTGGGCAGAATATTGATTTCCTTAACTACATGTAACCCTTGCATCCCCTCTCTCTCTGAACCCCCCCCCCCTTGTTGTCGTACTAGTTTCACTGTCATCTTGTTGAGTTTCACTGTCTATTCAACTCGTTATCACCTTTCCCACAGCCAACAATGGACCAATGTGGGCTCCACCTTTCCTTGATCATTTTTGCTTTTTGCATTCCTTTCATTCATTTTGTTCTATATCATCGTCTATATCTCTAATTCCACTTTCTCCTGACTCTCATTTCTGCAGAAAGTTCTCTCGACCCAAAGCTCCAGAGATGCTGCCTGACCCACTGAGTTACTCCAGTGTTTTGTGTCTATCTTCAGTTTATTTTTTTTTCACTTCAATTTTTATTGATTTTTCAGAGATATATACAAAACAGTGCAACACCATCACCATAAATAAAACAATATAAGAAAAACAGCAATCAAAATTTAAAAAATAAGTAGATAGGGGTAAAAATAAATAAACTGAAGATTGGAATAAGACCGTGTGGTTCACTTAACAAATTAAAAAAGAAAAAACATTACATTGATTAGTTATCTGGAGATAATTCAATATTCATACAAACATACCATCTAGTTCTATATAACACAATCTTCCCATATCTAGCACGGCATTTATCTAATTGGTGTCATGGCTCAAATAAACGGTCCATTTTTCCCAGATCTTCTCAAATGAATTCTCCTTGACTCTCAAGGAATATGTCAATCTCTCCATATTAAAGATGTCTCGCACAATTTCTAACCACTGTTCCTGTTTTGGACTTTTTTCATTAAGCCACTGCCTGGTAATGGCTTTCTTACTTGCTGCAAGCAAAACTTTATTCAAATATGTATCTTCTATTTTTACAATATCTTTAATACGCCCCAGATACATCACAGGGCAGGTATTTGGGATTTTATAACCCAAGATATTTTTTACAACTGCATTAACATTTTCCCAGTATGGCCTTATTTTTACACAGTTCCAGAAAATATGCGAGTGGTCTGCCTCCGTACTCCCGCACAGCTTCCAACAGTGTTGTTGGACAGCAAGTTGTCTTCTTTTAGAAACATAGAAACATAGAAACATAGAAATTAGGTGCAGGAGTAGGCCATTCGGCCCTTCGAGCCTGCAAACTTGGAGATATTGCCTTCAATTCCCTCATCCAGCTCATTCAATATGATCATGGCTGATCATCCAAATCAGTATCCCGTACCTGCCTTCTCTCCATACCCTCTGATCCCTTTAGCCACAAGGGCCACATCTAACTCCCTCTTAAATATAGCCAATGAACTGGCCTCGACTACCTTCTGTGGCAGAGAGTTCCAGAGATTCACCACTCTCTGTGTGAAAAAAGTTCTTCTCATCTCGGTTTTAAAGGATTTCCCCCTTATCCTTAAGCTGTGACCCCTTGTCCTGGACTTCCCCAACATCGGGAGCAATCTTCCTGCATCTAGCCTGTCCAACCCCTTAAGAATTTTGTAAGTTTCTATAAGATCCTCTCTCAATCTCCTAAATTCTAGAGAGTATAAATCAAGTCTATCCAGTCTTTCTTCATAAGACAGTCCTGACATCCCAGGAATCAGTCTGGTGAACCTTCTCTGCACTCCCTCTATGGCAATAATGTACTTCCTCAGATTTGAAGACCAAACTGTACGCAATACACCAGGTGTTGTCTCACCAAGACCCTGTACAACTGCAGTAGAACCTCCCTGCTCCTATACTCAAATCCTTTTGCTATGAAAGCTAACATACCATTCGCTTTCTTCACTGCCTGCTGCACCTGCATGCCTACTTTCAATGACTGGTGTACCATGACACCCAGGTCTCGCTGCATCTTCCCTTTTCCTAGTCGGCCACCATTTAGATAATAGTCTGCTTTCCTGTTTTTGCCACCAAAATGGATAACCTCACATTTATCCACATTATACTGCATCTGCCAAACATTCGCCCACTCACCCAGCCTATCCAAGTCACCTTGCAGTCTCCTAGCATCCTCCTCACAGCTAACACTGCCCCCCAGCTTAGTGTCATCT
This sequence comes from Malacoraja senta, assembly GCA_038087875.1. Taxonomy (NCBI): domain Eukaryota; kingdom Metazoa; phylum Chordata; class Chondrichthyes; order Rajiformes; family Rajidae; genus Malacoraja; species Malacoraja senta. The sequence goes on along the minus strand of CM075981.1, from coordinate 44,163,375 downwards.
GCAAACTTGGAGATATTGCCTTCAATTCCCTCATCCAGTTCATTAATATATGTTGTAAATAGCTGGGGTCCCAGCACTGAGCCTTGCGGTACCCCACTAGTCACTGCCTGCCATTGTGAAAAGGACCCGTTTACTCCTACTCTTTGCTTCCTGTTTGCCAGCCAGTGCTCTATCCACATCAATACTGAACTCCCAATGCCATGTGCTTTAAGTTTGTATACTAATCTCTTATGTGGGACCTTGTCGAAAGCCTTCTGGAAGTCCAGATACAACACATCCACTGGTTCTCCCCTATCCACGCTACTAGTTACATCCTCAAAAAATTCTATGAGATTCGTCAGACATGATTTACCTTTCGTAAATCCATGCTGACTTTGTCCAATGATTTCACCACTTTCCAAAAGTGCTGCTATCCCATCTTTAATAACTGACTCTAGCAGTTTCCCCACTACCGATGTTAGACTAACTTTTTATTTTGGGTGTTATAAAAAAGCGAGATAGATTCTTCCAGCAAAATTCTGTCCATACTAGTGAGCTTGTGGATGTACATTGTGTTTCACACATTTGATACCATTCTTCTTCTGTTATTTGAATCTTTAATTCTGCTTCCCATTTTGTTTTTATGTAGAGCGTTGATTCTCCCCCGTTTCCCACCAGAGCTTGGTAGAAAGCAGAGATGACCCGAGACCCCATCTGTTTGTATGCATCCACAATCACCTTGATCACATTATTTGAAGTGTCATCTAGTTCTGGCCTTATCTCTTTTGTAAAGTAGTCTCTTAATTGCAAGTATCTAAAAAAATCTTTGTTTTCAAGACCATACTTTGACTTTAAATCTTGGAAGCTCATAAACTCGCCATTTTCTGAAACTGTATACAATGCCGTTATGCCTTTTTGTGCCCATTCTTTGAATTTTGAATCATACACCCCTGGCTTAAACTTTGAGTCATATGCAAACCACTTCAATGCGTGAACCCCTCTTTTTAATTTGTATTTTTCCACTATAACATTCCATATTTCTAACGTAAATGCTACTATTGGATCCATAGCATGTCTCAAAGCCCCTCTCAGATACTTGTCTCCCACCAAAATCTGGGTCTGGTAACCCTGTATCTCCTTTCCATTTCTTTCCATCGAGATTTATATTCAGGTCTACACCAATAGGCCAGAGGTCTGAGTTGTGCTGCATAAAAGTATTTCCTCAGATTTGGTAAAGCCATTCCACCCTTGCTTTTCGGCAGTTGAAGTGTTGTTAGTTTTATTCTTGTTTTTTTGCTATTCCAAATGAATCTAGAGATCATTTTATCCCAGGCTATGAATTTGTCTTGGGGAACATTAATTGGGAGAGATTGGAATAAATATAGTAGTTTAGGTAGGATATTCATTTTTACCATTTGTATTCTGGCACTGAAGTCTAATAATAATAATAATAATAAGAATACATTTTATTTATGGGCGCCTTTCAAAAATCTCAAGGACACCTTACAAAGTTTAACAAATAGTAGAAACATGTAAGCAGAATGAAATAAATAGTAAAGACAACACGAGTACACAAATTAAAGAGAGAATTCAATCCCAAAACAAAAATCAAAAACACAATATGGAAGAGAGAGCAGCGGCTGCTAAGGCGCACCAGCGTCCACTCTTCCTTCCGGCAGCCATCTTGGACATAAAATAAAATATCATTAACACACAAAAATCACCCCCCCCACAGTGATTACCACTGTGGGGGAAGGCACAGTGTCCAGTCCCCAACCCCAGTTCACCTAAAGTCAGGCCTATTGAGGCCTCCACAGTTGCCTCTACGGAGGCCCGAAGTCTAGAGGAAGGGTCGACCACCTTACAACATCCTTTTTGATGTTTTCTTCAATTTTGTTATAGTTAGTTTCAAACAAGTTGGAAAGTGTTTTGGTTATAGTTACACCAAGATACTGCATCGTTTTAGAATTCCATTTCAGATTATATGTGTCTTTGATTTGTTGGGATGGAGAATAATTGAATGAAAGAATTAGTGTTTTTGTTATATTCAGTTTATACCCTGAGTAGTATCCATATGTTTCAAATACGTTCATTAGATTTGGGAGACATATATCTGGTCGTTCAAGAAAAATGATGATATCATCAGCGAAAAGACCAATGACATGTTCTTTCCCCCCTATTTTGACCCCCTGCAGGTCTTCTCTCTGCCTTATTGCTTGTGCTAAGGGTTTAATATACAAAACGAAGAGAGTAGGCGAAAGACAGCATCCTTGCCTTGTGCCCCTCTCTAACTGGATCCTTGTTGATATGTTTCCATTTACCTTAATCCTAGCTGTAGGCTCCTGATATATTGTTTTAATACACCGAATTGCACCTTCATTGAGACCAAATCTCCTCAGTACTTCATATAAAAATACCCAACTAACACTATCAAAGGCTTTTTCTGCATCTAAACTGACCAGGACCATATTTGTATCCTTTTTTTAGCATTATCCACAATGTGGAGGGTTCTTCTAATATTATCCTGTGTTTGACGCCCCCGAATAAATCCAGTTTGGTCTTCATTAATCAGATCTGGTACAAAAGTCTCGAGTCTTTTGCAAATGATTGAGGTAAATAGTTTGTAGTCTACATTTAAAATTGAGATTGGCCTGAAATTTTTAGATTGCTCTTTGTCTTTGCCTTCCTTGGGTAAAATGATAATAATTGCTTCCTTCCATGATGGGGGAGCCCTGCCCTCTTTAAGTGTCCAGTTAAAGCAAGACAGGAGCAGAGGTGTTAGCTCTTTCTTAAAGGCCTTGTACCATTCTGGTGGAAACCCATCGCTGCCTGGTGATTTACTAGCCTTAAGTCTACTGATTGCAGCTTCCAGCTCCTTAACCGTAAATTGTGATGTAATGGTATTATTTTGTGTCTCACCAATGGATGGCAGGTCAAGTGAGTTAAGAAAACTTCTCATTGTCCTTTCGTCTATCTTCAGTTTAAACCAGTATCTCCCTACACCTATGCTTCAAATCAATTGCAATTAAAAAAATGTAATATTAGTAAAGATAATCCCACCAATAATCTGTATTCTTTTTATAATACTCCCACAATAAGCTTGCTTGGAAAGTAGGAAATGGCTGTGCATTATAGCCAAACACAGATACTCCAGTGCCAGCCTTGGTCTTCCCCTCAGTTTTGAAAAGTTAATATTTAGAGCGGAGCATTCATGTATTTTGACATGTCCAAAAGGACAGGGCTTACAGGCCTGAGTATAGCAGCAGGCCTCAGATCCAAGTCATCACACCAGCTCATGAAGCTGTATATTTGAGTAGAATTCTTTAAATGTTTTTAAGAGTGCTTTGAAATGCCTGGAAAGGACATTACAATTAAGATTAACACTAGACAATGCTGAGAGGATTGGACTTTGCTGGCTTAACCTTGCACTAAACGTTACTCCCTTATCATGTATGTATACACTGTAAATGCCTTGTTTTGTCTTTTAAAGATTGTATACTGTAATGATGGGACAAGGTTGATATGATCCCATGCTATCAGAAGGACATGGTCAAGCTAATGAAGAACGGAATCCACATCAGGCACATACTTTATGTGAAGGGCCGCAGAGACCATTGAGGACTACAGCCAAGTGCTCCTGGAAGGAGGTTTCCAGGAAGATCATGAGTGCACTAAAAAAATGCCTACATTTTGGCAGTTTGAAATGCCTGTTGTTATAGACTGTTGGAAGGACTGACAGTATCCACATTGCCTGTGTATGGAGTCAACTCCATAAATCAATAGTGGGTAGTAAATATAGAACATTGAACAGGCCCTTCAGCCCACAATGTCTGTGCCAAACATGATTCTGG
>CM075981.1:44123666-44159345 GCA_038087875.1 Malacoraja senta | reverse complement strand
CTTCGGGGCTCACGGACTTCGGGGCGGTTTCGGGGCGGTTTTGGGGCGGCTTCGGGGTGGCTTCGGTCTCACTGACTCAGCCCGGCGTCGTGGGTTTTATTCTCATCGCCCCGCTGATTGATAGCGGGTGCCAGAAGGGGCATTGCCGTCCGGATGACAGACAGGAGAGAAGACCAATCTGCTGATCTGATGATTGTTAAACTTTAATAACTTTTGTAATGTTCTACTGTTCGGAACAAAACTTGGTACGCTGTAGCACAGGAGAATGGCGAGTAAGGTGGCAAACAATTGTAGCTCTATCGGGTACGGGTTTTGCGCAAAGGTAAAAGCAACTCAAATCAGAAGAGGACAAGATGAGAGTTTTAGTTACATACTAGACTAAGTGGTACCCATTGGGTCCCATTCACACAGGAGGCCTGGTCCCCCAATGCAACCCATTCCCCAATGCAATATTCCACCACTTACCCATAGCCCCTAACTGCGCAGGTGAGGCTCATTTCCCCTCATCCCCCAGCAGTCCCTCCCCCTCCTCTTCAGGTGTGGGAGCAGAGGAGGGGAGGGAAGGGGGATGTGGGGTGGGAGGCGAGGAGGGGGGTGGGGGGGTGTTTGTGGGCAGGGGGGTATAGGAGGGGAGAGAGCGTGGTGTGGGGGGAGGGAGGTGTGGGGGAGGGTTTTGTGTGGTGGGGGGAGTGTAGGGTGGGAGGGGAGGTGTGTATGTGTGTGTTGCGGTCTGCAGCAGGGGGAGGGGGACGGTTTCAGGTGGGGCCTGACGGGGGCCGGTGGGGGGGAGCACTGTCGTGGCCTACCACTGAAGGACGCTCCCCCCCTGGCCCCCGACAGCACCCTCCTGAAGCCATCCCCCTCCCGCTCTGCAGGATGCTCCCCCCCACCGGTCCCCGCCTGAAGCCGTTCCACACTCACTCCTTCCCCCATCAACCCCCCATCCACTCTTCGTGGCTCTCTTGAGGTGCAGCTATTCCCGTCCATTGGGTTCCCATTGTGACGTAGAACTGGCCAGGCACAGCTGACGGGCACGGCAAGGGAAAAAGGGATTTATTAAAGCTGAGAATGTGAATAACTGAAAATATAAGAATAACATAAATGTTATAGATGAGATGTATTCAGTCCATTCTTTTTTGTTGCATCTCTTGTTGCATTCTGAACACTGGGAAGGGGTATGGTTTCTGGCAGGGCCTGTTGGGGGCCGGTGGTGGGAGGGGGTTGTGTGGTGACGAGGGGTGTGTGTGGGGTCTTGTTGTGTTCTGTAGTCGGGATAGGGGGACGGCTTCAGGCGGGGCCTGTTGGGGGCCGGTGGGGAAAGCTGCCATGGCCTATTTCTGCCGTGAACTATCACTGCTGTGGCCTACCACTGTCACTGCCACTGCCTACCCCTACCGCTGCCGTGGCCTACCGTTGCCTATCGCTCTTGTGGTTTACTGCTGCCGCTGCGTACCGGCTTCAGGCGGGAACCGGTAGGGAGCATCCTGCAGCTGGGGACGGGACAGCTTCAGGAGGGGGCCGGTGGGGTGGGGAGTGTCCTGCAGTGGGGGGGGGGAACGGCTTCAGGAGGGGGCTGTCAGGGGCCGGTGGGGGGTCGGGTGGGGGGAGGGGGATGGCCTCAGGCAGCGGCCGGTGAGGGGGGGAGCGCTGCTGTGGCCTGCTGCTGCCGTGGCCTGCCACTGGGGGAGTGTGCGAGGGTAGGGGGTGGAGTTGAGCATGTGGGTGGGTGGGGGTATGTGGTGGTGGGGGGGGGAGTAGTGTGCCCCATCAGTGCCCTGCCAGCACCCGGTACCACCAGCACCCAGCCCCGTCAGCGCCCGGCGCCGCCATGCTAGGGTCCCTCAATCCCCCCACACTCATTCCTCACTTCCCCAGAAGCAGTTGGCCTCGCAGTCCGGCCAGGCTCCGGGCCACTCTGCACTCCAGGCTCCCCGACTCGGCGGCGGCTTCTGGACTCTGGGTGGCTTCGGGACTCAGGGCGGATTCGGGACTGGGGGCGTCTTCGGGACTTGGGGCGGCATCAGGATTCGGGACGGCTTCGGGACACATGACGGCTTTAGGACGGTTTCGGGATGGCTTCGGGACGGCTTCCAGACGGCTTCTGGACGGTTTCCAGACTCACGGACTCAGCCCGGCCTCCGGGTCTTTTTCTACTCACCCCGGTGATTGACAGCAGGTGCCGGAAGGGGCGTTTCCGTCCCGGCGACTGACAGGAGAGATGACAAATCTGCTGATCTTTCGATATTTATACCTTCATATCTTTTGTAATATTCCGCCGATTGGAACAAAACCTGATGCGCTTGGAGCATAGGAGAATTGTGAGTAAGGTGGCGAAAAATCATAGCGCTATTCAGTACTGTTTTTGCGTAAATCTAAAATCAACACAAGAGGACAAGATGAGAGTTTTAGTTAAGTACTAGACTAAGTGGGACCCGTTGGGTCCCCGCATCACACGGGAGGGCTGGTCCCCCAACGCAATATTCCACCTGTCCACCAATTCCAATAATGGTGGCCGGAGGGGGGGGGGGCTTTCTGGAGCGCTTGTATGGGTGTTGTGCGCTGAATGGACATTGTGGGCCGAATGGATTATTGGGCTGGCGGCTCAGTCACTCAAGCCTGTTGTGCTGACAGCTCACTCACTCATGGCTGGTGTGCTCGCAGTTGACTCACGGCTATTCCTTGACATTCCATTCAAGCAGGGTGCAAGGGCACCAAATTCAAATGCAGTTTCATACAATTTCAAGCAGGGTGCAAGGCCACTAAAGACAGTGAGTCGTGACCTCTCCCTCCCCCATCTTACAGAGACCGAGCCACCCTTACACAGTCCCTCCCCCCCTCCAACCAGAAGGGGCGTGGCCTTCATGGCATGATCAACAGGAGAGGGAATCTCATCATTTTTTAAAACACTAATAAATCTTTTACTTTTCATCGATGGGGAAAATCCTGATGAGCGGAGGGGAATCTGAGTAAGATGGCCAAAAATCACAGCCGTATGTGGTAGCGTTTATTTCTAAAATCAATATAAAGCACAAACAGGAAATGGTCAAGATTAGACTTTTAATTATATAGAAGGCAAGGCAGCTCTAATTGGGCAAGGCAGCTCTAATTCGGCAAGGCAGCTTGCTTTAACACTTTCAAAACCAAAGGCAAGGCAGCTCGCTTTAGCACTTTTAAAACCAAAGGCAACACAGCTTGCTTTAGCACTTTCAAAACCAAAGGCAACACCGCTTGCTTTAGCACTTTCAAAACCAAAGGCAACACAGCTTGCTTTAGCACTTTCAAAACCAAAGACAACACAGCTTGCTTTAGCACTTTCAAAACTAAAGGCAACACTGCTTTAGCACTTTCAAACCAAAACACACTTTTGCATTTTCAGACTACATTTTCAAACCATATTAAGGGCACTGACAGGTCAGTAAAACCACACAGTTTAGTAGACATGTGTTCAGTGTTATTCACAGCTCAGACTGAGAATTGTGACCTCTCACTCCCCCATCTTGCAGAAAACCGAGGCACCTCCACACTTCCGGGTTTTATAGCCCTTTCGAAAGGGGCATGGCCTTCAGGAGAGTGAATCTCAATATTTGAGGGGGACTCTGAGTAAGATGGCCAAAAATCACAGCTGTAAGTGGCAGCGATTTTTTCTAAAATCAGTATACAGAACAGCAGGAAGTGGTCAAGATCAGACTTTTAGTAATATAGGTGGATAGATAGATAGATAGATAGATAGATAGATAGATAGATAGATAGATAGATAGAAGATTGTAGACCTTCATTTCAGAATATGTTTTCGTAATGCCTTTATAATCATTATATCCTATAATGAAGCTATCAGATTGAAGTCAAAAAGTAAGTGTGATAAAGCAATCTGAATTCTGAAGGAATCAGTACTGAACACAACACTCCATTTGAGGCTGGATGAGTGTATCAAAAAAGTTAATCATGAGGTACCAAGGTCTAAGCGGAAGCTCAGAGGGGATAGAGCTTTTTCTGTTGCTGCTCCGGCACTCTGGAACACCTTGCCGCTGCACATCAGACAGGCCCCCTCACTGTCCATCTTCAAATCCTCCCTAAAAACATATTTTTATTCTTTGGCTTTCGACACTGGCTGAGGCATTGCCCCTGTTTTTAGTGCTTTTAATGTCTTTTAATTTTTGTGTGTTTTTTATAGTCCTTCGTTTTACGGTTTTTAATGGTTTTTAATTGTTTGTAATAGCTTTTTGTTCGTGATTTCTCATGTACAGCACTTTGTGGCAACTGTGGTTGTTTAAAGTGCTTTATAAATAAAGTTATTATTATTATTATTATTATTATTATTATTATTATTATTATGACTTCCTTATCTTTTATATTCTATATCTCTATTGATAAAATCCAGAATTGTGAATGCCTGTATATACTTTCTCAGCCTGCCCTTCCATTTTTCATTGTGCAACCTTACCCTGAGTTAACCCTATTGGTTACAGTTAAAGGTACTACATACAAACAGGCCCTTCAGCTCACGCCAACCATTGATCACTGGTTCACATTAATTCTTATTGAATCCCTGCATATTAAGGACAATTTACAGAGGTCAATTAACCTACAACCCAGCATGTCTTTGGGGTGTGGGCGGAAACCAAAGCACATGGAGGAAACCCATGTAGTTACAGGGAGAGCGTGTAAACACTACACAGACAGCAACTAAGATCAGGATTGAACCCAGGTCTCAGACGTTGTGAGGCCTAATTCTCTTTCAGAACAGTATCCTTCATTTTACATTGCTTCACTTATTCTTCCGACAGAAATGCAATAACAGAAGAGATATGACCCAAAACCCAGTTGCTAAAGGCAATTGAGTATTTACTGCCTCATTTGTGTTAGATGTTAAATTGGTTCCAAGCATCCCACACAAATGATGGGTTTGTACATGGAGGTATTCAGAGGAAACAGCAGGATGGTTTATTGCAGGTGGTTTTACAAATCCTGCTTGGCTACCAGAGTGCCAAGGCTTGCAAGCTACAGTGGGCTGCTTAGTGAAGTTGGATAGAATCTCTGGGAACAATGTGTCCCTCTGAGACAAGCTCAATGCTTACTCTGAACAGAAGATCAGTGGAATAACATCATCTGCCTCAACAGCCTCAGGTACACCTGTATCCTCAGTTCTAACCAGAGAGATCCTGAGTCCTGTCGATTCCTGAGAGTCGACCAACAGAATGCAACTGGCCCAGATGGGTACCCTGCTGTGTCATCAGAACCAGCGTGGACCAGCTGGCAGGGTTTTGGTGGATACGTTTAATATCTCCCTACATCAATCTGAGGTTCCCATCTGCATTAAGAATGTCATTCATCATCCTGAACCTAAAGAGCAAAAAAGGTAGTGTCTCAATGACTGACATCTGGTGGTTTTATCATCCACCATCTAGCGGTTAGTCACGGTGCACATCTACTCCAGCCTCCCAAACACCCTGGGTCCACTGCAGTTCATCAACTGCTGCAAAGTGTCCATGACAGATGCCATTTAGCTGGTCTACTCTAATCCCTGGAACATCTAGACAAGAAAGACACCAATGTCAGATTCCTATTTATTGACTGTAACTCCACCTTCAACTACTTTATTCCAACCAAACTCATCTCCAAAATGCTGGATGTAGGATTCAGCACCTCCATCTGCAACTGTATCCTTGTCTGATCATAGAACAACATATAACATTGAACAGTAAAGCACGAGAACAGGTGCTTTGGCCCACAATGCCTATGTTGAACAAGATACCAAGACCAACTCTTATCTGCCTGCACATAAGCCAAATCCTTCTATTCCTGCAGATCCATGTGCCTATTTAAAGGCCTCTTAAATGCTATTATCATATCTGTCTTCACCACCTCACCTAGGAGCATGTTCCAGGCACCCACCACGATGTATAAAACCTATGTACTGCATGTTTCCTTTAAACTTTGCCCCTCTCACCTTAAGCTATGCCCTCTAGTATTTGATTTTCCATCCTGGGAAAAAGACTCATAATTTTATTATCGGGTCTCCCCTCAACCTCTGGAGTTCCAGAGAAAACAATCCCAGTCTGTCCAATCTGTCCCTGTAGCTAATAACCCCCTAACACAGATAATTCTGGTAAACCTCCTCTGCACCCTTTCCAAAGTCTTCACATCCTTCCCGTATGGGGTGATCAGAACTGCAAGCAATACTCCAAATGCAGCCTAACCAAACGTCCTATAGAGCTGCATCATGGCGGTGGGAGGTGGAATGTAAGGAGAAAATATATCATTAATGGCAAAACCCTAAACAGAACTGATGTGCAGAGTGAATTTGGGGTCCAAGCCTATAACTCCCTGAATATGGCCACTCAAGTAGATAGAGTGGTAAAGAAGGCAAATGGTATGCTTGCCTTTATTGGTTGGGGTATTGACTATGTGTCAGGAAGTCATGATACAGATTGGTTGGGAATATTGCTTGTAGTTCTGATCACCGCATATGGGAAGGATGTGAAGACATTGGAAAGGGTGCTGAGGACCCTGCTCAACATCTCAGGCCCTTGTGTCCTGGCAACATCGTCGTTAAATCTTCTCTCCACCTTTTTCAGCTTAACAATATCTTTCTCATAAAAGGGTGTCCAAAACTGTAAAGAAGCTATAACGACACATCGTTACTTTACTATCTTTATTCATACTGGAGCATTACATATTGCACTAGCTGTAGGTGGTCTGTCACAGGAACTAGAGAGCGATCTGTGGGTGGGAAGGTTGTAGTTATACTTGTGATATGGGGAGTGGTTAGTAGTGATGAGGTCACTATATTAAAGGCACATGCATATATCATCTACATCCTTCCCCTTGGAAACGACAGGCAAATACAATAGTGACAGGGCGACCACGGCTCATGCGCTAGGATGGTTAAACAAAATCTCCATAGCGGACAGGCGGTTTGACAAGACGTCCCGACCGGGTTCGCATCTCGCCATCCTCACTTCCGGCAGGAAGAAGAGGCACCGATGGGGACAGACAAACCGGAAAGGGGGAAACGGGAGGAGACGGAGGAGACCGCGGCACCAGAACCGGAGGTGATGCGGGATCAGGAGCGGGCAGAGCGCGGGCAGGCGAGCGAGGACTGGCTGGAGTAGGGTGGGACGGAAGGAGTTGAGGTGGTGTAGACCGTTGCATGTTAGGAAGGACGGGCAGAGCATCACCCGGACGCGGAAACTGCAGTGGGGGAGCAAAGGGATCCGCGGCGGGCGACCCCGCAGAGCCGATGACGGTAGCGAGCTTGGAGTGACCGGAAGGGGTCTGCATGAGGACAGCTTGACCGGGGAAGAGGCACGGCAGCGGGTGGCAGGACCTGTCATGGGAACGCTTCTGGACATCGTGCCTGAAGGCAATGCGTTTCTGAACTGCAGCAGGCGTGTGGACAGACGGTATGAGGGAGCACTGGGCCACAGGGAGCGGGAGTCTGGTAGCGCGAGACATGAGCCGCTGAGCAGGGGAACCCATGGCAGAGTCGCGGGGGATGTTGTGGAGGTTGAGGAGGGCCAGATAGAAATCGGAGTTGGACAACCGACACTGTTCCAGCAAGTTCTCTGCACTGCGGACGGCGCGCTCGGCCAGACCGTTGCTTTGCGGGTACTCCGGGCAGCTGGTGAAATGGTGGAAGTTCCATCTGGAAGCAAAAGTTTTAAACTCGGAGCTCGTAAACTGGCTGCCATTGGGGGCCAAAAGTGCCAAAATGATGGCCTAACCTGTCGATGACGGCCGAAGAGGTTAGGGAGTGCAGCCGGTCGACCTTGAACCAGCTGGAGTAGGAGTCAACGAGAACCAGGAAGTGTTTGCCCCGCCACTCGAAAATGTAGACGGCAACCGCCATCCAGGGCAGTTCGGTGGCAGGCTGCTGCAGAAGCGGCTGACGCTGCTGGTGGGGGGCGAGACTGTTGCAGGTGGAACACGAGGAGACCCTCTCCCGGATGTATTAGGCCATACCAGGCCAATAAAACTGGCTCTGGGCGTGAGACACGGTGGCTTCGGCCCCAGGATGTCCGTGGTGAGCGACCTGAAAATAGTGGTCGTGCAGCGCAGCAGGCACGACCACCTTGTGACCCTTCACCACCACGCCGTCGTGTAGTACGAGCTCGTCACGGACCAGGAAGTAGGGCACGGCGCCAGCCGGCAACGCGTAATGACGGTCGGGCCAGCCCCGCTGGATGACGGCAGAAAGCTGTTGCAGGGCAGGGTCATTGGCAGTGTGTTCAACCAGGGACTTCATCTGCTGTGAAGGGACGATGTTCACTTGGAGCACCATTAGATCAGACATCTCATAGGGGTGGCGAACGGTGGAAGTTAGCGGGGCGCGAGACAAAGTGTCGGCCACGAACATGTCCTTGCCCTTGCGATAAACCACATTGAAAGTGAAGCGTTGGAGCTGCAGCATCATGCGCTGCAGGCGGGATGAGGCAACATGGATCGACTTGTTGAGAATGGTGCCAAGCGGCTGGTGGTCAGTTTCAATGGTGAAAGTGTTGCCCAGGACGTAGTCTTTGAATTTGGAGCAGGCAAACACCACGGCCAGTAGCTCCTTCTCGATCTGCGCGTAGTGCTGTTCGGTGGCGGTCATGGTGCGGGATGCGAAGGAGGCAGCTGTAGGCCGTCATGGACCTGAAGACAGGCGGCACCGAGTCCGAACTGAGAGGCGTCGCAGGTGAGGACAATGGAACGCTGCAGGTCAAAAAACTTGAGCGTGGGGGTACTGATTAGCTTGGATTTAAGGATGTCGAAGGCTTTCTGGTGGTGGGGGAACCAAACCCAGGACGTGTCCTTTTTTATCAAATCCCTCAGGGGAGCGCTGAGCACGCTGAGGTCGGGGATGAACTTCCCCAGGTAGTTCACCATGCCCAGGAAGCGTTGTAGGCCTGCCACATCAGTAGGAGAAGGCATCCCGGAAATGGCAGCCATTTTTAGCGGGTCTGGGTTCAGCCCCTAGGCGGTGAATACATGTCCAACATAGGTGACCTCCGGGACGCGAAATCGGCACTTCTTGGGGTTCAGTTTCAAGTTGATTTCCCGGGCCCGGTCTAGGACCTGGCGGTGGTTGAAGTCGTGTTCGGCGACAACCTTACCGTAAACAAGGATGTCGTCAACGATGATGGCACACGGTAGATCGGAAAACAGCTGTTCCATTGTCCGTTGGAATACCTCGCTGGCAGAGTTGATTCCGAATGGCATTCGGAGAAACCGAAATCTGCCGAAGGGGGTGGCAAAAGTTGTCAAGATGGAGGACTGCTCGTCAAGTGGTATTTGCCAGAAGGAGCTTTTGGCATCGAGGACAGAAAAGACCGTTGCCGGACCAACCTGTGCAGCGACTTCCTCTACCGTTCTCATAGGGTAGTGTGGGCGTCTAATGGTCAGGTTGAGGTCTTTGTGGTTGATGCAAATGCGTATCTCGCTTTTGTCCTTTTTCGCGGCAACAACCATGGTGGAGACCCACCTGGTGGGCTCGATGACCGCCTTTAGGATGCCCATTTTTACCATGCTGTGTAACGTCGACTCCACTCTGGCCTTCATGGCGAAGGAGACACGGTGAGGTGCATTGACCACTGGTTCGAGCTTGCGGTCTACTGCAATCTTGTAGTTGCAGGGCAGTTTGCCCAGCTCATCATCAAAGCGGTCGGGGTATTCGGCCAACGGGTCCATGAGGGCCTGCACCTGGTGAATGTCATGGTGGAAGGATGCCAGGCCCATTTCCTGGCATACCTGGATACCCAACAGCGTAATGCATTTTTGATCGAGGAGATAGAAGGTGAGGGGCCGAGAGGACTCCAGTATCTTGCAGCTTAGCGTAGCCTTGCCCACAGGAGTAAGCACCCCTCCCCCGTAAGCATACAAAGTTGAGCTGTCAGAAAAAACCTGCTCATTAGTTCTTATCTTTTTGAAGAGTGTTGTTGACATAACGTTCGCAACCGCCCCGGTATCAATCTTAGCAGTGAAGGTCGAGTTGTGCACAGTTACTCGCACTGAAGGGTCTGTTATCATAGCAGGTGTGCCCAACACAGTAAATAGGCTGTTCTCCCCCTGAGAGGAGTCGGATTCAGATACAGACTGTCTGTCGAAATAGCACGGGGTGCTGAGCTCACTATGAGCTTGTACCAGGTTGTTTAAAATGCACCTCGGAGCAGCGAAAGGCTTCCCACGGGAACGACAGGCCGTAGCGAAATGGTTCAATTACTTGCAGACATTACACGTTTTACCCAAGGCAGGGCATACATTGTATTGATGAGTGGTGAAGTTACAATTATGGCACCTTTGCCGGGCACGTCCCCCGGGAGCAGTTCCGAACCCCGGGGCACGTCCCCCTTGAGCAGTGAGCGACCCCGGGGGTCGCGACCGGGGCATGTTCATCAGACGGCTGGAAGTGCTGGCAAGGTTAATATCATGGTCAACCGGTGACACCGCCGAGGTGACAGCCTCCGCCAAGCGGGTGGCGTGCATTGCATCATTAAAAGTCAGATCGGGCCTCCGCAACAGTTCGGCCCTGAGCTTATCGTCGCGGAGACCGTAAACCAGAAGGTCCCTAATAATCTCCTCGGGGGTCAGCGTGTTGAGGCGGCACCGCCTGGCCAGGTGCCGCAGCGCAGCGACATAGTTCTCTGCAGATTCCCCAGGGAGCTGACGCCGCGCGAACAGTTTAAAACGTTCTAAGATGCAGTTTGTTGGAATGTCACAAATAGCATTAAACTTAGCCACCAGACATACCGGGTCCCGAGCAGATTCTCCCTCAGCGTAGACAAAGAAGTCTGAGCGAGCCAGGACCTCGGGACCAGCCAAGTTGAGAAGCAGAGAGGCTGTGAGCTCTGGGGTGGCGGCAGGATGAGCGATCGTGACATAGTGGTCAAAGTCACGTTTGAAGACATCCCATCGATGGGCAATGTCTGAATCGAAAAAGAGCACACCAGGCTTACGGGCAGAAGTGGCCATAACGAGGAAATGAGAAGGTAGGGGAAACAAAAAACTGGGACAAAATTAAATGATAAACCGATAGACAGGAGGCGCAAGGTAAGAGGTATGACACCATGTAAAGAAGATATAACGACACATCGTTACTTTACTATCTTTATTCATACTGGAGCATTACATATTGCACTAGCTGTACGTGGTCTGTCACAGGAACTAGAGAGCGATCTGTGGGTGGGGAGGTTGTAGTTATACTTGTGATATGGGGAGTGGTTAGTAGTGATGAGGTCACTATATTAAAGGCACATGCATATATCATCTACAAAAACTGAGCACAATGTTCTAAATGTGGCCTTACCAATATCTTATATAACAGTCATTCTTCAGGGAACGGGGGTTCCCCTCCTCCACCATAGATGAGGCTCGCACCAGGGTCTCTGCCATACCCCGCAACACTGCTCTCTCTCCCCATCCCCCCACTCACAACAAAGGCAGAGTCCCCCTAGTCCTCACCTTTCACCCCACCAGCCGTCACATACAACAAGTGATCCTCCGTCAGTTTCGCCACCTCCAACGTGACCCCACCACTCGCCACATCTTCCCATCTCCCCCTATGTCTGCCTTCCGCAAAGACCGCTCCCTCCGTAACTCCCTTGTCAATTCTCCCCTTCCCTCCCATACCACCCCCTCCCCTGGTACTTTCCCTTGCAACCGCAAGAGATGCAACACTTGTCACTTCACTTCCCCCCTCCACTCCATTCCAGGACCCAAGCAGTCGTTCCAGGTGCGACAGAGGTTCACCTGCATCTCCTCCAACCTCATCTATTGCATTCGCTGCTCTAGATGCTAGCTGATCTACATCGGTGAGACCAAGCGGAGGCTTGGCGATCGTTTCGCCGAACACCTCCGGTCGGTCCGCAATAACCAACCTGAACTCCCGGTGGCTCAGCACTTCAACTCCCCTCCCATTCCGTATCTGACCTCTCTGTCCTGGGTCTCCTCCATGGCCACAGCGAGCAACACCGTAAATTGGAGGAAATGCACCTCATATTCCGCTTGGGCAGTCTACATCCTGGTGGCCTGAACGTTGAATTCTCCCAATTCTGCTAGCCCTGGCTGACCCTCCCCTTCATCAGCCATCTGGTTGTCTCCTCCCCTCCCCCAGCCCTCGGGCTCCTCCTCCTCCTTTTCCTTTTTTCCTTTCTTCTCCCCACCCCCTATCAGTCTGAAGAAGGGTTTCGGCCCGAAACGTTACCTATTTCCTTCGCTCCATAGATGCTGCTGCACCCGCTGAGTTTCTCCAGCATTTTTGTGTACCTTCTTATATAACAGTACCTTGACCTCCCAAACTTCTGTACTCAATACTCTGACTGATGAAGGCCAAGGTGCCGAATAACTTTTTGACCATCCTATCTACCTGTGATGCCACTTTCAAGGAACTATGTACCTGCACTCCTAGGACACTCAGGTGGCATGGTGGCACAGCGGTAGAGTTGCTGCCTTAGAGCGCCAGAGACCCGGGCTCGATCCTGACTATGGGTGCTGTCTGTACGGAGTTTGTACGTTCTCCCCATGATCTGCACTGGTTTTCACCGGGATCTCCAGTTTCCTCCCAACCACCAAAGACATACAGGTTTGTACGTTACTTAGCTTGTACATTTTTCCTAGTGTGTGTAGGATAGTATAAGTGTGCGAGGATCGCTGGTCGATGCAGACTCAGTGGGCCGAAGGACCAGTTTCTGCGCTGTATCTCTAAAACAAATCAAAACTAAAACTAAAACTCTGTTCCACAGTGCTCTCCAGAGCCCTGCCGTTCACTGTGTAGGTGCTGCCCTGGATAGACTTCCCAAATTACAACACTTAATACTTATCTGTATTAAACTGTCAACCATGCCACAGCTCACCTGCCCACCTGGTCAAGATCCTGCTGCAATTTTTAAGAACCATCTTCGCTATCTACAATACCATCCACTTTTGTATAATCTGCAAACTTACTAATCATGACTCGCACATTTTCATCCAAATCATTTATATAGATGACAAACAGCAATGGGGCCAGCACCAAACCCTGAGGTACACCACTCTTCACAGGACTCCAGTCTGAAAAACAACCTTCGACCATCCATCCTCTGTTAACGTGCATGAAGCCAATTTACTATCCAGTCAGCTATCTCGCCCTGGATCCCATGTGATCTCACCTTCCACAGCAGTCGAACATTCAGAACTTGTCAAATACCTTGCTGAAGTCCATATATACGTACATCATGTACAACTCTACTCTCATCAACCTTTTTGGTCACATTTTAAAAAAACTCAGTTAAATTCGTGAGGCACAATCTCCCACGTACAAAACCATGCTGACTATCCTTAATCAGCCCTTGTCCATCTAAATGCATGTAAGTAAGTAAGTAAGTATGTTTATTGGCCAAGTATTCACATAGAAGGAATTTGCCTTTGTGCTCCACCCACAAGTAACAACATGACATACAGTGACAGTTACGAATGACTCAGAAAACACTAAACATTAATAATATTAAAACATTAATGATAAAACACCATTGATCAAGCATGTGAACCAACAAAATACCAGATCAAAGGAGGCTACAGATTTTTGGCTGTTGAGTAGAGCAACTACTCGTGGGTAAAAACAGTTTTTATGTCTGGCTGTGGCAGTTTTGACAATCCGAAGTCGCCTTTCAGAGGGAAGTGATTCAAAGAGTTTGTGGCCCGGGTGCGAGAGGTCAGAGATGATCTTGCCCGCTTGCTTCCTGAACCTTGCAGTGTACAGTTCATCTATGGAGGGAAGGTTGCAGCCAATAATCTCTGCTGATCGGACGATTCGCTGCAGCCTCCAGCTGTTGTGCTTGGTGGCTGAGCCAAACCAGACCATGATGGAGAAGGTGAGAACAGACTCTACGATGGCCATGTAGAATTGGACCATCATTGCCTGTGGCAGATTGTGCTTCCTCAGCTGCCGCAGGAAGTACATCCTCTGTTGTGCCTTTTTGACTGTGGAGTCGATGGTAGCCCCCCACTTAAGGTCCTTGGAGATGATGGTTCCCAGGAACTTAAAAGACTCCACAAATGGGACTGTGGTGTTGTTGATGGTGAGGGGAGGGGGGCTCTCCTAAAGTCTACAATCAATTCCACTGTCTTAAGAGCATTGAGTTCTAGGTTGTTGCGATGGCACCAGGTTGCCAGCTGTGACACTTCCTGTCTGTAGGCAGATTCCTCCCCATCCTGGATCAGTCCAATCAGGGTTGTGTCATCCGCAAACTTGAGAAGCTTGACAGAGGTGTCTGTGGAGGTGCAGTCGTTGGTGTAGAGGAGAGGGCAGAGTATGCATCTTGCGGCGCTCCTATGCTGAGCGTTTGCGGGTCCGAGATGTGCTTTCCCAGCCTCACATGCTGCTTCCTGTCAGTCAGGAAGCTGGTGATCCACCGACAGAGGGGTTCAGGCACAGTCAACTCGGAAAATTTGGAGTGTAGTAGCTCTGGCACAATGGTGTTGAATGCAGAGTTAAAATCAACAAACAGAATCCTTGTATAGGTCCCCTTGCGGTCCAGGTGCTGTAGGATGAAGTGCAGGCCCAGGTTGACTGCATCATCCACAGATCTATTGGCCCGATATACAAACTGCATAGGATCCAGCAGGGGGATCGTGATTTTTTCAGCTTGGCCAGCACAAGCCTTTTGAGTGTCTTCATGACTACAGAGGTCAGTGCGACAGGCTTGTAGTCATTAAGACAAGTAATCCTTGCCTTTTTGGGTACAGGGACAATAGTGGGGACTTTGAAGCAGGCAGAGACAGTACATGTTTGCAGGGACTGGTTAAAAATGTCTGTATATACCAGTGCCAGCTGTTTGGCACAGAGCTTAAGAGTAGAGGGGGGAAACATTGTCAGGTCCTGGAGATTTCCGGCTTTTTTGTCCTCTGAAAAGCCTCTCCACCTCCTCTATTTTTTATTGTTGATGATGGAGAAGTGATGTTGTGCAGCTCGAAGGGTGTGGGTGATTGGGTGTGAAGTGGTGAATGGAGGGCGGTGGGTGTAGAAGGGCCCAGTCTTTGCAAAATGAGGTCAGGCTGTGAATGGGTGAGAAGTGTTGGTTGAGGTGGGAAATGGTCCAGTCTTTTCATACTGGAGTCTTGCCTTAAGTAGGTGTGGTGGTGAATGGGAAGGAGAGGGTGCAGGGTTCATTCTTTGTAGACTGGGATCTGACTGTGTTGGTTGGGGACAGGGGGGAGGGGGGAAGGAGGTACCAGGGCTATGTTTCTGATTTTCAAACCTGCAGTAAAACTCAGTCAGGTCGTTGGTCAGCTGACAATTGTCCAAAGAGCGGGGGGCTTTCCTCTTGTAGCTGGTAATTTCTTGCAAGCCCTTCCAAACTGAAGAAGAGTCACCAGCTGAGAACTTGCTCCTCAACTTCTCAGAGTACCTTTCCTTGGCAGCTCTGATTCCTCTTCTCAACTTGTACTTGGCCTGTCTGTAGAGGTCTGCATCCCCGCTTCTGTAGGCCTCCTCTTCAGACCGTCGGAGCTGTCTGAGTTCTTTTTTTTAATTAAAAAAAATATATATATATTTATTAGAAGTACATTACATTACAACCAATTACATTAGTACTCATCACGTATATCTTATTACAATTAATGTACTCCGTCATTTTTTACACTGATAAAAAGGAAAGGTTGAGATTAAGAAAAAAGAGAAAGTGAAGGGAAATAGTGAAGGTGTAAAAACGTGACAACAAGAAAGAACAGAGACCCTGTAGAAAATAAATTAAAAAGAAAGGATTAAGAGATAGACCCTAAAGAAGAAAGAAAAGAGAAAGATGAAAAAAGAGAAAAACAAATACTTTGGGGCAGAAAACGCTGGTGGGTGTTGTGTACAGGCCACCTAGCAGTAGTAGTGAAGTTGGGGATGGCATCAAACAGGAAATTAGAAATGCGTGCAACAAAGGCAAAACAGTTATAATGGGTGACTTCAATCTACATATAGATTGGGTGAATCAAATTGGCAGGGGTGCTGAGGAAGAGGATTTCTTGGAATGTATGCGGGATAGTTATCTAAACCAACATGTAGTGGAACCAACGAGAGAGCAGGCTATTCTAGACTGGGTATTGAGTAATGAGGAAGGGTTAGTTAGCAGTCTTGTTATGCGTGCCCCCTTGGGCAAGAGTGACCATAATATGGTTGAGTTCTTCATTAGGATGGAGAGTGACATTGTTAATTCAGAAACAATGGTTCTGAACTTAAAGAAAGGTAACTTTCAGGGTATGAGACGTGAATTGGCCAAGATTGACTGGCAATTAGTTCTAAAAGGGTTGACGGTGGATATGCAATGGAAGGCATTTAAAGACTGCATGGATGAACTACAAAAATTGTTCATCCCACTTTGGCAAAAGAATAAATCAGGGAAGGTAGTGCATCCGTGGATAACAAGGGAAATCAGGGATAGTATCAAAGCCAAAGATGATGCGTACAAATTAGCTAGAAAAAGCAGCATACCAGAGGACTGGGAGAAATTCAGAGACCAGCAGAGGAGGACAAAGGGCTTAATTAGGAAAGGGAAAATAGATTATGAAAGGAAACTGGCAGGGAACATAAATACTGACTGCAAAAGTTTTTATAGATATGTGAAGGGAAAGAGATTAGTTAAAACAAATGTAGGTCCCTTGCAGTCAGAAACAGGTGAATTGATCATGGGGAACAAGGATATGGCGGACCAATTGAAAAACTACTTTGGTTCCGTCTTCACTAAGGAAGACATAAATAATCTGCCGGAAATAGCAGGAAGTGGTGTTGGGTAAATTGAATGGATTAAAGGCCGATAAATCACCAGGGCCAGATAGGCTGCATCCCAGAGTACTTAAGGAAGTAGCTCCAGAAATAGTGGATGCATTAGTGATAATTTTTCAAAACTCTTTAGATTCTGGAGTAGTCCCTGAGGATTGGAGGGTAGCAAACGTAACCCCACTTTTTAAGAAGGGAGGGAGAGAGAAAACGGGGAATTACAGACCAGTTAGTCTAACATCGGTAGTGGGGAAACTGCTAGAGTCAGTTATTAAAGATGGGATAGCAGCACATTTGGAAAGTGGTGAAATCATTGGACAAAGTCAGCATGGATTTACAAAAGGTAAATCATGTCTGACGAATCTTATAGAATTTTTCAAGGATGTAACTAGTAGAGTGGATAGGGGAGAACCAGTGGATGTGTTGTATCTGGACTTTCAGAAGGCTTTCGACAAGGTCCCACATAAGAGATTAGTATACAAACTTAAAGCACACGGTATTGGGGGTTCAGTATTGATGTGGATAGAGAACTGGCTGGCAAACAGGAAGCAAAGAGTAGGAGTAAACGGGTCCTTTTCACAATGGCAGGCAGTGACTAGTGGGGTACCGCAAGGCTCAGTGCTGGGACACCAGCTATTTACAATTTATATTAATGACCTGGATGAGGGAATTGAAGGCAACATCTCCAAGTTTGCGGATGACACTAAGCTGGGGGGGCAGTGTTAGCTGTGAGGAGGATGCTAGGAGACTGCAAGGTGACTTGGATAGGCTGGGTGAGTGGGCAAATGTTTGTCAGATGCAGTATAATGTGGATAAATGAGAGGTTATCCACTTTGGTGGCAAAAACAGGAAAGCAGACTATTATCTAAATGGTGGCCGATTAGGAAAAGGGGAGATGCAGCGAGACCTGGGTGTCATGGTACACCAGTCATTGAAAGTAGGCATGCAGGTGCAGCAGGCAGTGAAGAAAGCGAATGGTATGTTAGCTTTCATAGCAAAAGGATTTGAGTATAGGAGCAGGGAGGTTCTACTGCAGTTGTACAGGGTCTTGGTGAGACCACACCTGGAGTATTGCGTACAGTTTTGGTCTCCAAATCTGAGGAAGGACATTATAGCCATAGAGGGAGTGCATAGAAGGTTCACCAGACTGATTCCTGGGATGTCAGGACTTTCATATGAAGAAAGACTGGATAGACTTGGCTTATACTCGCTAGAATTTAGGAGATTGAGAGGGGATCTTATAGAAACGTACAAACCTCTTATGGGGTTGGACAGGCTAGATGCAGGAAGATCGTTCCCGATGTTGGGGAAGTCCAGGACAAGGGGTCACAGCTTAAGGATAAGGGGGAAATCCTTTAAGACCGAGATGAGAAACAACTTTTTCACACAGAGAGTGGTGAATCTCTGGAACTCTCTGCCACAGAGGGTAGTTGAGGCCAGTTCATTGGCTATATTTAAGAGGGAGTTAGATGTGGCCCTTGTGGCTAAAGGGATCAGGGGGTATGGAGAGAAGGCAGGTACGGGATACTGAGTTGGATGATCAGCCATGATCATATTGAATGGCGGTGCAGGCTCGAAGGGCCGAATGGCCTACTCCTGCACCTATTTTCTATGTATCTATGTATCTATGTTATAAGCATCACGCAAATGGGATATACTAACTCTCCAGCATTCATCCCCCTTTACCTGACCTCAGTTTTTTTTTAAAGTACTTTTGCACCCTATACTTGTAATAATTCTATAAATGCGGACCACGTCGGGTGGAAGTGATCTGGTTTACCTGCCAGGAGGAGTCTTATCTCTTCTAGGTGTAATGTTTCAAACATATTTGAAACCCACATGTTGATAGTTGGTATTGGAGCGTTTTTCCAGAATTTTAGGATTAACATTTTTCCAGTTATTTACCCATAGTCTATTAATTTATTTTGAAACACATTTAGTTCAGGACTATCTGAGTTCTGCAGTGAGCCAGGGCTTGTTGTTGTTGAACCATGTCCGGATCTTAGTAGGAATGCTACTGTCCTCACAAAATATATGTAAATATTACCCCCTCAGAATACTCTCTAGTAACTTCCTGACCACAGATGTTAGACTAGGCCTGCAGTTCCCAGGCTTTTCCCAGCAGCCTTTCTTGAATAAAGGCACAACATTTGCCACCTTCTGGCACCTCGCCCATATTTAATGATGACTCATAAATCTCAGCCAGGGCACCTGAAATTTCTTCTCTAGCTTCTCATAGTGTTCTCAAATATATCTAATCAGGCCCAGGAGATTTGTCTACCTTTATACAGGTTAGGACTTTCAGTACTTCCTTAAGCATAATAATGACTGCTCTCAAGTCATTTCCATTAAGAGAAGAGTGCAGAGAAGATTTATGAGGATGTTGAGGGACTCAAAGATCTGAGCTATAGTGAAGGATTTGACAAGCTAAGACTTTACTCCTTGGAGCACAAGAGACTAACAGATGTTCTTGTAGAGATGTCTAAAATCATGAGTGGAATTTATAGGTGAATGTCTTTTATCCAGAGTAGGGCAATCACGAACCAGAGGACATAGGTTTAAGATGAGAGAGGAGAGATTCACTAGGATGCTGAGGGGCAACCTTTTCACTCAGGTGGGTACATGGAATGAGCTGCCAGATGAGATAGTTGAGGCAGGTACAATAACAACAGTCAAAAGGCAGGTACATGAAAAGGTAAGGTTCAGAGGTATATGAGCCAAATATGGGCAAATCGGACTGACTTACTGTAGATGGGAAATCTTTGTCGGCATGGACTAGTTGGGCTGAAGTGCCTGCTTCTGTGCTGTTTAACCCTATCACTCTATTTCCTATCTTCCCATCTCCGCCCCTTTCCACTTTCCACAGAGACCATTCCCTCCGCAACTCCCTGGTCAACTTGTCCCGTCCCACCCAAAACATCCCCTCCCCAGGTACTTTCCCCTGCAACTGCAGGAGATGTATCACCTGTCCCTTAACCTCCCCCCTCGACTCCATCCAAGGACCCTGACAGTCTTTTCAGGAGAGGCTGGTTCACATGCACCTCCTCCAACCTCATCTACTGTTTCCGCTGTTCCAGGTGTGGGCACTTGTATATCGGCAAGACCAAGCGCAGGCTTGGCGATCATTTCGCTGAACACCTCCGCTCAGTCTGCCTGAACCTACCTAATCTCCTGGTTGCTCAACACTTTAATTCCCCCTCCCATTCCCACACTGACCTTTTTGTCCTGGGCCTCCTCCATTGTCAGAGTGAGGTCTAGCACAAATTGGAGGAACAGCACCTCATATTTTGCTTGGGCATCTTACACCCAGTGGTATGAACTTTGATTTCTCTGACTTCAAGCAACCCTTGCTTTCCTTCTCCCTCCATCTCTTGCCCCTTCCCAGTTCTCCTCCCAGTCTTACTGTCTCCGCCTACATTTTATCCCTGTTTGCTTTGTTGTTACCTTCTCCCAACTAACAATAATCTATTCTAAATGTTCCTTGATCTCCATTCCCTTTGCCCTGTTTTCACACCTTAACTCTCCCTTAACTATCTATCTCCCTTCCCCCTGAGGTCAGTCTGAAGAAGGGTCTCAACCCGAAACATCACCCATTCCTTCTCTCCAGAGATGCTCCCTGACCCCTTGAGTTTCTCCAGGATTTATTGTCTATGTTTGGATTAAACCAGCATCTGCAGTTCCTTCATACACACTATATTCTGCACTTTGTTCTTTTTCTCCTTTTCCCATTCTACATGCACTCATGTGTGATTCAAGCTGTGCAGTGAAATGAAAGTGGCAATGCCTGCGGATGGTGCAAAAACTACAGAACAGAATAGAACAGAATCAGTAATTACATGTTAGAAAATATATATTTTTCAAAAAACACAACACAACAGTAAATTAGTACAGTAAATTAGTCCCTGGTGAGATAAGAGTTTACAGTCCTGATGCCCTGTGGGAAGAAACTCCGTCTCATCCTCTGTTTTCACAGCATGACAGCAGAGGCGTTTGCCTGACTGTAGCAGCTGGAACAATCAGTTGCTGGGGTGGTAGGGGTCCCCCATAATGTTGCTGGCTCTGGATCTGCACCTCCTGGTGTATAGGCCCTGCAGGGGGGCAAGTTTAGTTTCCACAGTGCGTTCGGCCGAACGCACTACTCTCTGCAGAGCCTTCCTGTCCTGGGCAGAGCTGTCCCCTAACCAGATTGTGTGTTGCTGGACAAGATGTTTTCTACAGCCCCAGAGTAGAAGCACTGAAGGATCTTCAGAGAGACTCTGAATTTCCTCTTTTTCCTTTTTGGCAGACAATTACACAGATTCACAACTCTCTGGTGAAAAAGTTTTTCCTTATCTCAGTCCTAAATGGCCTACCCCTTATTCTTAAACTGTGACACCTGTTTCTGGACTCCCCCAACATCAACATCGGGAACATATAGTTCGCTGGAACTTAGATGGAAGCTCAGAGAGTTTAGCAATCAGAAGTGTAAATGGTTCTGAGCCATCAGAGCTGCAAACAAAATTTACCAGCTTCAGTCCATTCTGTACCTGATTCTTCTTTCCACCAGTTTGGTCCGTCAACAAGGACTCAATGTCTTCATCATGCAGTCCCCTGGTCAAAATATCAGCAAGAATCTTGTCTTCAGATTTCATATTTCTCTGTTGTTAGGAAGGAACTGCAGATGCTAGTTTAAACCGAAGATATTCACAAAATGCTGGAGTAACTCAGCGGGACAGGCAGCATCTCTGGAGAGAAGGACCAGGTGTACTGACTGTCACCACTCTGTTTGGATGAGAATTAAATCAAAATCTTATGATATTAAATTAATAGGTCTCAAATTCACCTATTTGGTCTCAATTTTTTTTTTTACCAAATCGGGTTAAAATTGACTCCACTGTTTGTCATACAACAAAGCTCATATCATTACAGAGATAAACTTTAAGATGCAGTGAATGGTAATGACTGCCAGCCAGATTATGTAATGTGACTGGCAGTCATTACCATCATTGAGATGCAAAAGGTCAGCGTTTCTCTTGCATGTACTTCATCGTTTGTCTCTTAGATTAACAATGTTAAGGACAACTAGAAAGATTAGCGCATGATCTTTCTGGATCTATCTGTGAATGAAGAAAAATAACATTTTTTTTCTCAATCAATTGATCACTTTGTTATGTCCGCCTGCTTCTAAATCCAAGAAAAGGATTCTTTATCCTCCCAAGGTAAGTATTTGAAGATGTTTTCAAATGACACAGAAAAATAAATTAAATATCTATAATGGACATGTGTTGAAAACTTTGCATGGAGAATGATTACATTTGGCACAGGCTTCAAGCGCACACAATTTGAATGTGTATGCAGGAATGTCTATGCTTGATAAAGTCAAAGGAAACTAAATTTAACTGGATGAAGTCTGGAATCATCTGTATATAGCTAAGTATTTATTATTCGTTTTATAACAGCCTCTCTCTATCCTCCTCTGGGGCTCATATTGTCGACCTCCCCGCAGTGAGCCCTGTTAACTGACCTCAGTCAGGCGAACGACAACAAACAGAGACAGCAGCAGCGCCGCAGCTTGGCGCCAAGCATGCGCCCTTTTTAGGGTGGGCACCTACGGATGTCGAACCGGATGGCATCGCCCTGCTGCGGACGTCTGCTGCCTCAAACGCATGAAGAAGTATCCTCCTTTGTGTCTTGGATACCCAGCTTGGGTATAAGATCCAGAACTAAATTCCAACCATCTGTGTCATCATGCCTTCACTCACTGCAAACCCACACTGTGCATTAAATAGTTCCATTAAACATCAGGCCTGGACATCTTCGCAGTTTGTTCACCAAATGGCGGCCATTTTGTAAATATTGTTCTTTATGGTATTATCAATGTTTTAACCAATGTTCCCATTTATCTAATATAAATGGTCATAATTTGCAACAGTGCATTATGAATTGGCTGTAATGGGTTTTTCACATTCTTCGCAGAGGTTGATATGAGTGTGTCGGAAGGAACTGCAGATGCTGGTTTACACCGAAGATAGACACAAAATGCTGGAGTAACTCAGCAGGACAGGCAGCATATCTGGAGAGAAGGAATAGGTGACGTTTCGGTTATTATGTTTACATATATTTTGTGCTGATGCCAGTAAGAATCTCATCGCTCCGTTTTAGGAGATATGACAATAAACCACTCTGGGCATTTGACAATACTTTTCCCAATGAAGGAAAGCATGCCAAATGCCAACTTACACCGCACTATGCACCTGACGCTGCTTTTAAAGAACCCTTTACCTCTACTTCCAGATCTCTCTGACCTGCAACACTCAGTGGCACAGTAGCACAGAGTTTGCTGCCTTACAGCGCCAAAGACCTGGTTCAATCCTGACCATGGGTGCTGCCTGTATGTAGTTTGCACGTTCTCCCTGTGACCACATGTGTTTTCTTTGGGTTCTCCAGTTTCCTCACACATTCCCAAAATGTGCACGTTTGTAAATTGATTGGCTTCTGTAAATTGCCCCGAATGTGAGGAATAGAATTAGTGTGCGGGTGATCATTGGTCGGTGTGGACTCGGTGGGCCAAAGGATCTGTTTCTTCACTATATCTCAAAAACTAAAACTACACAAAAAAACTCTCCTGGGCTCTACCCGTTATTGTGTAAGTCATATAACCATATAACCATATAACCATTACAGCACGGAAACAGGCCATCTCTGCCCTTCTATTCCGTGCCGAACACTTTTTTTCTTTCCCCCCCCCTTCTTTCTTCTTTCTTCTTTCTTCCCCCTAGTCCCATCTACCTGCACTCAGACCATAACCCTCCATTCCTTTCCCGTCCATATACCCATCCAATCTATTTTTAAAGGATACAATCGAACCTGCCTCCACCACTTCCACTGGAAGCTCATTCCACACAGCTACCACTCTCTGAGTAAAGATGTTCCCCCTAATGTTACCCCTAAACTTCTGTCCCTTAATTCTCAAGTCATGTCCCCTTGTTTGAATCTTCTCTACTCTCAATGGGGAAAAGCTTATCCACGTCAACTCTGTCTAACCCGCTCATCATTTTAAAGACCTCTATCAAGTCCCCCCTTAACCTTCTGCGCCCCAAAGAATAAATACCTAACTTGTTCAACCTTTCTCTGTAACTTAGTTGCTGAAACCCAGGCAACATTCTAGTAAATCTCCTCTATACTCTCTCTATTTTGTTGACATCCTTCCTATAATTAGGCAACCAGAATTGTAAACCATACTTCAGAATTGGCCTCACCAATGCCTTGTACAATTTTAACATTACATCCCAACTTCTATATTCAATGCTCTGATTTATAAAGGCCAGCAAACCAAAAGCTTTCTTTACCACCCTAACTACATGAGATTCCACCTTCAGGGAACTATGCACAGTTATTCCTAGATCCCTCTGTTCAACTGCATTCCTCAATTCGCTACCATTTACCATGTACGTCCTATTTTGATTTGTCCTGCCAAGATGTAGCACCTCAGCATTAATCTCCATCTGCCATCTTTCAGCCCACTCTTCCAGATGGCCTAAATCTCTCTGTAGACTTTGAAAATCTACTTCATTATCCACAACACCACCTATCTTAGCATCATCTGCATACTTACTAATCCAATTTTCAACACCATCATCCAGATCATTGATGTACATGACAAACAACAGTGGACCCAACACAGACCGCTGTGGCACCCCACTAGTCACCGGCCTCCAACCTGACAAACACCCATCCACCATTACTCTTTGGCATCTCCCATTCAGCCACTGTTGAATCCATCTTGCTACTCCACCATTAATACCCAACAATTGAATCTTCTTAACCAACCTTCCATGAGGAACCTTGTCAAAGGCCTTACTGAAGTCCATATAGACAACATCCACTGCTTTACCCTCATCAATTTCACTAGTAACCTCTTCGAAAAATTCAAGATTATTCAAACATGACCTTCCAGGCACAAATCCATGTTGACTGTTCCTAATCAGACCCTGCTTATCCAGATGCTTATATATATTATCTCTAAGTATCCATTCCATTAATTTGCCCACCACTGACATCAAACTAACAGGTCTATAATTGCTAGGTTTACTCATAGAACCCTTTTTAAACAACGGAACAACATGCGCAGTACGCCAATCCTCTGGCACTATTCCCGTTTCTAATGACATTTGAAATATTTCTGTCATAGCCCCTGCTATTTCTACACTAACTTCACTCAATGTCTTCGGGAATATCCTGTCAGGACCTGGAGACTTATCCGTTTTCATATTTTTCAAAAGTGTCCACACCTCTTCTTTGAATCTCATAGTTTCCCTTGCTACTCTGCTTGTTTCCCTTACCTCACATAATTCAATATCCTTCTCCTTGGTGAATACCAAAGAAAATAAATTGTTCAATATCTCCCTGATCTCTTTCTGGCTCTGCAGATAGCTGTCCACTCTGACTCTCTAATGGACCAATTTTATTCCTTGTTATCCTTTTGCTATTAATATAGCTGTAGAAACCCTTTTGATTTACTTTCACCTTACTTGCCAAAGCAACCTCCTATCTTCTTTTAGCTTTTCTAATTTCTTTCTTAATATTCTTTTTACATTCTTTACACTCCTCAAGCACCTCATTTACAACATGCTGCCTATAATTATTGTAGATCTCTCTCTTTTTCCGAACCGTGTCAAATATCCCTTGAAAACCATGGCTCTTTCCAATTTTTACTATTTCCTTTCAACCGAACAGGGACATAAAGATACTGTACTCTTAAAATTTCACCTTTAAATGTCCTCCATTTCTCTTCTACATCCTTCCCATAAAACAACATGTCCCAGTTCACTCCTTTTAAATCCTTTCGCATCTCCTCAAAGTTAGCCTTTCTCCAATCAAAAATCTCAACCCTAGGTCCAGTTCTGACCCTCTACATAATTATATTGAAACTAATGGTATTGTGATCACTGCACCCGAAGTGCTCCCCAACGCATACCTCCGCCACCTGCCCTGTCTCATTTCCTAACAGGAGGTCCAGCACTGCCCATTCTCTAGTAGGTACCTCTATGTATTGCTGCACAAAACTATCCTGCACACATTTTACAAACTCCAAACCATCCAGCCCTTTTACAGAATGTGTTTCCCAGTCTATGGGTGGAAAATTGAAATCTCCCACAATCACTACCTTGTGCTTACTACCAATATCTGCTATCTCCTTACATATTTGCTCTTCCAATTCTCGCTCCCTATTAGGCGGTCTATAATACACCTTTATAAGTGTTGCTACACCTTTCCCATTTCTCAGTTCCACCCAAATAGCCTCCCTAGACGAGCCCTCTAATCTATCCTGCCAAAGCACTGCTGTAATATCTTCCTTGACAAGCAATGCAACACCCCCACCTCTTGCCCCTCCAATTCTATCACCCCTGAAGCAACGAAATCCTGGAATATTTAGTTTCCAATCACAGCCCTCCTGCAACCATGTTTCACTGATCGCCACAACATCATACTTCCAGGTGTCAATCCAGGCTCTAAGCTCATCCACCTTTCTTACAATGCTTCTAGCATTAAAATATACACATTTAAGAAACCCACCACCTCTTATTCTCTGTTTATTATCATTTTCTTCTTTCTCCCCTACATTTTGGGTCCGAGTGCTTCCCATCTCTGCCTCCTGCCTCCCACATTTTCTACTAGCTTTCTCTATTTGAGTCCCTCCTCCCAACCGTTGTAGTTTAAAGTCTCCCCAGTAGCCTTTGCAAATCTCCCCGCCAGGATATTGGTCCCCCTCGGGTTCAAGTGCAACCCGTCCTTTCTGTACAGGTCACACCTTCCCCAAAAGAGGTCCCAATGATCCAGAAATTTGAATCCCTGCCCGCTGCACCAGTTCCCCAGCCACGCATTTATCCTCCACCTCAAGTTCAAGTTCAAGTGAGTTTATTGTCATGTGTCCCTGTTAGGACAATGAAATTCTTGCTTTGCTTCAGCACAACAGAACATAGTAGGCATTGACTACAAGGCATTCTATAAATATATACACACATGAATCAATATACTGATAAAGTGCAAATAACAGTTAATTGGCTTATAAAGTTCAGTGTTTTGCCCGAGCCTGGTTTAATAGCCTGATGGCTGTGGGGAAGTAGCTATTCCTGAACCTGGTCGTTGCAATCTTCAGGCTCCTGTACCTTCTACCTGAAGGTAGTAGGGAGATGACTGTGTGGCCAGGATGGTGTGGGTACTTGATGATACTGCCAGCCTTTTTGAGGCAGTGACTGTGATACACCTCATTCCACTCCTACTCTCACTGTCGCGTAGCACAGGTAGTAATCCTGAGATTGTTACCTTTGCGGTCCTTCTCCTTAACTCTCCTCCCAACTCCCTAAATTCTCCTTTCAGGACCTCTTCACTTTTCCTGCCTATGTCATTGGTACCTATATGTACCACGACCTCAGGCTCCTCTCCCTCCGATTTCAGGATATCTTGGACGCGTTCAGACACATCCCTGACCCTGGCACCAGGGAGGCAAACTACCATCCGGGTCTCCTGACTGCGTCCACAGAATCGCCTATCCGACCCCCTAACCATAGAGTCCCCTATTACTTTTGCCCCCATCTTCTTTTCCCTTTCGTTCTGAGCAATAGGGCCGGTCTCGGTGCCGGAGGCCTGGCCGCTGTCGCTACCCCCAGGAAGGCTGTCCCCCCCAACAGTACTCAAACAGGAGTACTTATTTTTAAGGTGTACAGGGTACTCACTAGTCCCTGCCTCTGGCCCTTGCCCCTCCTAACCATGACCCACTTGTCTGCCTCCCATGGTCTTGGAGTGACCACCTCCCTATAACTCCTTTCTATGACCTCCTCACTCTCCCTGATCAGACAGAGGTCATCGAGCTGCTGCTCCAGGTTCCTAACACGGTCCCTTAGGAACCCCATCTCGACGCACCTGGCACAGATGTGGACGTCTGGAGGGGTATCAGACTCCATGACCTCCCACATCTGACATCCAGAACAGTAAACTGCCCTGGCCCTCATTCTCCCCCCTTACTCTGGATAGAATACAAAGCCTTACCCTGGATACAATACAAAGCCTTACCCTGGGTACAATACAAAGCCTTACCCTGGATACAATAAAAACTGGTGGAGGAAATCAGCAGGGATCTGACTCCCAATCAGCAGCTTCCTCTTAGTCCTCTTCCACCAATCAGCGGCTTCCTCACTTATATGAAACGTGAATGGAATGTTCCAGTTTTGGGCTCCTCCTCCTGCAACGGTCCCTGGGCCTCTGGAAAGCAAAGCCCCGCGCTGTTTAACTACTCACTACCCGGACGCCGCTCCTCCTCCTGCAACGGTCCCCTGGGCCTCTGGAAAGCAAAGCCCCGCGCCGTTTATTTACTCACTACCCGGACGCCGCTCCTCCTCCTGCAACGGTCCCTGGGCCTCTGCTCTGGTTTGACATATCAAAGTACACTTTCAGAGTTAAATTCCCAGGACCACCTTCCCAACTGATATATATCTTGTAAATTTAAATAACGCTCCTCACTCTATTAAACTACCTATTTTCATGTCATCCTCAAATTTATGAAGAATATATAGTATTGACGTATATTAAAAAGAGCCAAATGACTCATCTTTGGGATGATCTACGGAACCAGATGTAGAATTCTTTTGGGTGGAGACGATGTGGCAAATAGAAATTCATGAGAGAAAACTGTCAATTTGTGCAGGACAATAAAACAAGCATTTCAGTTAAATATTGAGGCTGCAGAGCTTTAGATGTCCAATATGCTAATACCCAGTCAGCAAGTAATAAGGATAGCAAACAGATTGCAATTATCTATTGGTATAAAAGTAGTTAAGTGATGTTTCAGTTCCACAGAGCATTGATGAGACCACATCTGATGAACTGTGTGTAGTATTTATCGACATTTAAGATATGATATGAATACATTGAAATCAGTGGGAGAAGGTTTAGGTCATAAGGTCATAAGTGATAGGAGAAGAAAAAGGCCATTCGACCCATCAAGTCTGTTCTACCATTCAACCATGGCTGATCTATCTATCCCTCCATACCACATTTAATGGACTGACACCTAGAATTAAACAGACTGCATGGGCATGAATCTGGAACATCAAACGATCAGCTGCATTTGGGGTGAAAAAGATTGGCTGATATTTTGGGTCCAAACACTGCATCATGAACCAAATTTTTCCATTGGGAGTAGTGGAGACAGCTTGAATGTAGTGTCATAAAGGGAACTGTGTGGGCATTTGAAAGGAAAGAATTTGCAGCACTGTGATAAGTGGATAGAAGGACTAACTGGATTGCTTTGAAGATAGACACAAAATGCTGGAGTAACTCAGGCAGCATTTCTGGAGAGAAGGAATGGGTGATGCTTTGGGTCGAGACGCTTCTTCAGTCTGAGAGTCAGGGGGGAGGGAGACACAGTGATATGGAAGGGTAATGTGTGAAAACAAGAGATCAAAGGTGATGAAGTTCAAGGAAATGAATAGATCATTGTTAGCTTGGGGAAGCATACAAAGATAAAATTAAATGAGGAAGACTGTCAGACTGGTCGGTGAACTAGGATGGGGAGGGATGGAGAGAGAGGGAAAGCAAGGATTACTTGAAGTTAGACAAGTCGATATTCAAACCACTGGGTTGTAAGCTGCCCAAGTTTTTATATGGAGCTGTTACTGAATCAATGAGCCAAATGAGTTGCTTGAGTTGAAACACTATTGAATTGCAATCATTCCATATTTCTTATTCTGTGAACGACACTAGGGTCAGTATCAGGTAAGTAGCTGACCTGACCTTAATGTTATCAGCATGGTTCAACTTATACCCTCATCACATTATACTATATATCAAATGCTGTAACGACATCCTACATTGTGTTGTAACTGCATCAAATTACACAATTGAACATGGTTAAGCAATGCAATAAAATAGTCATGGGACTATTCAAAGCCACATGAATAATCTCAGACCACAACATGATTAGAACATTCAGTGGTAAAGTCAAAGAATAAAGCATTATCCAAACTATTTTGACAGTTAATGAGAAGCATTGGGTTGGACAGAGAAAATGTATCAATATTTAGCATCAGGAAAGATTCACTTCATAAAAGATAAAGGGAGATAATTGCATGAAGCTAATTTCACTATTCATAGCATATTTACAAGTATATGAATAACTGTAAGTAGACAACTAGGCAGAGCCTTTGAACATAGGAATTAATGAAGTGCAGAAGCAAAATGTATTGACCAGACTAGTCACTTGTTCAGATGCTTTGTGTGTGTGTTCTTGGAAGGAGGGGGAAGTTAGGGGAAGGAATGAAATGTGGTGAGAGATTTACAATGTGATTTGATCAAGCAGTGATGGTCCAACTCTCCTGAAGAAGGGTCTCGACCCGAAACGTTACCTATTCCTTTTCTCCAGAGTTGCTGTCTGGCCCGCTGAGTTACTCCAGCTTATTGTGTCTATCCTTTGGTTGAAAGCTGTCTTGATTCATGCCCACTGTCTGAGCACTAGTTCTACTTTAGACACAAGGTTCAGCATGATTCCTTGTGGGAACTGTTGCAGCTTTGTCCTGCTCCAGGCCAGGTCTGGTGCAGGCTGGCATCCTTCCTGTAAAAATATTGCTTCCATTCATCCCAGATTTGCTTGGTCACCAGCACCAGAGGGAATGGAGACGAGTTCATTCACTCCTGCTCCCAACCTCAGGATTCCCTTACTCCAAATGCCGCATCCTGTTAGATGTCTCTCTTTCTTATCCCATCATCGAAGCTTCTCTCCACATTCTCAACTTATGCACTCCGCCCTCCTCTCCTCTAATAGTCTTAGTTCTCTATCCAGACCCTGGGCTCCCCTTTATCTCCTCAGGCTCCCTGGCTCCTCTGTTCATTCTGCTCATTCCTGTTCTCTCTGTCTCCTCATTCACATACACAAGCTCCCATTTATCACACCAACACTCCTCTCCACCTGCTGCTTGTCTCACTCCAAGACTATGGAGTTTTCTCCAAGATCTTCGGTTTCCTCCCACACTCCAATGACGTACAGGTATGTAGGCTAATTGGCTTGGTATAAGTGTAAATTGTCCCTAGTGTGTGTAGGATAGTGTTAATGTGCGGGGATCGCTGGTCAGTGCGGACTCGGTGGGCCGAAGGGCCTGTTTCACGCTGTACCTCGAAACTAAACTGTACCTCTAACCTAAAAAAAAGAACAACTTCCCAGGAACCATTAGGCTCTTGAAAACTACACACCTAACTCAGCAACTGATGTCTTCATTGGGCAGTATTACTGGTTGTATTACAGACTTTGATTTTGCATTATTATGGTTACCGAATATTACCGAATATTATATATTGTATTATAGATAATTCTATATTTATCTTGGGTTTACAAGATGTTACATGGAACAGCTGCACCAGGTAAGAATTTCATTGGCTGGTCCATATAACAATTACAGTAAACACTATTGACTCTGCCCTTGAGACTTGACAACGGACACAAGACTCAGGATTCCTGCTTCCAAACTCCATTTACCTCACCTCTGACTCCACGTACCTTTGCCTCAACTGCTCATCTACTCCAGTTCCTCGTCTGATCTCCAAGCTCCACTCCGGTTCTTGCCCACTCTACCCAGGCTCCACACTCCCTTGTGCTAGGGTTTGAGACCAGCCTGTCCATGGCCTGGCACACGAGCCTTCCCCCTAGTTGTCATTCTACCACAGGTCCTTGCAGGCTCGATGTTTACTTTAGTTTAGAGATACAGCACAGAAACAGGCCCTCCGGCCCACTGAGTCCGTGCTGACCTAACACTGTCCTACACATA
Source organism: Malacoraja senta (assembly GCA_038087875.1). Taxonomy (NCBI): domain Eukaryota; kingdom Metazoa; phylum Chordata; class Chondrichthyes; order Rajiformes; family Rajidae; genus Malacoraja; species Malacoraja senta. The sequence goes on along the minus strand of CM075981.1, from coordinate 44,127,833 downwards.
CTAGGGACATTATATATTTATAGAAAGCCAATTAACCTACAAACCTCTACGTCTTTGGAGTGTGGGAGGAATCTCGGAGAAAACCCACACGGTCACATACAAGAAAGTACAAACTTCGTACAGACAGCACCCGTAGTCGGCATCGAACCCGGGTCTCTGGCTGTAAGGCAGCAACTCTACAGCTGCGCCACTGCTGCTATCGATAATTCTATATTTAATGTGGGTTAATGGTCTTTCTGTTAATCTTACAGATATATTCAAACTTTCTGAATTACTGCTTAATGCCTACCAATTAGAAAGTTTTAGGTTTACATGTAGTTGAAATAGAGTATGAGAATCAACAATATTCTCTTTACCAAGCTCTCTTCAATTTGTAAAGGATTAATCTGCATGTCTGATTTTTTTTGAGGAATACTTGGATGACTCAGGGTTCTGTTTTGGGTGGGACATCTGGAGTGGGTGCGTGCTGACCAGAGTTTACTGGCCCAGCCCTGGAGTGAGCTGCCATTGTGGTTTGCAAGCATACTGAACCCGCTTGGCTTCCCTCACTTTTGAATAGTCAATCACAGCTGTGAGGATGGAGCCAATGGAGTGAATGTAACTAATATTAATGATTGCCAATGATTGGGATGTAGGAATAGGAAATGTTCAAAAGAGGGGGTCGGCCACGGTAGCGCAGCGGTAGAGTTGCTGCCTTACAGTGCTTGCAGCGCTGGAGACCCCAGTTCGATCCTGACTACGGGTTCTGTCTGTATGGAGTTTGTTCGTTCACCCCATGACCGCGTGGGTTTTCTCTGAGATCTTCCGTTTCCTCCCACACTCCAAAGACGTGCAGGTTTGCAGGTTAATTAGCTTGGTATAAGTGTAAATTGTCTCTAGTGTTTGTAGGATAGTGTTAATAACCATATATAACCATATAACCATATAACAATTACAGCACGGAAACAGGCCATCTCGACCCTTCTAGTCCGTGCCGAACACGTATTCTCCCCTAGTCCCATATACCTGCGCTCAGACCATAACCCTCCATTCTTTTCCCGTCCATATAACTATCCAATTTATTTTTAAATGATAAAAACGAACCTGCCTCCACCACCTTCACTGGAAGCTCATTCCACACAGCCACCACTCTCTGAGTAAAGAAGTTCCCCCTCATGTTACCCCTAAACTTCTGTCCTTTAATTCTCGTCATGTCCCCTTGTTTGAATCTTCCCTACGCTCAATGGGAAAAGCTTATCCACGTCAACTCTGTCTATCCCTCTCATCATTTTAAAGACCTCTATCAAGTCCCCCCTTAACCTTCTGCGCTCCAAAGAATAAAGCCCTAACTTGTTCAACCTTTCTCTGTAACTTAGTTGTTGAAACCCAGGCAACATTCTAGTAAATCTCCTCTGTACTCTCTCTATTTTGTTGACAACCTTCCTATAATTAGGCGACCAAAATTGTACACCATACTCCAGAATTGGTCTCACCAATGCCTTGTACAATTTTAACATTATATCCCAACTTCTATACTCAATGCTCTGATTTATAAAAGCCAGCACACCAAAAGCTTTCTTTACCACCCTATCTACATGAGATTCCACTTTCAGGGAACTGTGCACAGTTATTCCAAGATCCCTCTGTTCACCTGCATTCTTCAATTCCCTACCATTTACCATGTACGTCCTATTTTGATTTGTCCTGCCAAGATGTAGCACCTCACACTTATCAGCATTAAACTCCATCTGCATCTTTCAGCCCACTCTTCCAACCGGCATAAATCTCTCTGTAGACTTTGAAAATTTACCTCATTATCCACAGCCCCACCTATCTTAGTATCATCTGCATACTTACTAATCCAATTTACCACACCATCATCCAGCTCATTGATGTACATGACAAACAACAGTGGACCCAACACAGATCCCTGTGGCACCCCACTAGTCACTGGCCTCCAACCTGACAAACAACCATCCACCATTACTCTCTGGCATCTCCCATTCAGCCACTGTTGAATCCATCTTGCTACTCCACCATTATTACCCAACCATTGAACCTTATTAACCAACCCTTCCGTGAGGAACCTTGTCAAAGGCCTTACTGAAGTCCCATATATACAACATCCACGGCTTTACCCTCATCAATTTCCCGAGTAACCTCTTCAAAAAATTCAAGAAGATTAGTCAAAACATGACCTTCCAGGCACAAATCCGTGTTGACTGTTCCTAATCAGCCCCTGTTTATCCAGATGCTTATACATATTATCTCTAAGTATCCTTTCCATTAATTTGCCCACCACTGACGTCAAACTAACAGGTCTATAATTGCTAGGTTTACTCTTAGACCCCTTTTAAACAATGTGCGGGGATCGCTGGTCGGTGCGGACTGGTCACCCCATTACAGGAATGACATAGCAGCTTTGAAGAGGGTGCAGAGTGATTTACCTTTGTACCAGGGGGTTTCAGCTACAGGGGAAAGGTTGGATAGACTCAAATTGTTTTCCCTGGAATGCCAGAGGTTGAGAAAGACTTGATAGAAATATGTAGCATTATGTAAGGCATAGATAGGATGGACAGTCAGAACATTTTTTTTAGGGTTGTCATGTCCAACACTCGAGGCCATAGCTATATCGGGAGAGAGGGAAAGTTTAATGGAGGTGTGCAGGGTTAGTTTATTTACACATAGGGTGATAGGGGTCTGAAACACACTGCCTGGAGTAGTGGCGGAGGAGATATGATAGTGGCTTTTGGATAGGCACATGGAAGTGCGAGGAATAGAGAGATATGAATCATGAAGATGAAATCAGGCATCATGTTCGGCAAAACATTGTGGCCCGAAGGGCCCGTTTCTGTGCTGAACTGTTCTATGTTCCATGTTTACAGTAAACTCCAGATATTTTTTGTACATTAACGGAAAGAGAGAGATTAGGGCCCCTCATAAACCAAAGTGTTTATCTCTGTGTGGAGCCACAGGAGATGGGCTAGGTCGTCAATTGAGTATTTCTCCTTTTTTCACATGGATAGGCGTGAAGACTAGGAAATCTGTGTCTGTTAATGGAACTGTCTTGCGGACAGCCTCTCGTATTGTGGTCGAGGAGGTGCTGAACATCCTAAAGCATATGAAGGTGGATAATCTCCCTATTCTCATCAGATGTATCCAAGAACACTGGGAAGCTAGAGAAGAAATTGGAGGTGTCCTGGTTGAGATATATGAATCATTATTGGGCAATGGTGAGGTGGTGGAAGACTGGAGCATGGTCAATGTTGTGCCTTTATTTAAGAAGTGTTGCAAGTGAAGGCTGGGAACTATAAAGCAGTGTGCCTAACATCAGTGCTGGGCAAGTTCCTGGAGAGTATTCTGAGGGACAAGATTAATTTAGAATTCAGAGATACGGTATGGAAACAGGCCCTTCAGCCCATCGAGTCTATGTGGACAATTGATCACCCATACACTAGTTCTATATTATCCCACTATTGCATTCTATGCACTAGTGGCAATAAACTAATCAACCTACAAACCTGCACGTTTTTGGGATGTGGAGGAAACCGAGCACCCACAGAAAACCCACGTGGTCACAGGGAGAATGTACAGCTACAGGTGATGGTTGGGCCTGCTAGGACTTTATTCCTTGGAGCGCAGGAGATGAGCGATGATTTGATTGGGGTGTATAAAATCATGAAGGGAATAGATAGGTAAATGCATAGTATTTTACCCAGAGTAGGGGAATCATAAACCAGAGGACATAGGTTTTATGGTGTGAGGGGAAGGATTTAATAGGAACCTGAGGAAGTAACTTTCTCACACAGAGGGTAGTGAGTATACGGAACAAGCCGCCAGAGGAGGTAGTTGATACAGGTTTTATAACAACATTTATAAGACATTTGGACATGTACATGGATTGGAAATGTTTAGCAGTCAAATGTGGGCTGGTGGGACTAGTGTAATTGGGACATCTTGGTCACCATGGGCGAGTTGGGCCGAAGGGCCTATTTTTGTGCTAAATAACTCTATGAATATAAAACAATGAACCTGTATACATGATTGTGAAGATACTCTAAACATTCTGTGTAATTCTGTTAATGCAATTAAATGGGGGGGCTTTGTTCTACTTTGTTGTTACAACATTCCTGAAACAATGCACAAGGGAAAAGATGGAAGCTTAGTTAAAGGATTTTCAATTTTATT
>CM075981.1:44099277-44123466 GCA_038087875.1 Malacoraja senta | reverse complement strand
CTGAGTAACTCAGCAGGTCAGGCAGATCCTTCTCTCCAGAGATGCTGCCTGACCCACTGCATTACTCCAGCATTTTGTGACTATCTTCGGTGGTAAACCAGCATCTGCAGTTCCTTCTTACACATTTAAATAGCAGCTGCAGCCAATGGGGAAATTCGTGAAAACATCCAGAATGAAGAAAATTTACTTGAAAGCCAAATAGAGAAGGAATTGAGTTCATTAAAAAAAAATCTGAATTTGATGTTGGGTAATATGGTGAGGGTGAAATGCACATGATGTCTAACTTAAGGAAAGTGAAGAGATGATCATATTAAAGACAGTGGTGATAAAGATTGTAGCAATGTCAGTTTATTATGGAATGGAGTATTCATGCCCAGTCTTTGAGCAGTCACTGACAGAGAATAGTTTAGTTTAGTGTATAGATACAGTGTGAAAACAGGCCCAAATCCACACTGGCCATCGATCCCCATACACTGGCACTATCCTACACACTAGGGACAATTTACACTTATACCAAGCCAATTAGCCTACAAACCTGTACGTCTTATGTGTGGGAGGAAACCGGAGCTCCCGGAGAAAACTCACGCAGGTCACGGAAAGAACGTACAAACTCCGTACAGACAGCATTCATAGTCAGGATCAAACCTGGTCCCAGGCACAGAAAGGCAACAACTCTACCGCTGTGCCACTGTGCTGCCTAGTTTTGGCATTTAGAGATTATCAGGTGAATTCCACTAGAGATAGATGGGGAAGTGAGCAAGTGGAAGCTGAAAGAGGCAGTTCCGTCTATTTTCAGACATTGCTGGGTCTTGTTGCTAATATCATGACAATGATTAACTGGCCTAAGTACATCCACAGGAGGATACGTATTTAGATTTCCGTCCCATCCTTTATCTCATGTTGAAAAATGTGTTTGCTTTTCCATAACACACAAGAGACTACGAGCGTTTGACCTTACAAACTGAAGGACAGTTTTTGTTCCTTTGAGGCAAAACACAAACATCACACCTGTTTTTAGCTGGAATGCAATTCTGATTAAATTATTTCCAAATGTTGTAGAAAATAAAATAAAGGGAAGGTGACTTAATAGCATTCTCCACATATAAATAAGGTAAATATTGCACAGGTCACATAATATTAATCATGAAAATACGGAATAATTAAAAATAGATAAAAACATATATAACACTGGAGTAGGAGTGCTGGAGTAGGTCAGAAGGTCAGGATGTATCTCAGAAGATCATGGATAGGAGAAGTTTCAGGTCGGGTCTTCAGACTAAAAGATGTTTAGAAACAACATTACCTTACGGAAGTGGAAAAGTGATCTTTATCCCAGGACCCTACCCCAGCAGTCATCAAAGACTTTTAGGCCAACTTGGATATGAATCCAGTATTATAACACGCAAGAGGCAATCATTTTACATTCCAAAATGAAACACCTTTGATCGATTTCTTGAATCATCAAGTTATCTGCACATGGATAATAAGGAATTGTAGATGCTGCTTGCATATAACATAAAGTGCTGGAGTTCAGGCAGCATCTCCGTGAACATGGGTGAGTGATGTTACAGGGTTGGGCCATTCTTCTTTAGCTCATATACTTATTGATAATGATAATCTATTCCATTTACCACATTCCCCAATAAAACTGAGGGCTAAACGTTTATGTGGGGAACTCTGCAAATGATTTAATTGAATTTCATGTAATCATGTGAAGACATATCGGAAGGTGAAAAACATGGGCCTAGCCTCATGAGTCCAGGAATGGTAGGGGGTGTGGGTGGGAAGTCACCAACACTGCGTCCATTCCCACCAGAGCAGAGGCCGGCTCCCAGCAGTCCCTTTTTGGGTTATCATATAATGCACTTCTCTGGAGGGACCTATGAGTTCCAGTAACGCCTCGCTCAGTTCCTACGTGCACACATGCTCTCCAACCCCCCCCCCCTCACCCACCCCCAACCCCACCCTCTCTACACCGCCCCACCAATCCGCCTGCACCCACCTAACCACCTATCAGGTCTGCTAGCCATGGGCAACGTTAATTTGACAGAGTTAATAACGCTATGCCAATAGTTTACCATGTTCACCTTGAATACTAGGTTGCAGAGCAGTGCTGCGAATCACCTATCCTCATGTTACATTGTGGCATTATTTGGTGCTAGTGGGATAGCCAGAGGTTTGTGCCTCAGAAAGTCCATCAGAAATTCCAAAGCTTGACTGATTGAGAATTGGAATTCTCATTTACCAATCAATCGGTCTGTCCGTCCGTCCGTCCGTCCGTCCGTCCGTCCGTCTGTCTGTCTGTCTGTCTGTCTGTCTGTCTGTCTGTCTGTCTGTCTGTCTGTCTGTCTGTCTGTCTCCTAAACTGTTTGCAATGTGGCCTGGTTTGGCAACTTCAACATCCAGGAGCGAAAAAGACTACAAAAAGTTGTGACCACTGCCCAGTCCATCTCTGGCTCTGACCTCCCCCCATCGAAGGGATCTATCGTAGTCGCTGCCTCAAAAAGGCAGCCAAAATCATCAAGGACCCACACCATCCTGGCCACACACTCAACTCACCACTGCCATCAGGAAGAAGGTACAAGGAGCCTGAAAACTGTAACGTCCAGGTTCAGGAACAGCTCCTTCCCCACAGCTATCAGGCGATTAAACACAACAACGAATAAGCTCTGAACTGCAAAAGACTATATAATTATTTGTTATTTGCACTATATTTGTCATTTATTGAACCTTTCCTTCCCCCCCCCCCCCCCCCCACCCCCCCCCCCGTTATATACGATGTTTACATATTCACATATTCTGTTGTGCTGCAGCAAGTAAGAATTTCATTTTCCCGTCTGGGACATATGACAATAAAACACTCTTGACTCTCTTGACTTGACTAGTAATGGACCTGTCCCACAGGCGATTTTTCAGCGGATTACCGGTGACTGTCAAGTTGCCAGCAGTCGCCTGGAAAAACGGTAACTGGAACAGCGACTGTCAGACACACACACACGCACGCACGCACGCACGCACGCACGCACGCACGCACGCACACACACACACACACACACACACAGCGAGCGGGGGACAGGGCAAGTCTATAAAGCGCTGTAGAGCGCTGTCTATAAAATTCACACGGTGCAAAGACATGGTGAAACAGACATGCACAGTGATGAACAGGAAGTTGTGGATGTAAAAAGACGGCTAAAGCACAGTGTACGGTAAGTCCTTTAAAAGAGGGAGGGGAGATGGTGGTGGAGAGGTGTGAGAAGGAGTGGAGGTAACTTTTAAGACACCAGAGATATACGGTGGTGAAGCTTGGTGGACATTTTACATTACCGGTCGGTTATCCTTGGTTCTGAAAACTACCGAGTCCAGAACCAGGGGCCATAGTCTTGTAATAAAGGGGAGACCATTTAAGACTGTGAGAAAAAACTTTTTCACCCAGAGAGTTGTGAATTTGTGGAAATTCCCTGCCAGAGGGCAGTGGAGGCCAAATCACTTGATGGATTTAAGAGAGAGTTAGATGGAGCTCTAGGGGCAGTAGAATCAAGGGATATGGGGAGAGGCAGGCACGGGTTATTGATTGGGAACGATCAGCCACTGAATGGCCTCCTCCTGCACCTATTTTCTATGTTTCTATGTTTCTATAGTGTGCCAAAAGCTTTCTTCATCAACCTATCTACCTGCAACCATAATTTTTCAGGGAACTATCAGCCATGATCACAATGAATGGTGGTGCTGGCTCGAAGGGCTGAATGGCCTCCTCCTGCACCTATTTTCTATGTTTCTATTTAAAGTGCAGCAGGGTGGCTATAGCCATAGAGCAACTGCCTTATAGTTCCGGAGACTCAGGCCCTTTGAACTACGGGCCCTTGTCTGTACGGAGTTTGTAAGTTCTCCCTTGACCTGTTTGGGTTTTCTCCGAGATCTTCGGTTTCCTTCCACACTCCAAAGAAGTACAGGTTTGTAAATTAATTGGCTTGGTATGAAATGTAAATTGTCCCCAGTGTGTGTAGGATAGTGTTATTGTGCTGGGATCGCTGGTCGGTGCAGACTCAGTGGGCCGAAGGACCTGTTTCCGCGCTGTATCTCTAAATATAAACTGAACTAAAGGTAATCTTCCCCCAAATGAATGTGTTGATTGGAAATGAGTGAGATGTCTCTATGGCCTCGCTATTTACACTGAATTTTTCAGCGACTGCCAGCGCCATATCAGTGTCGCCATAAGATTTTGAACATTTCAAAAACACCGCACGGCATACGTCATCACGCCGCGTCACCGGCGCATCATGCCGCAAATTTTTTGGTGACCGGATACATTAGTCAATGGTGCCGGTAGTCGCCGAAAAAGTCGCCGAGTGGGACAGGCACTTAAGATTCTGCCACCACATTCTTACCAGGACACTAAAATAATTGAATAGTTAAAATAATCCAAGATCTCAAACAATGATGACCAGTCTTCAGCACAAAGAAGAGAAGACATTTATTTCCCCAGATGACAGTGATTTTTTGGAATTCTCTACCCATGACAGCTATGATAAAGTTTATTTGCTACGTTTTTTTAAGATAGAGATTATATATTTATAATATATACTAGACTAAGTGGGACCCGTTGGGTCCCGTGTTCACACGGGAGGGCTGGTCCCCCAACGCAATATTCCACCTCTACACCAATTCCAATATTGGAGGCAAGTGGGGCAGGGGGGGGGGGCTTTCTGGAGCGCTGGTATGGGTGTTGTGGGCTCAAGGGACTGGTCTCCAGAGGGCTAGTATGGACATTGTGGGCCAAATGGATTCTTGGAGTGGCATCTCAGTCCCTCAAGCCTGAAATGCTGGTAGCTCACTCATGGCTGGTGGGCAGGCACTTGACTCACAGCTATTCTGTGAAATTACATCTCAAGCAGGGTGCAAGGCCACCAAATTCAAATTAATTTTCCTACCATTTCAAGCAGGGTGCAAGGCCACCAAATTCAGGTGCAGTTTCCTACCACTTGAAACAGGGTCCAATGCCACCGAATTCAAGTGCAGTTTCCTACCACATCAAGCAGGGTGCAAGGCCACCAAATTCAAGTGCAGTTTTCGACCACTTCAAGCAGGGTGTAAGGCCACCGAATTCAAGTGCAGTTTCATACCACTTCAAGCAGGGTGCAAGGACACCGAATTCAAGTGCAGTTTCATACCAATTTACGCAGGGTGCAAGGCCACCAAATTCAAGTGCAGTTTCATACCACTTCAAGCAGGGTGCAAGGCCACCAAATTCAAGTGCAGTTTCATACCAATTCAAGCAGGGTGCAAGGCCACCACATTCAAATGCAGTTTCATACCATTTCAAGCAAGGTGAAACCACCATAAAACCACACAAAACACCACACTCACAGTTCAGTAGACATTCAGTGTGTTCAGTTGATTCACAGCTCAGACAGAGTCATGACCTCTCCCTCCCCCATCATGCAGAGACTGAGCCACACCCACACTTCCTGGTTTTATAATCCCTCTCCACTCCCAGCGGAAAAGGTGTGGCCTTCATGGCGTGATTGACAGCAGAGAGATTCACAACATTTTTAAAACACTAATAACACTTTTATTTTTCATTGATGGGAAGAATCCTCTGCACCTGATGAGCGGAGGAGGACTGAGTAAGATGTCCAAAAATCACAGCTGTAAGAGATAGCATTTTTATCTAAAATCAATATAGAGTGCAAACAGGAAGTTGTCAAGTTTAGACCACCAGCCATTTGCAGTGCTTATTTTTACTTCAACCCAAAACCCCACCAGCCATTTGCAGTGCTTTTTTACTTCAGCCCAACCACATTTTCATTTTCAAACCACATAAAGGCACTCAAGGTCAGTAAAACCACACTCACAGTTTAGTAGACATGTGTTCAGTGTTATTCACAGCTGAGACTGAGAGACGTGACCCTCTCACTTCCCCCATCTTGCAAAGACTGACTGAGGCACAACACTTCTGTGTTTTATAGTCCCCCTCCCACCAGCAGGGGCAGCAGAGAGAATGTCAACATTTTTAAAACATTAATAACTCTTTTAAGTCTCATCCATGGGAAAAATCCTCTTGTCCTGCTCAGCGGAGGGGGATTCTGAGTAAGCTGGCCAAAAATCACAGCCATAAGTGGCAGCGTGTTTTCTAAAATCATGAAACAGTAAAACAGGAAGTGGTCAAGATCTTACTTTTAGTAATATAGATATTAATAAATATTACCAAAAATAAAGATTGAATACGGGCACATAGCTAATATCTTTCATTGTTATAATATTTATATTATAAATATAATATATAATATAATATGTATAATATTTATTTTATTAATATAATAATAATTTTATATTTAAGATAATTTTGTGGAAGTTAGGGGATATGGAATTAATGCAGTTAATATTATGGAAACTATTTTGTTTCACATTATTTTTAAATAGTAAAAACTGCAGGAAGTCCAGATCTGATTTTGCCCATATCCATGCATCACCAAATGTTCATGTACTATGGAAGTCAATTTTCAATTTAGTTAGCTAATTTACTGTTAATGCTATGGGCTTTAATTTTATTAATAATAATGCTGTAACTTCATTTTATTTACATTACTGAAAGGGGCAGCACAGTGGCGCAGCAGTGGAGTTGTTGCCTTATAGTGCCAGAGACCCTGGTTCGATCCTGACTGCAGTTGCTGCCTGAACGGAGTTTGTACGTTTTCCCTGTGACCGTGTGAGCTTTCTCCGGGTGCTCCGGTTTCCTCCCATACTCCAAAGACGTGCATTGTAGGAAGGAACTACAGATGCTGGTTTACACTGAAGATAGACACAAAATTCTGTAGTAACTCAGTGAGACAGGCAGCGTTTCCAGATAGAAGGAATGGGTACCGTTTTGAGTCGAGATCCTTCTTCAGACTGGAAGTGTTTGAAGAAGGGCCTTGTCCCAAAACGTCACCCATTCCTTCTATCCAGATACTGCCTGTTCCGCTGAGTTACTCATGCATTTTGTGAATGTCAAAGAGTGCAGGTTTGCAAAGGGCCTGTCCCACTTGGCCGTCATTTACGCGACAGGCCGGTAGTGACTGATGCGCAACGGTTGCGCGCATCATCATGCATCCTCACAGCCATCTGGACCGTGTGACATAGATAGATGCTCGTGAGGATAGACACAAAATGCAGGAGTAACTCAGCGGGACCGGCAGCATCTAAGGAGAGAAAGAATGGATGATGTTTCGGGTCGAGACTCTTCTTCAGTCTGAAGAAGGGTCTTGACCCGAAACGTCACCCATTGCTGTCGGTCCCGCTGAGTTACTCCTGCATTTTGTGTCTATCTCCAATCATCTAGGCCCTGCTCTGGGAGTTGGAGTGGGGGCGGATCCGGATCCGCAACGGCCGTGAGCCCCAGGCAGAGCTCAGCGATCGCTTGCTTCTGCTGCTGTTGAAGGTGAGACATTGCGACGTGCCAGGATGTCCCAATTGGCCGTCATTTAAGTGACAGTCTGGTGGTGCGCGAAGATTTTGTACAGAATGAAATCCTGGAGCCCTGCGCGATACCACACGCAACTCCACATTCCTCCACCCCACTCCATGCTCCCGTTCCGTGCTACCTACACGCTACCAGGTCGCGTAAATGGCGCGCAAATGACGGCCAAGTGCGACAGCCCCTTAAGTTAAATGGCTTCTGTAAATTGTCTTTAGTGCATAGAATGAACTAGTGTATGGGTAATTACTGGTTGGTGCAGACTCGGTGGGTCGAAGGGTTTATTTCCACGCTGTATCTCTAAACTAAACTACTGGAAAGGAATGTTATTTTTCTCCTTTGCACAGCATGCTATTTTAAAAAGGTTGTACTCTGCAGTGAAGCTTCCAGTGAGTGCTCAAGCACCAGCGCTGGATCAGCTCATTTCCATGACAACATGTTACAGAGATGGCCATGATAGACTCAGCCAAGGTGCTGAGAGGCTTACAAGGCCAGTCTTTTAAGGGGGCTTTATCCTGATGCTCCAATTTTAATCGATAAGGTTGAATAAAAATATCTATGGGCACTTAGCATAAGAATAGCAAAGATGGTTTTGTTGTTTATGTTAATTAAAAAGGCCACTTTTGGAGCACAAATCATGCAAGACGGCCACATTGTTTATGAATAGGAAGGAACGGCAGATGCTGGGTTTAACCAAAGATTGACACAAAATGCTGGGGTAACTCAGCGGGTCAGGCAGAATCTCTGGAGAAAAGGAATAGGTGACGTTTCGGGTTGAGACCCATCTTCAGACAGAGAGTCAGGGGAAAGTGAAACGAGGGATATAGACGGTGATATATAGAGATATAGAACAAATGAATGAAAGATATGCAAAAAAGTAACAATGATAAAGGAAACGGTCCATTGTTAGCTGCTTGTTAGGCGAGAATGAGTACAGACAAATTCAGAACAAATTTATGTGTTTGGTACAGCACAAAAATTATAATAAGGATGCAAAGTTTCTTGTTCATTAAGTCACAGAAACTCAGCAGTTAGATGTGGACAATTGCACTCTTTATGCTGATGAATTAATTTAGGGTTTTACAATGTTGATTGACATTTGCAGGTGATGCAATAAATAATGAAATAATGCTGGGAACATGGTTATCCTGGGAGGCGAGGGTGCTTATACTTGTCATTGAACAGCAGTAGATTTGGAGACTGGGATGTACTTGCTATCAATTGGTGTTTTTATCTATCCATATCTATCGAGTTGCTGCCTGTTCGATTTTTATCTATCCATATCTATCGAGACCCGGGTTCGATTCCAACTACGGGTGCTGTCTGTACGGAGTTTGTACGTTCTCCCCGTGACCATGTGGGTTTTCTCCGAGATCTTCGGTTTTAAGGATACAAAGGATACAAAGGACATTTATTATCGCACATAATCCACACATTTCCTCCCACAATCCAAAAGACAATCAGGTTTGTTGGTTAATTGGTTTGGTAAATGTAAAAAATGTCCATAGTGTGTGTAGGATAATGTTAATATGCGAGGATCGCTGGTCGTAGCAGAGCCAGTGGGCCAAAGGGCCTGTTTCTTCGCAGTATCTCTAAACTAACTAAACTAAATCAAACTATAAGCATTCAAGTGCAGAAGCAAATGTCTTTTATATTAGCAGTGAATCACTTGCCTTGAATTTCTTGAGCGTCTTTTGTTTCTGTTCTTAGTCTGTCCTTGAAGAGAGTTTGCTGTATACATGATGGGACAGAGATAGAAATTAATCCCATACTCAGTGAAATGAGCCATTTATCAACACAGCACAATCCCAGTGACTGTCAGGATAATGTAGCTAATTAGACAGGTAGGATCATAAAGGAAAGGACAAAGAAAAGAACAGTGACTGCATAAGCTGCAGATCTTTGATCTCAATGTTAGATTGCCTGACAGCAGGCAGGAGAATAAAAAGGGAATTATTTTAAAACAAGGTGAGATAATGTTCCAGGAAATAACCGAAGGTATCAGGGGAAATGTAGATGTGACTAATATGTATGTCAAGTGCGGAACTGCACCAAATCATCCAGCAACCCTTTGCTGTGAAGCGTTTTAGAACAGAATAAAATACAAGATGCTATTATTTATATTGAAAACTATAAGTATATTTCCCCCCAGACTAATAGATACATTAAGTTACACTGAAAATGGCACTTCAATCTTCAGAACTTATTCCTAAATTAATCAAAAATTCCTTCATAATGTGCCCTGCATACTCAGTGTGTGTTGATGTTTCTATTACATTCATAAATTACTTGGGCATCTTGTTTGCATTAAAGCATCAAGAATATCAACATATAGAACTGCATTTTGTACAAGAAAATGTATATTGTATTTATAAAATTCAGAGAAATGTGAGGTTTTGCATTTTGGGAAGTCTAACATGGACTGACACAATGAATGGTAGGCTTCTGGGGAACATTGTAGAGCAGAGGGACCTAGGAGTGCAGGTGCATGGTTCTTTGAAGGTCGAGTCGCAGATAGTTAGGGTGGTCAAAAAGGCTTTTGACACATTGGCCTTCATCAGTCAGAGTATTGAGTATAGAAGTTGGGAGGTCACGTTGCAGTTGTGTAAGACATTGGTGAAGCCGCATTTGGAGTATTATGGTCAGTTCTGGGCACCATGTTACCTAGAAACATAGAAAATAATTGCAGGAGGAGGCCATTGGGCCCTTCAAGCCAGCACCGCCATTCATTGTGATCATGGTTATAGGAAAGATGTTATCAAGCTGGAAAGGGTTCAACAAAGATGTACAAGGTTTTGCCAGGACTAGAGGGCGAGGTTGAGTAGGCTGGGATGCAGGAAGATAAGAGGTGATCTCATAGAGATGTATAAAATCATGAGAAGAATAGATCGGGTAGATGCACAGAGTCTCTTGCCCAGAGTAGGTGAATCAAGGACGAGGGGACATAGGTTTAAGGTGAAGGGGAAATGATTTAATAGGAATCTGAGGGGTAACTTTTTCACACAAAGGGTGGTCGGTGTATGGAACAAGCTGCCAGAGGAGGTAGTTGAGGCAGAGACTATCCCAATGTTTAAGAGACAGTTAGACAGTTAAATGGATAGGACAGGTTTGGAGAGATATGGACCAAACGCAGGCAGGTGGGACTAGTGTAGCTGGTTCATGTTGCCCGGTGTGGGAAAGTTGGGCCGAATGGCCTCCTTCCATGCTGTATCACTCTATGACGATTGTCATTCCTTTCATCCATCACACAAACATCCATAAAGCCCTCTTTAGAATTAAGGTCATGCTTCATTAGTAGGATTGAAGAGATGTGGTCTTAATAGATATTTATCAGACAAATCATTCACTAAAGTTAGCAGATAATTTAATTAAAAATAATAATTTGGGGATATTCTGTGGCGGTGGCACAGTGATAGAATTGCTGCCCTACAGCACTTGCAGTGCCGGAGATCCTGGTTCAATCCTGAGTACGGGTGCTGTCTGTACGGGTTTGTATTTTCTCCCCGCGACCTGCATGGGCTTTCTCTGAGATTTTCAGTTTCCTCCCACATGTCAAAGGTTTGTAGGTTAATTGGGGTGCTTAATGTAAAAATTATCCCTAGTGTGTGTAGGACAGTGTTTATGTATCGCTGGTCGGCGCGGACCTCGTGGATGGTAGGGCCTGTTTCCGCACTGTATCTCTAAACTAAACTAAACTAAAAAAGATCCGATGGTCCAAAAAAATAGATTTTGTGGATAGAAACATATTTAGTTTTGTTTGCAACAGGATTAGAGCAAAACACCCCACATTTCTGCCGAGAAAACAATATATTTGATAATTGGCAGGCAAATGTTCATTCAGCTATTTAAATTCAAACAGCATAAACTATGAGGTAGTGAGCACCTCTTTCTCTGTTGCTCTGTTCATAACCAACAGCTAGAATGAACCTTTTCAATTATGCTGCTGGCTCAAACACATCTTAACTCTAGCAAGCGCTTTTTCACCTTTCACATGGCTGCAGGGATTGCCACAAAGATGGAGGAAGTAAATGTTCAGCCAACAAGGCCTGTATTTTCCCCTTTCTGGCTTGAATGACCATCTATTGTCCTGTTTCTGACTCATTCCCCTGTACTCTTGGTAAGTCTGCCCAGTCAACACACAGCAACATCACTGCCAGTTAATGAAAACTGTCCCATCATCATTCCAGCAGTGGAACCCAAGCATAGTTCCTATCCCTAGTTGCAGCATGCCCACCTACCAATGAGCAATTCAAACTCCCAATGTGTACAGTTGTAAAATGGTGCCATCTGCTGCTAAAATGCTTGCAGCCCACCTGCACTGTGGATGGCATTGCCAATAGCATTGAACATAGTCACGTCTGTCCACTTCCAGGGTTTCTCCGAGATCTTCGGTTTCCTCCCACACTCCAACGATGTCCAGGTATGTAGGTAAATTAAAATAATTTCCCAAGTGTGTGCAGGATAGTGTTAATATGCAGGGATCGCTGGTCGGCGTGGACCTGGTGGGCCGAAGGGCCTGTTTCTCTGGTCTGTGGGCAGCACATCATGCCACCCCAGAGGACTAAATCTACTCTTTCACAAATTCTTTGTTGTTACTTAAATGGTGAATCCCTAACTTTCTTCATATGTGGGCATTGCAATCAAAGACTGTATTTACTACAATCATCTACCAATACTAACCCATTCTCCTAACTTACTATTCTACTTCTAATTCTGCTTGGCTTGCATTCTTATATCTGCACACTGCCAAGTGTATGTTTCCATGCGCCATCATGCCCCATTATGTGGCATGGTGGCGCTGCTGTGGAGTTGCTGCCTTACAGTGCCAGAGACCCGGATTCGATCCTGCCTATGAATGCTGTTTGTATAGAGTTTGTACGTTCTCTCTGTGACCTACACGTGTTTTCTCCGGGTGCTCCGGTTTCCTCCCACACTCCAAGACGTACAGGTTTGTAGGCTAATTGGCTTGGTAAAA
This sequence comes from Malacoraja senta, assembly GCA_038087875.1. Taxonomy (NCBI): domain Eukaryota; kingdom Metazoa; phylum Chordata; class Chondrichthyes; order Rajiformes; family Rajidae; genus Malacoraja; species Malacoraja senta. The sequence goes on along the minus strand of CM075981.1, from coordinate 44,111,038 downwards.
TTGTAAATTGTCCCCAGTGTGTGTAGGATAGTGTAAATGTGCTGGGATCACTGGTCAGCGCCTATTTCCGTACTGTATCTCTAAACTAAATTAAACTAAACAAGGTAGCTACCTATTTGTTAAGATGTAAGCCATTTTATCTTTAGAGAGGATACCCGATTCTAGTCTCTCTGTCATTTACTTGCTTAGCGATCACCTTTTTTTGGAGTGATAGATTTACACAGCAATACAGACTCTTCAGCCCAACTCATCCATGGTGACCCAGAAGTGTATTGAGCTACTCCCATCTGCCTGCTGTTGGCCTGCATCCCTCTAAATCTTTACTATCAATATACGTCAAAATGTCTTTTAAACATCGTATTTGTAACCACATCGACAGTACTTTGACAGCTTGTTCCATTTATCATAGCCCTCTGAGCAAAAAAGCTGCCTCTCAGATCCCTATTAAATCTAACCCCTCCCCTTGCGCGTAAGTCCTCTAGTTTTAGACTCTCCTGTCCTGGGATGAAATCTGTGGCTATACAACATATTTATGCTCCTCATGATTAGTGACACCCCTCAACCTTCTATGCTCCATTTACAAAAGTCCCAGCCGACCCGATCTCTCATTATAACTCAAGCCCCCCCAATCCCAGTGACATTGCCATGGTTTTGTGTGTGGGTGCTTATGTCTCACAAATCTGTTTGAGTTTTTGAAGAAGTAACTAAAAAGGTTGACAAGGGCAGAGCTGTAGTTGTTGTCTAGAATTCAGCAAGGCATTTGAAACTGTAAAGGGCCTGTCCCACTTAGGCGATTTTTTAGGTGACTAAGCTGTCGCCACACGGTCACCGGGGTGTCGCCTGTATGGTCATGAGTAGTCTCCTCAGTCGCCCAAAGAGTCATACGTTTTTCTGGTCGCCGCTGGATTTTGAAATGTTCAAAACTTTTCGGCAACAGTCGGCGACCATGGGCTCGTCGTATCTTGTCTTCTCCTGACATAGGTGCTGTCGTAGGTTGTCTTAGGTTGTCGCCAGGATGGCGTTGGTTCTCACCAGGTGACGTAGGTGGTCGCCAGTGCTGCCTTCGGTGAATTCCATTGTCGTAGTCGCCGGCAGTCGCCTAAAAAATCGCCTAAGAGGGACGGGCCCATTAGTCCGGTGTCCGGTTTTTCGGCGACCTGCTATGACTATGACAGTCGCCGGCAGTCGCCTAAATAATCACCTAGTGGGACAGGCCCTCAAGTTTCTGCAAGGTAGGCTGCTCTGGAAGGTTAGATCACATGGGATCCAGGGAGAGTTGGCTGCTTCGAAAGAAAATTGGCTTCATTGGTAACCGAGGGTGATGGTGGAAGTTGTTTTTCGGACTGGAGGACTGTTCCTCAGGATCTGTGCTGGGTCCTTCGCTGTTTGTTGTTTTATATCAATGATTTGGATGAGAATGTACCAGGCATGATTAGTATGTTTACAGATGACACAAAAATGGGTGGCATTGTCGATAGCGAAGATTGTTGTCAAAAATTGACTAAATTAGATCTTGATCAGTGGGGCAGGTGGGGTGGGGAATAGTTAATGACTAAAGGGCCTGTCCCACCCGGAAAACCGGCGACTGGACGAACCTACGACAATGTCTACAACAACCTACCACCTAATCGACGTCCAGCCTCGGCAAGCCACCGACAACCGGCGATGCATTAGGACCCACATACGACCACACCTATGACAACCTCCGACAACTGAATCCCTGTCTCCTGAATCAACTCCTTAGCGATGGATTCATCTGTCCTATCCTCCTATTGGAAACCTCACTAGTACATGGCACTGGTAGTAATCCACCGATTGCCACTCTCGACGTCCTGCTTTTTAACCTTTTGCCGAACTCCCTATATTCACTCCGTAGGACCTCATCCCCTTTCCTACCAATCCTCTCCACAACCACTCTATCCAAGCCTCTCATTATTCAGTAAGTTTCAGTGAGGTTCCCCCCTCACCCTTCTAAACTCCAGCGAGTACAGGCCCAGTGCTGTCAAACGCACATCATATGTTAACCCAATCATCATTGGGATCATTCTCGTAAACCTCCTCTGGACCCTCTCCAATGCCACTACATCCTTCCTCAGATATGGGATGCAAAACTGCTCACAATACTCCAGATGCGGCCTGACCAGCGCCTTATAAAGCCTCAGCATTACATCCCTGTTTTTGTATTTTAGTCCTCTCAAAATAAATGCTAGTATTGCATTTGCCTTCCTTACTACTGATCCGACTTGCAAATTAACTTTTTGGGAATCCTGCAACAGCATTCCCAAGTCCCTTTGCATCTCCGATTTCTGGATTCCCATTTAGAAAACAGTCTACGCCTTTATTCCTACGACCAAAATGCATGACTCCACAATTTGCTACGCTGTATTCCAACTGCCACTTAACTTCCCACTCTCCCACCTGCCCAGTCCTTCTGCAGAGTGCCTGCTCTCTCTACACTGCCTGCCCCTCCACCTATCTTCATATCATCTGCAAACAACCACAAAGCCTTCAATTCCTTCATCCACATCATTGGATGATTTGTTTATTATTGTCATGTGAGTTGAGATACAGTGAAAAGCTATATTTGCATACATTCCAGTTAAATCATACTATACAATCAGGTCATACACAAGCACAACATGTAGTCTAAAAAGAAAAATACCAGAATGCAGAGTATGGTTTAAAGCAGTATAGTGTTACAATTATAGAGAAAAGGCACAGGTTGTGCAGAGAGGTAGGTTGGAAGATCAGGACTACACCACAAATTATGGGAGGACTGTTCAATGGTCTGGTTACAGCAGGAAAGCATTTCCTGAATCTGGTGGTATATGGTTTCAAGCTTTTGTTTAATTTGCCCACTCATCAAGCTGGAAAGGGTACAGGGGAGATTTACGATTGTGTTGCCATGACTAGAGGGTCTGAGCTATATGGAGAGGTTGAGTAGGCCTTGAAGCACAGGAGGATGAGGGGTGATCTTATAGACCATAAAATCATGAACGGAATAGATCGGGTGGATGCACAGAACCACTTGCCTAGAGTAAGTGAATTGAGGAACAGAGGACATAGGTTTAAGGTGAAGGGGAAAAGATTTAATAGGAATATGAGGGGTAACATTTTCACACAAAGTGTGCTGGAAGTATGGAACAAGCTGCCAGAGAAGGTAGTTGAGGCAGTGACTATCCCAACATTTAAGAAACAGTTATACAGGTACATGGATAGGACAGGTTTGGAGGGATATGGGCCAAATGCGGGCAGGTGGGACTAGTGTAGCTAGGACATGTTGGCCAATTAGGGCAAGTTGGGCTGAAGGGCCTGTTTCCACACTGTATCACTCTATGACTCTTTGACTCCATCCCCATCAGAAGGATGATTGGGGTGAAAATGGACCTGAATTATGTTGGTGGCTTTCCCAAGGCAGTGTGAAGTGTAGTTCATGTTAATAGTGGGAGTGGGAGGGTGGAAAGGAGAAAGAGGCTGGTCTGTGTGATGGATTGGGACATATCCACAAGTTTCAGTAGTTATTTGTGGTCTTGGGCAGAGCTGTTGCCAGACCAGTTTGGTGATCAGGAGAACTAAAGAAAGTCCAGCGAAACAGATCCACAAACTCAGCACTTTAAAAGACAGAAAGCCATCTTCTTTGCTCCACCCAACATACTTACTAAATTGTACTGATAAAAACGGATAAGCAAATGTGGGAAGACTCCAACCAGCTCGGGATGAGTGAAGAAAATTAATGCATTGAATGAAATACTAGATTGCCATTGAAATAAATAGAGGGTAAACAGGACATTTAAATATATCATAAATTAAATAGCTGTTTTATGTAATCAAGCTGCACAGAAAGATGTTTAGCTGCAATTAAACATTTAAAGCTTTCTCAAAGCAGTGATGTTGTGTACTGAATAACAAATCATAAAGTAAAGCAAACAAGTAAACTGAAGCAGTAGACAGTTCCACAAGCAAAGGACCATGGACAAATCCCAAAACAATAGTTATATTGCTGTCAGCATTATGCTGTGTGCAGCAATGAACTAAGAAAATTAAGCAAGTTGACATTTCAAGGGCACAATGCTTGGATAAGAAACTTTAATTGTTGGCCTCACATTTCTCAATGATATACTAGGTTTGCCTCAACCCACCCCCTTCCAGCAACCCCCACCTCCCCCGCACCACCACCACCAAATGTTACTGCTCACAATGCATGAATTCTCTTCACTCATCCCAAGCTGGTTGGAGTCTTGCCACAGGTAGAGACAAATGCTGGAGTAACTCAGCGGGACAGGCAGCATCTCTGGAGAGAAGGAATGGGTGACGTTTCGGGTCGAGACCCTTCTTCAGACTGCAAAAGGGTTTCGACCCAAATTAACCCATTTCTACTCTGCAGAGATGCTGCCTGTCCCGCTGAGTTACTCCAGCATTTTGTGTCTATCTTCAGTTTCAAACAGCATCTGTAGTTCCATCCTACACATGGAGCCACATTTGTCCATCTGTTTTTATATCACTTTATTACAGTGGAGTTGGTCTCTGTCATACCTCAAGATTCTAACCCAAGAAACATGGGGTCCAAGTACTGTAACTAGCTTCCTGTGAGTGAAAAACAAGTAGATAGAGTGGTAAAGAAGGCTTGAATTCATTTGTCGGGCCATTGAGTACAAGAGTCAGGATGTGGTGATGCAGCTCTGTAGGACTTTGGCAAGGCCATAGTTGGAATATTGCATGCAGTTCAGGCAGTCCCATTACAAGGAGGCTTTGGAAAGGATGCAGAGGAGGTTTGCCAGAATGTTGCCTTAATAATAATAATAATAATAATAGATTTTATTTATATAGTGCTTTTCAGGACTCAAATGCCTTACTATCTAACGGGAGGGGTATTATCTAACGGGAGGGGTTGGACAGACTTGGATTGTTTTCTCTGGAATGGAACAGGTTGTGGAGAGACCTGATAGAATTATGAGAGGCGTAGATACAGAACATTTATTATTATTTTTTATTTTTTTTATTTTTATTTATTAGAAGTACATTACATTACAACCGCATACATTAATACTCGTCATTTGTATCTTCTTACAATTAATGTACTCCCTTTATTTATTTTTTTACACTAGAAAAATAAAAGATTGAAAGAAAGAAGAAAGTGAAGGAAAAAGTGAAAGTGTAGAAAAGTGTCGAAAATGTAACAACACAAAAGGACGAAGACCCTATAAGAGCGAAATTAAAAACAAAAGAAAAAGAGTTAAGAAATAGACCCTAGGAAAAAAAAGAGAAAGAGAGAGAGGAAAAAAACAAAAACAAAAACAAAGAAAAACAAATATTTTTTTGAGCATTACGTAAATAGGACATACCAACTCTTCAACTATCATCCCCCCTTACCCGACCTCAATTTGTTATTTTTTTTAAAGTACTTTTGCACCCTATGTTTGTAATAATTCTATAAATGCAGACCACGTCAGGTGGAAGTGATCTGGTTTACCTGCTAGGAGGAGTCTTATCTCTTCTAGGTGTAATGTTTCAAACATATTTGAAATCCACATATTTATAGTTGGTATTGGAGCCTTCTTCCAAAATTTTAGAATTAGCTTTTTTCCAGTTATTAACCCATAGTCCATTAATTTCTTTTGAAACACATTTAGTTCTGGATCATCTTCCGTTATTCCGAAGATAATCCATTCTGCTTTGGGTATCAGTCTTGTTTTAAATAACTTTGTAAAGATTTCAAAAATTTCATTCCAAAATTTTTGAATTTTTGTACAGAAGACGAATGAGTGCGCTATAGTAGCTTCTTGGGATTGACATTTATCACAAATAGATGATACGTTTGGGAAAATTTTATGAATTTTAGTTTTCGAATAATATAATCTATGTAAAATTTTAAATTGTATTAAAGTGTGTCTTACATTAATCGAGCATTTATGCACGTTTAATAAGTATTCATTCCAACTTTCCTTTGAAATTTTAATAGCTAACTCTTGTTCCCAGTCTCTTCTGATACCCTCCGTAGGTGGTATTTGTACATTTAAAATAATATTATACAAATATGATATTAAGTTTGCTGATTCCGCTTTTATCTGCATTGCCTCGTCCAATACATCTACTGGGTTATTATAATGATCTTTTGTATATTTTTTCAAATAGTCGCATATTTGAAAATATTTAAAATATTGATTATTTCCGAGTTTATATTTTATTTGTAATTGTTGAAATGAAAGTAATTTTCCAGTTTCATACAAGTCACCAAGCGTTTTAATTCCTAATCTATCCCATTGTGTATAAGCTTTATCTATAATAGAAGGACTAAACGAAGGGTTATTGACTATAGGTAATAAAAGTGATAAATTTCTTAATTTTAAATTTTGTTTTATTTGTTTCCAAATACGGATTGTACTATGAATAATTGGGTTCTTATTATAATTTATGTTATTCAGTTTCATTGGAGAGAGGAGGATCGCTCCAATGTTTCTAGAGGAGCAATCCTCTTTCTCCATTACAATCCAGTCTACTTGCTGTGCGGAGTTATCCATCAGTTGAATCATGTTTTTAATATTTACTGACCAATAATAATACATAAAATTAGGTAGTGCTAAACCCCCCAATACTTTAGGTTTATTCAGATGAGTTTTTTGTATTCTATGTGATTTATAGTCCCATGTAAAATTAGTGATATCTGAGTCGAGTTTTTTTTTAAACTTCTTAGGTAAGTATATAGGAATTGATTGAAATAGGTATAAAATTTGTGGTAAAAAGATCATTTTTATTGCGTTTATTCGGCCTATTAAAGACATCGGGAGCGTTTTCCAGAATTTAATTAGTGTATTTAATTTATTAAGTAGGGGGTCAAAATTTGCCCTGAACATACCTTGATATGTACAGAACATTTATAACAGGATGGAAAAATCAAATACTAGAGGGCAAGGCTTTACGATAAAGAAGATATGCGGGACATTTATTTTTGCACAGAGGGTGCCTGGAACGTGCTGCCAGTGTTGGTGGTTTAGGCAGATATGACAGTGGCATTTAAGGGATAGGCATACTGATATGCAGGGAATGGAGGGATGCAGATTATGTGCAAGTAGATAAGATCTGGACTTCGCATTATGTTCAGCATAGACTTTGTGGGCCAGTTTTGTGTTATACTGCACTGCACTACAGTGGTTAAGATAAGTAATTTGCAAAGTAAGGACGGGCAGGGAAAGGTTCATGAATATGGGGATAATGAAAGGCAGAAGTGTGTTTACTTGAATGCATGGAATATTGTGGGTAAAGCTGATGAACTTGAAACGTGCTAATAAGATCCTGTGGCCAATATGGAAACTTGGTTGCAAGAGGAACATGACTGGCAGCTCAACATGACTGGGTTTCGATGATTCAGACGAGATAGACATGGGACTAAAAGAGGTGGAGGGGTTGCTTTGCTAATCAGGGAGAATGTCACGGCATTACTTAGAGAGGACATACTGGAGGGCATTCTATTGAGGCATTAGGAGTTGAGCTAAATATAAGAAAGGAACAATCACTCGAATGGGAAGATTAAGATACATGGGATTCACAATAATTTATGGATTCAGAATTGCCTTAGCCGAAGAAGAAAGAGGGTTGTGGTGGAAGGTAGATAATCTGGCTGGAGGTCTGTGTCCAGTGGAGTTCCACAGGGATCTGTATTGGGACCCCTACTGCTTGGGATTTATATGTGACTTGATGTAAATGCCAATCAATCAATCAATCAATCAGTTTTTATTCATCACATACACAATGAAGTGCAGTGAAATGAATTTGCCAGCAGCAGTACAATGAAAAAAGAACACACAATACACAATAAGATTTAACACAAACATCCACTGTGGTGGAAGGCACAAAGTACAGTCAGTCCTCCTCCATTGTTCCCCCGTGGTCGGGGCCATAAACCTCCACAGTCGCCGCTGCAGGCGGCCAGATGTACAGGCCCACTCTTCTGGAAGTTAAGTCCCGAATCGGTGCTTCCCTACTGGAGACCGCGGCTTCAGGATGTTGTGGGCCGCAGGCCGGCAATCGGAGCTCTGGTCGCACGGGTTAGTGAGTAAGTTTGCTGACAACACCAAAATTGGAGGAAATGCAGACAGTGAGAAATGTTGTCAGAAGATACAGCGGGGTGCAGATCAGATACAGAAAGCGTCAGAGAAATGGCAGATGGAGTTTGACCCAAGCAGGTGCCAGGTGTTGCACTTTGAGAGGTTGAATGTAAGGAGAGAGTATACAGTTATTGGCAGGACCCTTAATAGCATTGATGTGCAGAAGAATCTTGGAGTCCAAGTTCATAGCTCACTAAAAGTGAAAGCACAAGTAGATAGTGTGGTAAAGAAGGCACATGATGTGCTTGCCTTCGTTAAGTAAAATAAGTCAAAATGTCATATGCAACTCTATAAGACTTTGTTTAGGCTGTGTTTGAAATATAGTGTGCATTTCTGATTGCCCCATTACAAGAATGACATGGAAGCTTTGCAGAGAAGGTTTACAGGAATGCTGCCTGGATAGAGGGTTTCAACTACAGGGGGAGGTTGGATAGACTTGGATTGTTTCTCTGGAACGTCAGAGGTTGAGGGGAGACTTGATGGAAGTATACAATATTATGAGAGGCATTTAGGGCATTTAGACAGTCAGAACCAGGGTGGAAATGGCCTACACTAGAGGGCATAAGTATAAGGCGAGAGGGGGGAATGTTTATTGGAGATGCGCAGGGCAGATTTTCTACCTTTTCTATGGTGGTGGGTGCATGGAATGCATTGCCAGGGGTTGTGGTGGAAGTCGGGATGATAGTGCTGTTTAAGAGGCTTTGCATAATTTTACCTTTATATTTGTCTGTTCCTAATTGTGTACCATTCTCCGTTTAATTTTGTTTTCCTTTCTCTTGTTTGCAGTCCACATCTATACATCAAAATTAATGTAGCTTTCAATGAAAAAGGTGCCTGTATGATGTCAAGGGCAGGGCAGTGATAAGTTAAATGCAAGTTGATAAAATCTTATCCCATTTCCAGAAATAGATGGGTAAATGTTTGTTTCTAGCAAGTCTCCATCTGATTGATGAGTGACAGTGATAAACAGTGTCTCACATGGTCTTGATTAACTTGTTGACTGTCAAGTTTTTTTTCACTACTGGCCTTGAACCAAGTATACTTGGGGATGGTGATTTACCTAGATAACCTTCTCATATGTAGGAAGGAATTACAGATGCTGGATTACACCAAAGTCAGACACAAAATGCTGAAGTAACTCACATTTCAGAGAGTGAGGTACGGGCTATTGTTCAAAGAATGTCGGTGTAGTATTCCCCTTCAGGTGGATCTCAGCTTTCATGACTGGAATACTTCCAAGTTAATTATAAAACACCTCAGGATGTTTCTCTAGTGCATTTTGGGCCCCTCAGGAATTGAAGCGGACAAAAATTGCTGGCAGCATCTCTGGATAGAAGGAATGGGTGATGTTTCAGGTCGAGACCCTTTTTCAGACTTGACCCAAAATGTCACCCATTCCTTCTCTCCAGAGATGTTGCCTGTCCTGCTGAGTTACTCCAGCATTTGTATCTAGCCTTCTTGTGTGATCTTTTGTACAAATTGTCGACTGCAAAACTCTGGCATCATGTTTCTCTGCCGTTGCTTCACTTGTTTTGAACATAAAGGTAGTACTGTAGGTATATCAGATTCAATGTATTGTGACACATCTGTCATCACACATAACTCAGCAGGTATCTGTCCTTTTCTGTTTATCAATTCCAAGATGCCAGACCCAACATTGGGCAACCTGCTTGATATGAGATACACCCTGATGTCTATGCAACTGCATCAGAATTATTCTTTGGTTTTGTGGTGGAACAACTTTTAATCCCCAAAACAGCCACATTGTGATATGTATAACTCATATATTTTACTGTAATGTGGTAACTATGGGTAATCTTCATATTTCCCTTCTGTCCACACTATGCGTTTGTGAGAAGATTGGGTCTCTTCTCAACATAGTAATAAACTGTTGTATTGATACTGGAGATACGTCCAGCAGCAACACAATGTCCCTCAGTGTTGTCATCTCAGACTGAGGTGCATTCAGTTCAGTGCTCTGGATTCACTGTAGTAATAAGCAGCCAAAGTCAACATCAATCTCTGCACTTCAGCTGAGAAGGTAAATCAATAGTCAGTGGCAAGGGGTATCTGTCTAGCTTTTCTTCTCTGTTTGTTATCTTGTAATCTCTTAATGATGCCATCTGTCTTCACTACAGGAACAATTGGTGCAGGCCTGAAGAACATTGAACTGCTTCAATGATATCTATGGTCTCATCAGCTCTTTCCGGCCTTTTCCTTCAGGCTGTAAGGTATGGGCTATAGTTCAAAGAGTGTCGGTGTAGTATTCCCCTTCAGGTGGATCTCAGCTTTCATAACTTTAATACTACCAAGTTAATTATAAAACACCTCAGGATGTTTGTCGAGTGCATTTTGGGCCCCTCGGGAATTGAAGCGGTCAAAAATTGCAGTAGGATTTTGATCATTTGGATAGATGTGTTCAGGAAAGTTTGATGACATTTAATTCAGAGAAGTGTGAGTTGTTGCATTTTGGAAAATCTAACAGGACAGGACCTACACTGTGAAAGTCAGGGCTCTGGGGAGTGTTGTTGAGCAGAGAGATCGAGGAGTACAGGTACATGGTTTATTTGAAGCTGGCATCACACGAAGATTGGGTGGTCAAGAAGGCTTTTGGCACATTGGCCTTCATCAGTCACAGTGTTGAGTATAGAAGTTGGAAGGTCATGTTACAGTTGTACAAGGCATTGGTGAGGTCAGATTTAGAATATTGAGTTCAACTTTGGTCACCCTGTTATATGATAGATGTTGTTAAGCTGGAAAGGATGCAGAGAAGATTTACAAGGATGTTGCCACCGGGTGGCGCCGTGAGTGGCAGCCTCGCCAACAGCCTGTCTTCTCCCTTTCTTCGTTGTTGTTTTTAGTCTTTTTTATTTGTATGTTTTAGTTAATTTTAGTTAATTAGTTTTTGTATTATGTGGGGGGTGGGGGGGAGGGGTGAGGGATACTTTTTTTTACTTCTTCCCCCCCGACGGAGATGCGACTTTTTGAACCCTACAAAGAGACAGGCATAGCTGGGGCCCATGCGAGTGCCCATAGCTATGCCTTGGGTTTGGAGGAAATGGGTGGAGTCGAAGGAGAGGTTGTTGGGGATAAGGACCAGCTCTGCGAGGCACACATTGTTCATGTGCACTATACACTTCATATATTTCCACACAATTCAATTTTGTATGGCATTATTGTGGTATCAAATGTCATTTGATACCACAGATCAGGCAGAATCTTTGTTCACACTCACTTTATTGATGTTGCCTGCTATTGCAATGATAGCTACACATATAATCTATTTTGCCTTTAGGTTCGTCTTCCCTATTTCGGAAGGTGCTATCCTGATAATACACAGTGATTTCCTGGGGTGATGTTGCCATCATGTGCTTGATCCTTATCTCCATTGCCAAGATAAGATCAAACAACTGTTTAAAATTATTTTTCTTTTCATTGAGCAGCTGCATACACACATCATGGATTCCATTAGTAATGCTATCTAAAAACAAATATCCTCCAAACTTGTGGCATACTCAGACTCTCATCATGGATGGTTGCACCATCTTAATCAACCACAAAATTCATTCCACATTCAACAGGACTGTTGAAAAAATCTGCAATACCATTTGTTTATGATACGATATGATAGAACTTTACTTATCCCAGGAGTGAAATTG
>CM075981.1:44060481-44099077 GCA_038087875.1 Malacoraja senta | reverse complement strand
CACACATCAACTCCCCCCACAATCTCCCTGCCCACACCCCCCCTCCCCCAATAACCCACTCCACCAGCACACACAACCCTCCCCTCACAACCCTCCCATCCACACAACCCCTCCCCCCACTGCCCACACCCCCTACCAGCACACCCCCTCCCCTACACACAACCCCTCGCACATGCCCCCTCCCCCACACACACCCCGCCCACACACACCCTACCCACCCACACACACACTCCTCCCAGCCCACACACACACCCATAATCCCTCCCACACACCCCCCTACCCACCACACCCCCTCTGCCAACACATCCCCCTCCCGTACACACACATCCTCCTCCCCTTCCACATCCCTCCTTCCCCCTCCCACATACCTCTCCACTCCCACATCCCTCCAACACCCTCCCACATTCCTCCTACCCCCCTCCTAAACCACCCCCCTGACACACCCCCTCCCCTTCTCTCCTCCCAGCCCACACCCCCTGCCACACACACCCTTTCCCTCCCTCCCTCCCACCCTCCCCCCCCCCGCACACATGAAGAGGAAGGGGAGGGAGTGCTGAAGAGTGAGGGGAAATGAGCCTCACCTGCATAGTTAGGGGCTATGGGTGAGTGGTGGAATATTGCGTTGGGGGACCAGACCTCCCGTGTGACAGGGACCTGACGGATCTCACTTAGTTAATGACTGAAATTGTGTTTAAGCTGCTTTTTTAAACATCATGCCAAGAAGTGGGGGAAAAACAGCTGCAGGATGGTCAAGGAACATCGCAAAGGGACATTGAGAAGCATCAAGAAGCAGAACGGAACAAGAGAGGCACAAGAGAGAGCTCAATGTCTTGCGGATCAATGAGGAAGAACGCAAAGAAGAAACCATGAAGAAATGGGAGATGAAAGAACTAGATGACTGGCTGAACAGCAGGCCAGAGATACAACAAGACAAAATGCACAACTCATAAGGAGAAATCTTTCTGCTGATGCTGGTGAAATGACAAATGTTTGCCCTCAATGTCGAGCGTACCATTCTCTGGAGAAACTGCCAACTTTTGCTGCATGAAGGGTCAGGTGAACATTGATCCACTGCGGGCACTGCCTGATGAACTCATGAGAGTGTATATTTATGACACAACATAAGCAAACGAGTTCAGAAAGAATATTAGACAATACAACTGTCTCTTTCAACTGCGTCATTCGGTGCCAAGCAAGTGGTGCCACTTGGATGGAATCCTTCAGTGATCATTCAAGGCCAGATTCATCATTACCTTGGTTCGTTGATGCCTGACCTACACCAGCAAAGTCAATTCTTGCAGATCTAATTTATGGACGCCGAAGACAGCATTGAATTGCGAAAGGGTATACTGCGAAATGCTGGTATTCATAAGGAAATTGTTGCAATGCTTGAAAACTTGATAAGACAAAACAACACTTACATTGAAACACTTAAAATCGCAAAGGAAAGAATTCAAGGTTTACCAGAGGCCTCAATCATCATTCATTCAGATCATCGGCCAGCTTTGGAACATGAAAGGTGCTTTAACACACCAATTGCCAACGAAGTTGGCGTCATAATACCAAAAGATAATGACCCTCAGGCAACATCATGCCACATTATCTTGAAAGAAAGAGGAGGAGGGCTTAAATTCAATTGAGAGTCTCATAGGTCATATGATAGTTTTCAATACATCCATTTCTTTGCACATGGAGATGATGGATGGCATTACCAACTCCAAATGAGTAACCACAAGAAATTGACAGCAATGCGATATTATGCCTATAGGATTATGAATCATGATAATGAATTGAACCACCTTTTGAGAGGAGGATGACACTTTCAACAATATGTTGTTGATATGGTAGCTAAGATTGAGTTGATAGGCTCAATTATATTCGCATGAATCAAGCATCGTTGAGATCTACAACTTACAGAGGCCTCACGGATGCATTAAACGATAATGATGATTTGGAAAACATCGGAAAGCGCATCATCCTCTCTCCTCAACATTTGTCGATGGAACGAGATACATGATGCATCAATTCCAGGATGCCATGATGTACGTTCGGAAGTATGGCAATGCTTCGTTCTTCATTACGATGACTTGTAATCCGAAGTGGAGTGAGATGCGACAGTCCCTCTTTCACAATCAGCAGCTGTGTGATAGACCAGACTTGATTGCAAGAATATTCGACCTGAAAATAAAGTTAATCATCAATACATCACTGGACCACATGGACTCTTTGGCAACTGTATAGCTTTCGTCTCGACTGTGGAATGTTAGAAGAGAGGCCTGCCTCATTTGCACTGTCTGCCGTGGCTTGATGAAATGAGTAAGCCAAGACCAAAACATTTTAACAGATTTGTGCAAGCTGAAATACCAGACCCGCAAGTAGTTCCTGAGCTTCATGAATTGGTACTCAAGCACATGATTCATGGACCATTCTGAAACCACACCTCTCCATGTTGGAAGGATGGAAGATGCAGTAAGTGATTTCCAAAGCCATTTTTCGAGAGGACAAGGCGTGGTCATGATTCATATCCTCTGTACATGAGAAGATCTCCAGACATGGGAGGATTTCAGGGACATCAAGAGGGATGCCGGCATCGACCTATTACTTCCGATTGGGTGGTGCACTATAATACTCAACTGTTGAAGTTGTTCAAATGTCACATCAATATTGAGATATGTTCCTCTGTATAGTCAGTCAAATACGTCATCCAGTACACCTTTAAGGGAAGTGATCCAGCAGTTTTTGGAGTTAACAGGCATGACAAAATAACACAGTACTTGACTGGCAGATACAGTGGTCCATCAGAAGTAGTGGCATCAATCCTTGGATTTCCGACTCATGAGAGATACCCCGCTGTCTTTCGACTCCAGTTACATCCACCACATGAACGAGTCGTTATCAGAGTCGATGTTGCTCAGCGAGTGAGCAATGATCATATTGTGAGAACGACATTAACTGAATTCATGGCATTGTGTTCTCAAGAGCCATTTGCAAGAACACCCTCAACACTGATGTTCCCTGATTGTATACATGGAACAATAGGAGATGGCAAAGAAGGAAGGCTGGCAAGAGAGCGGAAGATCTTCCAGGTATTTTTGAAGCCATCGTTCTGGGACGAGTGTATACCATGTCTCCAAGATGTGAAGTCCTCTACTACTTGAGACTGCTTCTCCACAAACGTAAAAGGGCCAGTATCTTTTGATTCATTGAAGACACATGATGGAGAAATTTTAGTGTTTCTTCAAAGACGTCTGCAGAGAAAGAGGTTTGTTGCAGACTGACGACCATTGGCAACAAACAATGGAAGATGCTGACAAGACAAGACTCCCCCGTGTAATGAGAGATTTGTTTGTTGTTTTGCTGACAAATACTGAGATCAACAATACTCGACAATTATGGGATCACTTCACAAATTCAATGTCAGAAGATTACCTTGAAAGAGAAAGGAGAACAATGAGTGATCCTAATATCGTGATTAATGAGAAATAGCATTATCAGGCTCTGTTGTATATTCCAGACAAGCTTGAGAATTACAACAAAACAATGGAATGCTTTCATTTGCCATGACCAAGAAATGGAAGGATGCACCTTGATGGTGACAGTATTACTGCAAGAATTGCAATACAATAGAACTGAGCAACAGCAATTTGTTGAGGAGAATGAGTCTCTCCTGAATGCTGAGCAGAGAGCAATGTATGACCAGGTGTGCAACTGCTTGAAAAGGAATCTTCCTTCAATGTTTTTCATTGATGCACCAGGAGGAACGGGAAAGACATTTATCACTAATTTGATCCTCTCCAAAGTTGGAGGTCAAGGTGATGTTGCTATTACTGTAGCATCCTCAAGGATAGCAGCTACATTAATGCCTAGTGGAAGAAGTGCACATTCTCGATTGAAGATACCCATCCAAGTGACCCAGGATACATTCTGCAACATCGAGACGAACTCGAACACAGCATGTTTGATGAGGCAAGTGAAACTCATTATTTGGATGAGTGCCCGATGATTAGCAGGGAGAGCTTTGAAAGAGTGGACAGAACTCTTTGAGATATGTGCATCAACAGTCAGCCTTTTGGCGACATTCTTACCATTTGTTGCGATTTTCGACAACTCCTACCCCTGCAGAATAGTTATTAAGATGGCTGATCCGTGGGCGGTTGCTGCTGGGATACAAATCGGGGCCTGATCATCCTCGGCTGGGTCGCCTGGGCGAGGGTGTCTGATGTTGTGAGACCCGAAACACCCGATGACGCCAGGTCACATCACTGAGGATGCGTCCCAGCACATCTAGAAGATGTATATTTTTCACCCTGTAGTGAAAAGGGGAAATTATGCTGATATTGAAAATTCCTGTATAATGAAATCCTATTTGTGGACACTTTTCACCAAGTTTCAATTGGAGACGAATATGCGATTGAGAGAGGAAGAAGGCGACTATTCTCAATTTTTGTTGAAAGTTGGAGAAGACAACATTTTAAAGAATGAAGATGATGAAATTGAAATGCCACAAGACATGGTTCAATCAGCAAGAACACTGGAGGATTGTATTGATTTCGTCCATCCCACATTTGAGAATCCTGCAGAATTATTCTCTGACAATTGTATCTTGGTTCCACACTACGATACCATGAGAAACATAAATTCTACATGTATCAGACGCTTCCCTGGAATCATTAAGGAGTACTTTTCTTTCAATGCTGTAATTGAGGGAACTAATTCTGCTCACTTTCCAACAACATTCCTCGATTCACTTGAGATCTCTGGATTACCACCTCACAAATTGGAGTTGAAAAAAGGATCTCCGATCAAGTTAATGAGAAACTTAGAACCCCCAAAGCTATGCAATGGAACGAGGATGATTGTGGAAGAGCCACACAATAATCTGATCGTTGCAAGAATCAACACGGGAGCCTACAAAGATGACATTGTTCTCATTCCTGGGATAAAACTCAATTTGACAGAAGGCGAATATAATTTATGATTCTTTTATGTGATATACTAAGATTTTATATGTATTTTATGGTGCTTATATATGCAATGTATTTTATGTAATATTGTCCCTTGTCTGGATCTTGAGTCCGAAATAAAGTTTAATAATGATAATAATAACAATAATTCCTCTTCAGCAGAGCCAATTCCTGATTCAGTCAAGTTTTGCTATGACGGTCCATAAAGCACAATCCATGGAGAAAATGTTGATATACCATGAGAAACCGATATTTCAGCATGGACTATTACAAAAAGTCTCATCTTGACCACTTCCTGTCTACGTTGTAAATACATTTTAGAAAAAAACGCTACCCTATATTGCTATGATTTTTTCGCCATTTTACTCACCATCCTCCTCTTCTCCAACTTCCCCAAGGTATTTTTCCGATCGGTGAAACAATAAATGAAACAATGAATGTTAAAAAAATCGTGAGATCAGCAGATTGGTCTTCTCGTCTGTCTGTCACCATGATGAAGCTATCGCCCCTCCCGGGGGACCAGGTGAATAAAACACCTGAAGCCGGATGTGAGTCAGTCCCGCGGAAGCCCGTGAGTGAGAGTTGAGTTCAGAACTGTGAGTCTACGCCGGGCGTGAACTAAACTGTGAGTCTCCACTGTGCTGCTTGAACTGAATGGAAGGGTTGGTCTGCACTGTGCCGCTTGAACTGAATTGAAGGGTTAGTCTGCACTGTGCTGCTTCAATTGAATTGAAGGGTTGGTCTGCACTGTGCTGCTTGAACTGAATGTCGTGCTCATTCTGGAAGTCCCACTCACTGCGGAGGGGGAGAGGCCGTGATCAACCGCGTGAGTAGATTCAAGAGAGTTTTACTGTCATATACAGTATATGTTGTGTGTGTGAGTGTGAGATGGTGGGTAAGTGCGAGGGAGGGTGTGTTTGTGTGAGACGGAGTGTGTGTGTCTGTGTGTGCGTGTGATGGAGGGTGTGTATGTGTGAGCCCACCAGCCGTGAATGAGTGAACTGGCAGCCCACCAGCCATGAGTGAATCAACTGACAGCCTACCAGTCGTGAGTGAGTTGGCTACCAGCCTACCAGCCGTGAGTGAGTAGGCTGCCAGCCCATCAGCTGTGAGTGACTGACCTGCCAGCCCACCAGCCATGACTAACTGAGCTGCCAGCCTAGCAGTCCTGAGTGACTGAGCTGCCAGCCCACCAGGCCTGAGCTGCCAGCCCAGCAGGTCTGAGTGACTGAGCTGCCAGCCCACCAGGCCTGAGCTGCCAGCCCACCTGGCCTGAGTGACTGAGCAGCCGGCCCACTAGGCCTGAGCTGCCAGCCCACCAGGCCTGAGTGACTGAGCTGCCAGCCCACCAGGCCCAAGTGACTGAGCTGCCAGCCCACAAATCCATTTGCCCCACATTGTCCAAACTAGCCCTCTGGAAACCAGTCCCTTCAGCCCACATCACCCATGACTTTCGTTCAAATTGTATTTTATGTTATTGACGTTTAAAATGTAACAAAAAGCATAAAACAGCGAAGGCTGGGTTTGGAGCCGGTACGAAAACCTGGGGCATCTCCCAACTCCAGCAGGCTCGCTGCCCCCCTCCCCCTCACCCCCTCCCCCCTCCCCCGTCCTCCTCCGTCCTCCCCCACCCCCCCTCTCCGACTCCACAATGCTCGCTGGCTCCCTCCTCCACAACCCCCTCCCCCCACACCACTTTCTCCCCCTCGTACACATACAGCCCCCTCCCACCCCACACCCCCTGTGCCACACACCCCCTTCCCTCCCCCCGCTCCCCTCCCCTCCCACACATGAAGAGGATGGGGATGGAGTGCTGGGGGATGAGGGGAAATGAGCCGCGCCTGTGCAGTTAGGGGCTATGGGTGAGTGGTGGACTATTGCATTGGGGGAACGGGTGAGTGGTGGAATATTGCGTTGGGGAATGGGTTGCATTGGCGGACCAGGCCTCCCGTGTGACTGGGACCCAATCTAGTATTGATTTAAAAACAACTCTCACATTTCAACAGCTTTCATATGCTTCCCTAACTGCAAAACCATTATATTTTGTTCCATTGCCCAACCACCAGAGGGAGTTGATAAAATTAGAGTCACAAACATCTCGTGAAGAAAAAAGACACAAAGTGCTGAAGTAACCCAACAGGTCAGGCAGCATCTCTGGAGAACATGGATGAGCGACGTTCTGCATTGGGAATGTTCTGCATTCTGATGGTGGGGGGGGAGAGAAAGCTGGAAAGGATGTTGAGCAGGCCACAGCCTGGTGAGTGGATACCTATAGGGGGAACAAAGGCCAGGGAGGAAAAGACAAATTGGGAAGGGCAAGTGATTGAAGTGTCCGTGGGTGAGCCTTTTAAGAACAGTGACTGCAGGTCTATTATCTTTTAAAATAGTTAAGGATAAGGACAGGGTTGGCCCGCAAGTTCAAGTTCTTAATTGGGGCAAGGCCAACTTTTGGTGAAAGGAACTTGCTCAAGTTACTTGGAGTATGAAGTTTGTGGGCAAATGGAAAGTGAGATGTTTTGAAGAGTGATGGTGAAAGTTCAAGGCCTGCACATTCCAGTTAAAGTGGCGGGCAATGCAGTTGGTTCAGTTCAGTTTAGTCCAGTTCAGTATAGCTTGTCGTCACATGTACAGTGAAAGGCTTTTTTGGGGAGAAAGAAACCCTGGATAAGAAGAGAAATTGAGGATCTGGTTAGGAAAAGGGAGGAGGCATGGGTTAGCTAACGGCAGATCGGGTTACGTGCATCACTTGAAGACTGAGGAGCATATTCAGGAAGGAAATCAGGAGAGCCAAAGGGGAACAGGAGATAGCTTCAGCAGATTAACCAATGAGAATCCAACACTATTATATGTACATTAAGGGAAAGAGGGTACCTAAACATCTTCGGTCTTGTTGGAGTGTAGAAATTGGGACGTCATGTTAAACTTGTACAAGATGCTGGAAAGGTCACATTTGGAGTATTGTGCTCAGCTTTGGTCAACCTGCTATAGGGCTCCTCAGAAACCACAACGGTCATCTGTGTATGGAGCCGCAGAAGATGGGCAAAGTCCTCAATGAGTATTTCTTCATTGCGTTTACCGTGGAGAAAAACACAAAGGCTCGGGAACTTGGGACAGTTAATGTATAATTCTTGAGGACAGTGTAGTTTGAGTACTGCCTGGGGGTAGCGACAGCGACCGGGCCTCCGGCACAGAGAACGGCCCTGTTGCTCAGAAGGGTAGGGAAAAGAAGAGGAGGGCAATAGTAATAGGGGACTCTATAGATAGGGGGACAGATAGGCGATTCTGTGGATGCTGTCAGGCGACCCGGATGGTAGTTTGCCTCCCTGGTGCCAGGGTCTGGGATGTGTTTGAACGTGTCCAAGATATCCTGAAATGGGAAGGAGAGGAGCCTGAGGTCATGGTACATATAGGTACCAATGACATAGGTAGAAAAAGAGAAGAGGACCTGAAAGGAGAATTTAGGGAGTTAGGAGGAGAGTTAAGGAGAAGGACCGCAAAGGTAACAATCTCAGGATTACTGCCTGTGCCACGCGACAGAGAGAGTAGGAATGGAGCGAGGTGGAGAATAAATGTGTGGCTGAAGGACTGGTGCAGAGGGCAGGGATTCAAGTGCCACGCAACATTTATAGGGGTGTATTATGGACCGCCTAATGGGGAGCGAGAATTGGAAGAGCAAATATGTAAGGAGATAGCAGATATTAGTAGTAAGCACAAGGTTATGATTGTGGGAGATTTCAATTTTCCACACATAGACTGGGAAACACATTCTGTAAAAGGGCTGGATGGTTTGGAGTCTGTAAAATGTGTGCAGGATAGATTTTTGCAGCATTACATAGAGGTACCTACTAGAGAAGGGGCAGTGCTGGACCTCCTGTTAGGAAATGGGACATGTCAGGTGGCGGAGGTATGTGTTGGGGAGCACTTCGGGTCCAGTGATCACAATTCCATTAGTTTCAATATAATTATGGAGAAGGTCAGAACTGGACCAAGGGTTGAGATTTTTGATTGGAGAAAGGGTAACTTTGAGGAGATGCGAAAGGATTTAAAAGGAATGAATTGGGATATTTTGGTTTATGGGATGGATGTAGAAGAGAAATGGAGGTAGAAGAGAAATGGAGGACATTTAAAGGTGAAATTTTAAGAGTACAGAATCTTTATGTCCCTGTTCGGTTGAAAGGAAATAGTAATAATTGGAAAGAGTCATGGTTTTCGAGGGAAATTGGACACGGTTCGGAAAAAGAGAGAGATCTACAATAATTATAGGCAGCATGGAGTAAATGAAGTATTTGAGGAGTATAAAGAATGTAAAAAGAATCTTAAGAAATAAATTAGAAAAGCTAAAAGAAGATATGAGGTTGCTTTGGCAGTAAGGTGAAAGTAAATCCAAAGGGTTTCAACACCTATATTAATAGCAAATGGATAACGAGGGATAAAATTGGTCCATTAGAGAGTAAGAGTGGACAGCTATCTGCAGAGCCAAAAGAGATGGGGGAGATATTGAACAATTTATTTTCTTCGGTATTCACCAAGGAGAAGGATATTGAATTATGTGAGTTAAGGGAAACAAGGAGAGTAGCTATGGAAACTATGAGATTCAAAGAAGAGGAAGTACTGATCTTTTCAAAAATATAAAAGTGGATAAGTTTCCAGGTCCTGACAGGATATTCCCTAGGACATTGAGGGAAGTTAGTGCAGAAATAGCAGGGGCTATGACAGAAATATTTCAAATGTCATTAGAAACGGCAATAGTGCCGGAGGATTGGCGTACTGCGCATGTTGTTCCATTGTTTAAAAAGGGTTCTAAGAGTAAACCTAGCAATTTATAGACCAGTTAGTTTGACGTCAGTGTTGGGCAAATTAATGGAAAGGATACTTAGAGATAATATATATAAGCATCTGGATAAACAGGGTCTGATTAGGAACAGTCAACATGGATTTGTGCCTGGAAGGTCATGTTTGACTAATCTTCTTGAATTTTTTGAAGAGGTTACTAGGGAAATTGATGAGGGTAAAGCGGTGGATGTTGTCTATATGGACTTCAGTAAGGCCTTTGACAAGGTTCCACATGGAAGGTTGGTTAAGAAGGTTCAATTGTTGGGTATTAATGGTGGTGTAGCAAGATGGATTCAACAGTGGCTGAATGGGAGATGCCAGAGAGTAATGGTGGATGGCTGTTTGTCAGGTTGGAGGCCGGTGACTAGTGGGGTGCCTCAAGGATCTGTGTTGGGTCCACTTTATTTGTCATATACATCAATGATCTGGATGATGGTGTGGAAAATTGGATTAGTAAGTATGCAGATGATACTAAGATAGGTGGTGTTGTGGATAATGAAGTAGATTTTCAAAGTCTACAGAGAAATTTAGGCCATTTGGAAGAGTGGGCTGAAAGATGGCAGATGGAGTTTAATGCTGATAAGTGTGAGGTGCTACATCTTGGCAGGACAAATCAAAATAGGACGTACATGGTAAATGGTAGCGAATTGAGGAATGCAGTTGAACAGAGGGATCTAGGAATAACTGTGCATAGTTCCCTGAAGGTGGAATCTCATGTAGATAGGTTGGTAAAGAAAGCGTTTGGTGTGCTGGCCTTTATAAATCAGAGCATTGTGTATAGAAGTTGGGATGTAATGTTAAAATTGTCCAAGCATTGGTGAGGCCAATTCTGGAGTATGGTGTACAGTTTTGGTCGCCAAATTATAGGAAAGATGTCAACAAAATAGAGAGAGTACAGAGGAGATTTACTAGAATGTTGCCTGGGTTTTAGCAACTAAGTTACAGAGAAAGGTTGAACAAGTTAGGTCTTTATTCTTTGGTGCGCAGAAGGTTAAGGGGGGACTTGATAGAGGTCTTTAAAATAATGAGAGGGATAGACAGAGTTGACGTGGATAAGCTTTTTCCATTGAGAGTAGGGAAGATTCAAACAAGAGGACATGATTTGAGAATTAAGGGACAGAAGTTTAGGGGTAACATGAGGGGGAACTTCTTTACTCAGAGAGTGGTAGCTGTGTGGAATGAGCTCCACGGTGGAGGCAGGTTCGATTTTTTCTTGGTTCTTTTTTCTTGGTTTCTTGGTCCTCCAAAATATTCCAAATGGAATTTAAACTGGAGGTAGTGGAGGGAGGACTTAAGCCAGAAAGGGTTTTTGGGAAGAAAGAGCTACTTTAAATTTAGTTGCATCTGGTTGGGTAACTATAGTAGGGTGGAGATTATTCCATGCTTTTATTGTGCGGGGGAAGAATGAATTGCTGTACACATCTGTCTTGGTAGCTGGAATCTCAAATTGGATCGAATGCCCTCGTCTGCTCCTAATTGGTTTGGGTTTGGTGTAGGTCTTGTAATCTTTGTCGAGCTGACCATTTAACATTTTGTAAAAACAGGTCAAACGGTGAGCTTCACGTCTGTCTTGGAGAGGGTAACACTCGCTTCTCTCTCATAGGTGTTAGTAACAAATCGAGCTGCCTGTCTTTATCATTTATAAATAAATTGGATAGGTATATGGACGAGAAAGAAATGGAGGGTTATGGTCTGAACAGGGCCGGCCTTAGGAGGTGTGGGGCCCAATTGGGAAATTTTTTTGTTGAAATATAGATAAATAATTATAAATGAGTCACGTGTCGTGAGGAACATGTCAATTCGGGGGAGAGTTCCTTTCACAGCGTGTGGGGAGTCTAGCCAGGGGTAAAGTGCGAGGAGGGAAGGAGCGTTGAGAAGGAGAGGGTCGGGTTCATGCCAGTGACACTCACTCACCGCTGCCGCGGCGCTCCGGGCACCACCGCATTGTGACCGGGGTGGGAAGCAGCTCGCGTGGCTACGAGCGGCCTCCATCACCGGACAGCAGAAACGACTGCCATCTCAGCGCCTTCTGCCGGCCCGCTCACCTCTGGCAGTGCTCTCTGTCTGAACAGTGAGGGGACCAGCTCAAGAGAAAATATCATAGGGCGGAGTGGTCAGTGGGTGATGGATAACATCACAGTGGCGGTGGAGCTTACTCCTGTGTCAGCGCGAACAAGGGATCAATTGAGGTTACTGGCTCTGACAAATGGAGTAAGCTCCACCGCCCGTTGTCCTGTTATCCATCGCCCGCTGACCCGCTCTTGAGCTGGATGATCCCCGGCCGACCCCCTCCTTCTCAAACCTCCTGCCCTCCCCGCAACTTTACCCCTGGGCAGACTACCCACACGCTGTGAAAGGAACTCTCCCCTCTCCCCCCCACCTCCCCAGCTGTTCTTTTTCAGCCGCTTCCCACTTTACAGCCGCTTCCCATCAGCTGCTGGCAATGAGGGATAGACTTGGCTATACCTCAGTACAACAACATCGTTCTTGATGTTGCTGTACTGAGAGATAACGAAGTCTATCTTTCTTGGCTAACAACCTAACCTTCGGTCTCCAAGATGCTGGGTACATTTTCTAGCAATGTTACAAAATTTTGAGATTTTAAAAATCAAGTCTGCAATTTTATCTAACTCTGAAATTGGAGATAGACAAAAGCTGGAGTAGCTCAGCAGGACAGGCAGCTCAGCGACTCTGGAGAGAAGATCCTTCTTACGACTGAACTGAACTCTCGTCCGTGAGAGTATTTGTGATTGTCTGAAGAAGGATCTTGTCCAGAACCGCAACCCTCTCCCCAGAGCCCCTGCCCGTCCCGCTGAGCCACCACAGACAGGGAGTTGAAGGTAGACACAGGGGGTTCCACCTTCAACTTCAGAGCCAAACAAAAAACACAGAGTGCTGGAGGAACTCAGCGGACAAGGCAGCAACCGTGGAGGGAACATATCACTTATCAGGAGCCGCTACGGGCCAGGACTCTTCCCACCCCCAACGGAAAGGAACCGCAGATGCAGCCATCGCCGCAAAACATAGATACATAGATACATAGAAAATAGGTGCAGGAGTAGGCCATTCGGCCCTTCGAGCCTGCACCGCCATTCAATATGATCATGGCTGATCATCCAACTCAGTATCCCGTACCTGCCTTCTCTCCATACCCCCTGATCCCTTTAGCCACAAGGGCCACATCTAACTCCCTCTTAAATATAGCCAATGAACTGGCCTCAACTACCCTCTGTGGCAGAGAGTTCCAGAGATTCACCACTCTCTGTGTGAAAAAGTTTTTCCTCATCTCGGTCTTAAAGGATTTCCCCCTTATCCTTAAGCTGTGACCCCTTGTCCTGGACTTCCCCAACATCGGGAACAATCTTCCTGCATCTAGCCTGTCCAACCCCATAAGAATTTTGTACGTTTCTATAAGATCCCCTCTCAATCTCCTAAATTCTAGCGAGTATAAGCCAAGTCCATCCAGTCTTTCTTCATATGAAAGTCCTGACATCCCAGGAATCAGTCTGGTGAACCTTCTCTGCACTCCCTCTATGGCTATAATGTCCTTCGTCAGATTTGGAGACCAAAACTGTCTAAGAAGGAACTGTAGATGCTGGAAAATCGAAGATAGACAAAAATGCTGGAGAAACTCAGCGGGTGTGAAGCCCTGTCCCACTGTGCGAGTTCACCCAAGAGCTCTCCCGAGTCTTAAAAAAATCAAAACTCATGGTAAACACGTAGAATGAATGTAGCGGGTACTTCGGAGCTCGGAACGTTTCAATAGACAATAAACAATAGGTTCAGGAGCAGGCCATTTGGCCCTTCGAGCCAGCACCGCCATTCAATGTGAACATGGCTGATCATCCGTTCCTGCCTTCTCCCCATATCCCCTGACACAGCTATTTTTAAGAGCCCTATCTAGCACTCTCTTGAAAGTATCCAGAGAACCTGTCTCCACCTCCCTCTGAGGCAGAGAATTCCACACTCACCACTCTCTGTGAGAAAAAAGTGTTTCCTTGTCCCCGTTCTAAATGGCTTACCCCTTATTCTTAAACTGTGGCCCCTGGTTCTGGACTCCCCCAACATCGGGAACTTGTTTCCTGCCTCTAGCATGTCCAAGCCCTTAACAAATCTTATATGTTTCAATGAGATACCCTCTCATCCTTCTAAACTTGAAAGTGTACAAGCCCAGCTGCTCCATTCTCTCAGCATATGACAGTCCCACCATCCCGGGAATTAACCTTGTAAACCTACGCTGCACTCCCTCAATAGCAAGAATGTCCTTCCTCAAATTAGGGGACCAAAACTGCACACAATACTCCAGGTGTGGTCTCACTAGAACTCTGTACAACTGCAGAAGGACCTCTTTGCTCCTATATTCGATTCCTCCTGTTATAAAGGCCAACATGCCATTTCTTAGCGCTAACGGCAGGTACTCGGGAAACGTGGTAACTCGTGAAGACTTTTCAACATGTTGAAAAATGTCCACATGTAAAATATACTCAGAATGTAAAAATTTGATACTTTTTAACACGTAGTCATACCGTAGTAGCTCGTGAGTTTACCGTAGTAGGACCTGATTTCCTATATCACTATTGTATGTTCATGATGGAAATAAGAATACTCTGTATATTCATTACCTTTGAATTGTAGTTTTATGTAATCCTCCCATAATTTCTGAGTTCCATTTCACAATATCTATCAGACATACAGAATGTTGCAAGGTAATATCTTGCCCAAACTCAGTTGTATCTTTCCATCTCAATAAATATCACAAAATATACCATTGTTTCAGCCACATTATGACAAAATATAGAATGTAGGTTATTTGTTATCAGAAATTCCATCCCAGAAACAACAGTACTTAAAGAACATTTGTTTTACTAATTTATGAGCATGTACCATAGGTTGATCCATATCCAACAAAATGTGAGAATTGCATAAAATGTATTATTGTCTAAGAAATTTGGTGTGGAATGATAATCCATCTCAGTACTCATTTAGGCAAGTCCCAAGCTATAGATACTTTTCCCCCACCCCCAATCTCCCTCGCCCGATCTTCATTGAACCTACCATTTGACTAATCTTTTACTCAGCTGCTGTAACGTTTCCTTCCTATCAAAATCTCTGTGTAGCATCTCTGTCCCTATCTTCCAATTCCCACTTTGAAATAAAATACAACTTTCGACAAAGATTTCGCAGCAGGATCGCTATATAAATACATGGTATATTATCCTAGCATCCCCCATCCCCTTACCACCACAAAAGAAGCGTCTTGAAGCGTTTACATTTGGAGAAGTTCGATACGGACCAGGAATGAAAATTAATAGCTATGAATCGATTAACAGCGAGCTGCGAGGTTAGATTGAAACACCTGTCAGTGGGCTAAGAATCAATCCTGAGTTGACGGCGTATTGTTTTAACTGAGTATTTTGCAGCGACCTCGCCATATTCTGGTTAAATATTCTTTCCACGGAAATCTCCTATTTCACTTTGAAATTATATTCATTTATAACCGTTTGTAACATCAGTAACCACCTTAATGTTTGTGCGTTTAGTACCGGATATGCTTGAAACTATTTATTGTAATGTACTGTATTTTAAAAAAAACAGCTATATCAACCTGGTGTGAAAATTACACTGAATCGAACGATGATTGAAAATGCGTGGGAATCGACTAATCGCTGCAAAATGTTTAAGTCGAAAACTGTATTTTATTTCAAAGTGGGAATTTGAAGATAGGGACAGAGATGCTACCAGAGATTTTAAGCTCTTGTGTGAACTCGCACAGTGGGACAGGGCTTGAGGCAGCATCTATGGAGTGAAGGAAATAGCCGGGTCTGAAGAAGGGTCTCGACCCAAAACGTTGCCTATTTCCTTCGCTCCATAGATGCTGCCTCACACGCTAAGTTTCTCCAGCATTTTTTTTTTTGTGATATAAATTTTTATTAGAAGCAAACATATTACAATGTAGAGTAACATATTATAATAGAAGAAAAAACTTTTCATATACATCAATCACTCATACATTATTAAATTTGTCAATTGTCAGTTAATTCTGCTTCTAGTGGGGTTTTTTATATCGATAGAAAAAGAAAAATAGAGAGAAAGAAGAAAGAAGAAAGAGAGAGAAAGAAGAATTACAATATCAAAAAAGAAAAAGAGGTGGAATGAATAACTTATAATACGTCATAGGAGATAAGTTCATAGGTTATGAAATATAATTACATCTAATCCTGAGTTCAAGCTTCAGTCGGGCTTTCTCCAGCATTTTTGTATACCGCAAAACGTCAATGATTCCGGGAATGCCGAGAGAGCTAGAGAGAGGTAGGGAATGGGAGAGAGAGAGTGCGCGCGGGAGAGAGAGAGCGCATGGGAGAGAGAGAGAGAACGCGCGAGAGAGAGAGAGGGAGGGAGAGAGCGAAAGACAGAGAGACACAACGTGGGTCGGTAGGTAAATTGAATGACTAACCTGCACACCAAGAATGTCACCAAGAAGAAGTTCTCAATCATGCTGGTGAGTTTTAAGAAATTCTCAATGTGTCATTAATGCATCAATCTACAATCCTCAGTAACATGTAATTATGTTTTGAAGAAGTGTTAATGACGCCACGTGAATTGTATTCAAAGGAACGCAGCGTCATTAATACTTCTTCTAAAACACAATTACACATTTACTGAGGAATGTGGATCGATGCATTGATGACGCATTGGATAACTACTTGTTAACTACAGGCTGTTAACACATCGTTTGTGTCTGATGACCGTACAGCGCTTGTATTCCATGTACAAAACCATGTAAGTTTTGTAAAAAAAATCCGTATGGCGAATGTTTAAAAAAAAAACTTTATTTAACAAAACAAATTTGTATTTCCATATGTACGGAAAATTAACGCGGGGCCCCCCTTGGAAAAATCGGTTCAATCGGCCTAGGGCCGGCCCTGGGCCTGAGTGCAGGTAGATGGGACTAGGTGAGAATAAGTGTTCGGCACGGACTAGAAGGGCCGAGATGACCTGTTTCCGTGCTGTAATTGTTATATAGTTATTATATGGTGTATATAACCCTCCATGAGAACTAGGTAATCCTAGAGTATATGAACACAGATCATTCTCCTGGCCTGATCAGATATACCCGAGGATGCTGTGGGAAGCTAGCAAAGAAATTGCGGGAGCCCTGGCTATGATGTATGAATCATTGTTAAACTGTGGTGAGGGGCTGGATGACTGGAGGGTGGCTAATGATCCTCTATTTAGAAGGACTGCAAGGAAAAGCCTGGGACTATAGATCAGTGAGACCGCATCTGTGATAGCGATGTTATTCAAAAGGATTCTGAGGGTTAAGGTGTATGAATTTGGATAGACAGAGGATGATTAGGGATAGTCAGCATGGTTTGTACGTGGAAGATCGTGTCTCACGAATCAGTGTTCTTTGCAGAGGGAACCAACAAAGGTTACAAAGGCAAGGCTGAGACGTTGTCTATATGAAGTTCAGTCAGTTATTGAACAAGGTTCCACATGAGGAAAGTTTAATGACAATATGCGGGGCAGGTTTTTTACCCAGAGTAGTGAGGCCTGGAATACATTGCCAGGGGTGGTGGTGAAGGCAAGAAAAATACTGGCATTTAGGAGGTTTTTAGATAGCCACATGGAAGTGTGAGAAACAGAGAGATGTGAATCATGTACAGGCTGATGAAACTAGGGATGGCATCATGTTGGGTACAAACATGGTACTCTGAAGGACCCAATCCTGTGCTTTACTCTTCTATGTTGTATGGTCTATGGTAGGCTGCACTAGAAGGTTAGATTGCATGAGAACCAGGGAGGGCTAGCTAACTGGATACACACGGAAGGAAGCAAGGGTGTTCCTTGGACTTGAAGCCTGTGACGAGTGGCGTGCCTCAGATCAGTGCTGTGCCCATTGCTGTTTGGTGTTTAAATGAACAATTTGGATGAGAATGTACAAGGCACGATTAGCACATTTACAGATGACACTGAAGTGGGTATCGTAGACAGTAAAGATGGTTACAAAAATGACAGCTGTTCTTTGTTGAATTGGGCAAGTGAACTGAGGAATGGATAATTAAATTTAATGCAAATAAGCATAAAGTGTTGCAATTTGGACAGTGAAAACACAGCGGGACGACAGTTAATGTTAGGGCCATGGGGACTGTTGTAGAGCAGGGATGTAATATAGGTGGAGTTCCCCAAAATTGGCTTCACAGATAGATAGGATGGTCAAGAAGGGTTTGGGTATATTGGTCATCTTGGTCAGAGTTTCGACGATAGAATTTAGGACATTATATTACAGTTGTACAAGATGCTGGCAAGGTCACATGTGGAATATTGTGTTCAGGTTTGGTCTGCTATACAAAGGATGCCATTAAGCTGCTAAAAGTGCAGGGCCAATTTATGAGGATGTTGCCAGAACTTGAGAGGATGATCTATAGGGAGAGGTTAGACAGACTGTCTTTATTCCTTGGAGTGCAGGAGGCTGAGTGATGATCTTATTGAACTGTATAAAATGATGAGGGTAATAGATAAGGTGAATGCACTGAGTCTTTTTCCCAGGGTAGGGAAATCAAGAGCAAGATGTCACAGGTTTAAGGTGAGAGGGGCAAGATTTAATAGGAAGCCAATGGGAAACTTTTTTACTTTGAGGGTGTTTGGGATATGGAACGAGCTGTCAGAAGAAGTAGTTAAGGCAGGTACTATTAAAGCATTTAAAATCATTTGGATAGGTACATGGATAGGAAATGTTTAGAGGGATATGGGCCAAATGCAGGCAAATGGGACTAGTTTAAATGGAGCATCTTGGTTAGCATGGACGAGTTGGGCTGAAGTTCCTGTTTCTGCTCTCCTTGACTATATGACTAAGTCCTGAACTCGCTTGTTGTTCCAGGAACAATTTTCAGCAGTTTGCTGCAGAGCTGCTGTAATGTATTAGAAAGATTTGTCTTATTGCGTCTGTTCACTTTATTGCTACTCCTTGATCTGCTGGGTATTTTCAGCAGTTTGTGTTTTTCAGACTTCAAGAGCCTGCTTTTTCATGTAGGTTCTCTGAACATTGTGAGAAGCATTTGGATGTTCTCTCCACGAAACTGCAGGGAATGGAGGGAATTTACTTCAGTTCGATATCCACTGGTTTTGCACAACTATGTGGTTTAATGCAAGTAGATGGGGAGATCCCTCAAGTAACCTACGGCTATTTTATTCTATTTCACAAGTGCCGTCCACACTTGTAAAGTATAATAGAAATGTTACGATTACTTTTGTCAATTATAAAAATGTTGCAAATTAAATATAGTGTCATTGAATGTAAATGGATGGTGACCTTACTGATTGGATATTAAGACTCGTGATCAAAAGAGGTACGATTGCTCTTCAAAGCGGATCTTAACATTAAAGAGGAAGATATGATATGGGAGATGTGTAGGGAGGAATTTCCAGTGAAAGGCAGTCTGGTGAAGGCAGCGGAGGGGGGAGGGAATGTGGGGTGCATAGAGAGGAAAATTGGTGATTCCAAACCAATTTTCCCACTTCATTCTGATATTCTGCAGACAAAACGTGTAGGAAAGAACTGCAGGTGTTAGTTTACACCAAAGATAGATACAAAGTGCTGGAATAACTCAAAAATAGACACAAAATGCTGGAGTAACTCAGCGGGACAGGCAGCATCTCTGGAAAGAAGGAATGGGTGACATTGCGGGTCGAGACCTTTCTTCAGACAGATGTCAGGGGAGTGGGCGGTAAAGAGATAGAATGTAGTCGGAGACAGTAAGACTGGTAGGAGAACTGGGAAGGTGCAGTGGATGGAGAGAGAGGAAAAGCAAGGGCTACTTGAAGTGAGAGCAGTCAATGTTCATACCGCTGGGGTGTAAGCTACCCAAGCAAAATATGAGGTGCTGTTCCTCCAATTTGCACTGGGCCTCACACTGACAATGGAGATGGCCCAGGACAGAAAGGTCAGTGTGGGAATGGGTGGGGGAGTTAAAGTATTGAGCATCCGGGAGATCAGGTAGGTTTAGGCAGACTGAGATTCTCTGCACTGGAGTAACTCAGCGGGTCAGGAAGCATCTATGGAGAGAAGGAATGGGTTAAGTTTCAGGTTAAGACCCTCCATCAAACTGAAGGTTCAGCCTGTGCTCATACCGAACGTTATGACCTGAAATGTCACCCATTCCTTGCCTCCAGAGATGTTGCATGTACGCTGAGTTGCAGAAGTATTTTGTGTGCATTATGCAGGGCTAGAATTTTTCATTTTTTACATAGCGATATTGGAAAATGTGTAATAATACACCTGTAAGTTACAAACAATTCAAAGCATCCACTAATTGCAGGAGCATACATCTGAGATCAAATTATCATGCTGCTTGCAATTATTACCCTTACGCTTGCCTCCCTTGCCTCAGCCTTTCATCTTTGTTTGCCTTCTGCAGCCTTTCCTTTTCTCTCCACATTTATATTTTCTCTTCCCATTTTTGTATCCGTGCATTGATGTATAGCCTGGGGCACAGGCACCCAGAGAGAACAGGAAAACTCCCTTGGAATTCAGGTTCAAGTGCAGGAATGATTGGGCTGGGAGCTGGGGACTTTAGAATCAGTAGCCATGAGCAATGTAGTGTTAAAATGCAAGTGCTTGGTTCTTATTAAACAGATCTGCAAGGTACAGTAGACCATGCCCTTTGATTTATAGGGATACTGTAGAATGTGACTCGGGGCAGGTTAGGTACACAAGACTGCTTTACACCTGGAAAAAACAAATGGAGATTTTAAGTGCCAAGACCTAGGTAATTGTTTAATGTAGTCTCCCAAGCAAAGAGCATGCAAAATAATATCCAGGTGCGTTGGTGCAGGGCGAGGACAAACACAGGCAGTGGAAACATTTCACCATGTGGGTGCACTGAAATCCTTCTCCTTCTGAATCCAAGGATTCCTCCTGAAGGATGCCAATCGAAGCACGGTACCCAGTGGGTTACGTAGATTGATTTAAAGTCCAGAGAACTATCAGATTTAAAATAGCTACTTCCACACCCTCTGTGTAAAAAGTTACTCCTCAGCTTCCTATTAAGTCTATCCCCCCACACCTTAAACCTAAGTTCTCGATTTCCCTCTGGCATGACTCAACACTTACTTGATCCATTTCTCTCATGATTTTGTACACCTCTATAAGAACACCCCTCATCCTCCTGCGCTCCAAGGAATAAAGTCCTAGACTGATCAACCTCTCCCTATAGCTTAGGCCCTTGAGTCCTCGCAGCATCCTCCTAAATCGTCTCCCCATCCTTTCCAGCTTGACAACATCTTTCCTATAACATGGTGACCAAAACAGAACACAATGAACTAAATGTTGCCTCACCACTGTCTTATATAACAACAACATAACCTCCCAACTTCTATACTCAATTTGTTATTTTTGATTCAGAGCTATCTCCTGTCCCCTTTTCACCCCCCTGATGTCCTTTCTTGCTTGCTCCTCAGCCCCTGAAATTCTCCAGAGATACATTTCACCCCAGCTGCTTGTACCTGCCCCATACTACCTTCTAATTCTTAACCAAAGCCTCAATGTCATTTGTCATCCAAGCTTCCTTACGCCCACTTGCTTTGTCCTTCATTCTAACTCAGATGTTGGATAAACTTGGATTGTTTTCTCTGGAAAGTCAAAGAATAAGGAGTGACTAGATCAAAGTGTATGAAGTTATGAGAGGCATAGATAGGGTGGACATTCAGAGCCTTTTTCCTCAGGGTGGAAACATCCAACAGTAAAGGACATCGCTATACTTTGGGAGGGGGAAAGTTTAATGGAGACGGTGGGGGCCTGAAATCCATTGCCCGGGGTGGTGGTGGAGGCAGAAATGATACTGGCCTTTAATATGCTTTTAGATAGGCACATGGAAGTGCTGAGAATAGAGAGATATGGGTCATGTACAGGCAGATGAGATCAGTGTGACTTGGCACCATGTTCATGAGGGCATTGTGGGCTAAAGGTCTCGTTCCTGTGCTGTACTGTTCTTCTGCTGCACATCTTCCATGTGTTCCAAAGATTCACCACACTATAGTGAAGAAATTACCTCTGCCCTGAAATAATTGTCTCTTATTTGAGACTGTGATCCCAGGATCAACCCTGCCAACCCCAGCAATGACAAAGGGAGACCCGACATGGGGAGGGGGTGCCGAGAACAAAGGGGAAAACAAAGAAGGAATGAGTACATTTTGGAACTTTGTGGAGACTCTTGTGTACTGTGTACACAAAAACGAAGAGTTTCCCTGCACTAGGTACAAGTGACAATAAAGTAAAATCATCATCAATTATATACATCATAACATGACCATCTCATTCTTCCAAGCACGTCCATATCAGCCCAGTCTGCTCAATCACTCCTCATTCAACAAACCTATCATTCTACATAAGTCCGAAGAAGGGTTTCGGCCTGAAACGTTGCCTATTTCCTTCACTCCATAGATGCTGCTGCACCCGCTGAGTTTCTCCAGCACTTTTGTATACATTCTACAGATTAATATGTTGAACCTTTGCTGAACTTGCAAGTATATCTTTCCTTATAGAAATCGAAAGTTACTGAAACGTAGGTTCACGAGATTGATCCCTGGGATGGCGGGAATGTCATATGAGGAAAGATTGAAAAGACTAGGCTTGTATTCACTGGAGTTTAGAAGGATGAGGGGGGATCTTATAGAAACATATACATTTTTAAAAGGACTGGGCAAGCTAGATACAGGAAAAATGTTCCCAATGTTGGGTGAGTCCAGAACCAGGGGTCACAGTCTTAGAATAAATGGGAGGCCATTTAAGACTGAGGTGAGAAAAAACGTTTTCACCTGGAGAGTTGTGAACTTGTGGAATTCCCTGCCACAGAGGGCAGTGGAGGCCAAGTCACTGGATGGATTAAGAGAGAGTTAGATAGATCTCTAGGGGTTAGTGGAATCAAGGGATACGGGGAGAAGGCAGGCATGGGTTATTGATTGGGGACGAGCAGCCATGATCACAATGAACGACGGTACTGGCTCGAAGGGCCAAATGACCTCCTCCTGCACCTATTTTCTATGTTTCTATGAAACACTCGGAACGTCAAGAGCATGTGTGGAAAGAGAAACAGAGCTAACATTTTAGGGTGAAGACCATTTGCCTGTTCAGACCTAAATCACAATATTCTGAAGAAGGGTCTCGACCCGAAATCACCCATTCCTTCTCTCCAGAGATGCTGCCTGGCCCACTGAGTTACTCCAGCTTTTTGTGTCTGACACAATAGTCCAGATGTGCTCTCACGAGGGTTCAGTATAATTGGAACAATCTCTATTTTTGCACTCAAATTTTTTTTGCAATAATGATAACACTCCAATTGCCTTCCTAGTTGATTACATTTTTAGTTATGTTTAGCTTAGTTTTGTTTAGATATACAGAGCAGAAACAGGCCCGTCGGCCCACCGAGTCTGTACCGACCAGTGATCCCTACACATTAACACAAGTCGACAAACACAAGGGACAATGTACACTTATACCTAGTTTACAAACCCAAGCCAATTAACCTACAAACCTATAACGTCTTTGGAGTGTGAGAGGAAACCGAAGAACTCAGAGAAAACCCACACGATCACGGGGAGAACGTACAAACTCTGTACAGGCAGCACCTGTAGTTGGGATCTAACCCGAGTCTCTGACGCTGCAAGCACTGTAAGGCAACAACTCTACCACTGCGCCACCGTGCCGCCCAAAGTTGCTGAATCTATATGTTAACTTCCAGCAATTTATAACACAGGTTCCCAAGCTTCTCTATGAATTAACATATTTTAATTTCCCACCATTTCAAAGTATTTAGCATTTATCTTTTTTTTACCAAAATGGACAACCTTACATTTTATTACATTCCATTCCTTCTGCCACGCCTTTGCCCATTCACTTAATATGAATCTTCTTTGCTGATGCTAACAGTACAAAATAAAACTCAGATTAGATTGGATTAGATTACTTTATTGTCATATGTACCAGGGTACATGAAATTCCTTTGTATAATTGGTGAATCAGGATGTTTCCACTAGTGGGAGAGTCTAGGGCTAGAGGTCAAAGCCTCAGAAATAAAGGACATTCTTTGGGAAGGAGATGAGGAGGAATTTGTTTCGTCAGAGGAAGATGAATCTGTGGAATTCTTTGCCACAGAAGTGCTGTGGAGGCCAAGTCAATTGATATTTTTAAGGTAGAGAAAGATAGATTCTTGATTAGTACGGGTGTCAAGGGATATGTGGAGAAGGCAGGAGAATGGGATTAGGAGAGAGAGATAGATCAGTCATGATTGAATGGCGTAGACTTGATGGGCTGAATGACCTAATTCTGCTCATATCGCTAATGACCTGATGACCTTATGATATATTACACTTGGTCCCTTCTGCCAAATCATTGACAGAGTATGAACAGCCTGTCCCAGCTTTATTTCCATGATATCACAATGGTCATAAAGATCCTGCTTTAAATTTGTTAACTAGTTCTCTATTCATGCCAATATATTAATCCCACTCCCTAACACCAACTATTTTGAATAACCATTTGTGTGACACCTTCTTAAACTTCCAATATAGCACAACTCATTCACCCTTATCTATTAAAAATGGTTATAACCTCAAAAAAGTCCAATAGATTTGTCAAACATAATTTACCTTTCATAAATCCACGTTGACATTACTCAATACTATCAGTATTTCCCAATGTCCTCCAAAGATCTTTACAATAAATTGCAGCATCTTTCCTACCTGTTCCTTTCTTAAATGATTATTATACATGAGTACATAAACAGTTTCAGTTTCAATTTAGTTTATTGTCATGTATACCGAGGTACAGGGAAAAGCTTTTGTTGCGTGCTAACCATGCAGCAGAAAGACAATACATGATTACAATCATGCTGTTTACAGTGTATAGAAACATGTTTAGGAAATAATGTTTAATGCAAGGTAAAGCCAGAAAAGTCCAATCAAGGATAGTCCGGGGGTCACTGATTTTGCTAATCAGCCATGAATGGCGGTGCTGGCTCGAAGGGCCAAATGGCCTACTCCTACACCTATTTTCTATGTTTCTATGTTTCACCAAAGGGGTAGATAGTAGTTCAGGACTGCTCTCTGCTCACATGCATAAACAGCCTGCATAATTTAATAATTAAATTGTACACTTACAGGTTAAATTTCTAACATTTTAAATAAACTCATTGTCACTAATAAGATGAATGTGATTATGAAGTAATTACACTGACTTTCAGATGATTGGCAGAAGTTGATTTAACATCTCACTTTGACTTCTAGTTTCCACCATGAAATGGGGTTAGTGAGCCAACAACATTGCATTATAAACCTAACCCAGGCCACCAGTGTGAGTTTAGATCAGGTCACAGTTTAGTCAGCTAACTTTCCTTCCAGTATTGGCAGGAACCTTAATGAAACCACAGTCATAAAGCATTTTTATGACCCCAATGCTTCTTAGTTACAATGCAGTAGTCAAACTAGTCCTTAAATGATCGGCCTCAGGTTGCATCACTAAAGCTCAGCATTGGATTATTCTGCTGTTGAACACTTTGTATCTTGCCCTGAGACTTGTCTACTCTCAAAGTCTGTGTTGGATGGTAAACTGGTCAATACAAATGGATTTCTGTTGACATCATTAGCTGGGAACGTGGACCCTAGCTTGCATCGGACCAACTGATGAATATGCTCACGAAAACCAACATAATTTGAAGCTTGCTTCTGCGAATAATTGAAATATCTGCAGCATTCAGGGTGAGAATAGACATGCACTACTGCAGTCAGACTTACACTCTCACATCACTCACTGGGATCAGAATTCGTTATCATTTCAATGGTTTCTTTGGAATGAGTGGACTCAGAACTGGAGTACTCAACATGAGCCAGGAATAGAGGGTCTGAACTATAGGGAGAGGTTGAGTAGGCTGGGTCTATTCCTTGGAGCACAAGAGGATGAGGGGTGAGAGGGGTGATAGGTATCCAGAGTAGGTGAATCAAGCACCAGGGGACATAGGTTTAAGGTGAAGAGAAAAGATTTAATAGGAATCTGAGGGGTAACTTTTTCACACAAAGAGTGGTGTCTGTATGGAACAAGCTGCTAGAGGAGGTAGTTGAGGCAGGGACTATCCCAACGTTTAAGAAACAGTTAGACAGGTACATGCATTGGAGAGGTTTGGAGGGATATGGACCAAACGCAGGCAGGTGGGACTAGTGTAATTGGGACATGTGGCTGGTGTGGGCAAGTTGGGCTGAAGGTCCTGTTTCCACACGGTATCACTCTATGACCATGACTCTAATAGGGGATGAGGGGTGATAGTGGTGATGGGACTTAATGCTCAAAGGCAGTGAAATGCAGAGCTGGTAAGGCAGCGATTCTGACATCACATGGCCTTTCAACCTGCCAAAAGTATTAGCCCTGTCCCACGGTACGAGTTCATTCCAAGAGCTCTCCCGAGTTAAAAAAAAATCAAACTCGTGGTAAGCACGGAGAATGAACGTAGCGGGTACGTCGGAGCTCGGGGACGTATCTTAGTGGCTCGTAACGCTAACGGCAGGTACTCGGGAAGACTCGCTAACGGCAGGTAAGCACGGGAAGACTCGTGAAAAATGTTCAACATGTTGAAAAATGTCCACAAGAGCCCCGAGTACCGACGAGTGGCCATTACCGTAAATCTCCGAGTTTAAATCAGGGCAAACTCGGGAGAACTCTTGGAATGAACTCGTACCGTGGGACAGGGGTTTAACATTACAGCTCAAAGAACTCTCAAGAAAACGTGACACATTCCAGGACAAGATATGCTGCTTGTTTATAACTGTATTTTTTTATAGGATCATCTGATTCCTCCAGCACAAGGGATCAATAGCAAGCCAATACTGTAAACAACAGAGGTGCGGTGGCACAGCGGTAGAGTTGTTGCTTTACAGTGTCAGAGATCTGGGTTCTATCCTGACTGCGGGTGCTGTCTATATGGAGTTTGCATGTTCTCTCCGTGACCTGCGTGGATTTTCTCCGGGTGCTCCGGGTTCCTCCCACACTCCAAAGACGTACAGGTTTGCAGGTTATTTGGCTTGGTATAATTGTAAATTGTCCCTGGTGTGTATAGGATAGTGTTAGTGTGTGGGGATCGCTGGTCGGTGCGGACTCGGTGGGCCGAAGGGCCAGCTTTCGCACTGTATCTGTATCTTAAACTAAACACTGTGGGAGCACCTGCACCAGATGATCTGCAATAGTTCAAGAAGAGCTATTTCCATCTTCTTTCTCCAGACAACTAGGAATGGGTATTACGTGCTGCACAAGACAGCAATTAACGCATAAAAGATGAATGAAAAGAGACATAGATCATGCTTCAATCCAAATTGTCACATGGTTTCGCAGGGAACAATGAACGTCAGAAATTTAATTAATCAAACAAAATTAAAATGTACCCAAAATGTAAATGTTGTTAGCAGTTAAAAAAGTATATTTTGGCTAAGATAGACATGAAAGGCTGGAGTAACTCAGCGGGTCAGGCAGCATCTCTGGAGAAAAAGAATAGGTGTCGGGTCGAGACTCTTCTTCAGACTAATAGTCAGGAGAAAGGGAAACGAGAAATAGACAGTGATGTGGAGAGATGTAGAACAAATGAATGCAATGAAGTAATGATGATCAAGGAATCGTTCCATTGTTCGCTGCGGGCTAGGTGTTAACGAGATGTACAGATATATACGAGTTATATATATATATTGGCCATATAGTTTTCAAATTATAGAGCTGTCAATGTTCAGATCAAGATGGGCACTGGGTGACTATGTTACTGAAGACAAAGTTGCTAGGACATACACCACAGCATGCATCATTCAAAAACATGCGTTCAAATGCATGGAGCTATGTTATGAATCAGATGATGTCTTAAGCTTTTAACTAATGAGACTTACATCAATGGGCTGGGGAGTAGAAGGTGCTTACATCAATGTGCTGGGGAGTAGAAGGTGCTTACATCAATGGGCTGGGGAGTAGAAGGTGCTTACATCAATGGGCTGGGGAGTAGAAGGCACTGGACTCACTGCTGTACAAACTGTGACTCAGACTCAAAAAACCCAGCGAGTATTTCTCAGTTTAGAATGTTTACTTTCACCCGTCATTAAAATATTGATTGACAGCTTTATTGAAGAGATGCCTGTAACTGCTGGAAAAAACCTGCCGCAGTACAGATCAGATCCCCTTGTCAGTGATCCAGCAAGCATAACCTGGACAATATGACAGGCAGGTAAATGTTTAAGAGACATTAATTTCAGCAGTTGGATTAAACACAACAAAGATGGGATATGGGGAGAAAAGCAGGAACAGGGTATTGATTGTGAATGGTCAGCCATGATCATATTGAATGGCAGTGCTGGATCGAAGGGCCAAAAGGCCTACTCCTGCACCTATTATCTATGTTTCTATGATGCAGTCTGTACATCTGATCATGAATAATTTTTTTAATGAGAATCTATTTTTCATGTTTGTTTTCTAGGTCAGCACAAAACTTGAGTCTTTAATTTACAACAGAAGTCTTTAATGCTTTACTCAATGCTGGCAGCAAGACAAATCAAAAATGGCTGCATCCACACTGACTACAGACAGGATAAACTATATACAAAAACATCTCCCTTTGTCCTGTGCACCTGCTGCATGGGAGGAGCAATGGTTCCTCCCACCCCACACTGTCCACCAAACATCACACTATTTTATTTTACAAGTGTGTGGTAATTTGAATCTTTGGTAATGTTTGGATTTTGTTTGGAGCCAGCTAACTGTCACCGGGAACTATCTGCAGGCCAACATGCTTCCAGATGAATGTGATGATGGGAATCAATATTGTTTGCTGAACAGTACACACCATCTTTGCAGCCTTTGGAAAATAGCCACTTTCTTACAGGCACTTGAATTCAGTTCCTGAATTTAAACAACTACAGGATCTCCATCATCCTCCCTTTTAGTTGCATGTAAATTGTCAATGCAAAGAATTGATCCCAGGTTAAAGATTCAGTTCATTCTGTTTCTGATGGGGAGAATTCTTGAGCTCTGGCGGAACTGAGTTACTAAAATAAGAATTATGATTGGTCGGAGAAGAAGAATCAGTAAGTTGCACAGTGCTGTTCCTGAGTTACAATAATATAAGTAGTGCAGGGCTATTTAGTTTAGTTTAGAGATACAGCACGGAAATAGGCCTGTCGGCACACCGAGTCCACAATGACCAGCGATGCCCGCACACTAACACTATCCTACACACTCCAGGGACAATTTACAATTATACCAAGCCAATTAACCTGCAAACCTGTACGTCTTTGGAGTGTGGGAGGAAACCGGAGCACCCAGAGATAACCCATGCAGGTCACGGGGAGAACATACAAACTCCGTACAGACAGCACCCACAGTTCAGATAGAACCCAGATCTCTGACGGTGTAAGGCAGCAACTCTACCGCTGCCCCACTGTTGTTTGACAGTATTGTCTTGCTATTGATCCCTTGTGCTGAAGGAATCAGATGATCCCAATAAAAAATATAGTTTACATAGTTAGTGACAATCCACATTTAATTTAGCGTGCAATGTCAAACTCACATTTTGCAGTCTGGTGACTGTAGACCCAATAATCATGCTGCCCTCATCACTGAGTTGTAAAATTTAGAACAAACATGTTTTTATTAATAAATAATTTAGTTATCAGTTTGTAAAATATCAGTTTGGAAAATATAATAATTAGAAAATGGAACGGTACAAGATAGGAACAGTCCATATGGCCCACAATGTCTGTACTAACCATGATGCCAATTGAAACTGCACATCTACCTGTACATGTCGATATCCCTCCATTCCCTGCCTGATCGGGTGTCTGTCTTAGTGCCTCATCACTATCGCATCAGCTTCCATCATTTTCTATGGCACCAAACACTCTCATGCCTCGTACGTTTTGTTAAATGTTCTCTTTTCTTACCTTAAAGACATTCCACCCGAGAAAAAAAAACTGTGACCATTTCCCCAATCTATGCATCTCATGCAGAACTGAGCTTTTAGTTAGTTTAGAGACACAGCATGGAAACTGGCCTTTCAGCCCACCGAGTCTGCACCAACCAGTGTTCCACTACCCTACACTATCTTACGCACATGAGGGACAATTTAACATTTACATCAAACCAATTAACCTGCAAACCTGTACGTCTTGGAGTGTGGGAGGAAACCGAAGATCTCAGAGAAAACCCCACGCTGGTCACAGGGAGAACGTGCAAACTCTGCACAGACAGCACCCATAGTCGGGATCAAACCCGGGTCTCTAGTGCTGTAAGGCCACCCAAAATAAGCACTACTAAAACAAGTGATGGAGAAACTCCGCAGATCAGGCAGCATCTCCAGAGGGTGACATTTCAGGTTGGAACCTTTTATTCAGTTTGATTGTAGTAGGGGGTGAAAATTGGGAGAGAGATGGGGCAGAACAAAGCCTGGCAAGTGAGAGGTAGGTATAGGTGTGGGAGGTTTGATTGACAGATGGTTGGGCAATTGCTCGAGATGAAAAGGAGGCAAAAGGTGAGGAGAAAGATATTGTTTTTTTGTTTTTTTTTAGAGATACAGCGTGGATACATGCCCCTGTGTCCATCAGTGGCCATGCCGGCCAGTGATCACCCGTGCACATTCATTATATCCTACACATTAGCGACAATTTACAGAAACCAAATAAGTTACAAACCTGCTCGTCTTTGGAAAGTGGGAGGAAAATGGAGCACCCAGAGAAAACCCACACTGTCATGGGGAGAATGTACAAACTCCATACAGCACCAGTAGTCAGTATCAAACCTGGGTCTCTGGCGCTGTAAGACAGCAACTCCACTGCTGTGCCACCAAGCCGCCCAAATAGGTGAAAGGAAACAGGGTGTGGGA
The DNA here is from genome assembly GCA_038087875.1 of Malacoraja senta. Lineage (NCBI taxonomy): Eukaryota > Metazoa > Chordata > Chondrichthyes > Rajiformes > Rajidae > Malacoraja > Malacoraja senta. The sequence goes on along the minus strand of CM075981.1, from coordinate 44,068,386 downwards.
GGGGGAGGGTGGGGGGGAGGGGGGCGAGGAAGGGGGTGATAGAGGGTAAAATTGTTGGAGAAATGGCTATGCACTGGGGTGGGTAAGAAAGAGGGCGAAGTGGTGTTATTTAAAATTGCATGATTCAGTAGTCATTCTGTTGGGTTGTAAGCAATCAAAGTTGTATATGGCACTGTTCCTCCAGTTTGCATGTCATCTCATTCTGGCAATGGAGGAGGCCCAGGACAGAAAGGACATTAGGGGAATGGGAAACAGAGCATAGAACAGAACAACACGGGAACATGCCCTTGGGTTCACTATGTTTGAGTGTTTCGAAGATGTGACCAAAAAGGATCTTGATCGATTGGGCAGGTGTGGTGAGGAACGGTTAATGGAGTTTAATAAAGAGAAGTGCGAAATGTTGCATTTGGGGAAGTCAAACCAGGGCAGGACCTACACAGTAAATGGCAGGGCACTGGGGAGTGTTGTAGAGCAGAGGGATCTAGGAGTACAGGTATATAGTTTCTTGAAAGTGGCATCGCAGGTAGATAGGGCGGCCTAGGAGGCTTTCATCATTGGCTTTCATCAGACACCGTATTATGGAAGTTGGGAGGTCATTACAGCTGGACAAAGACATTGGCGAGGCCGCATTTAGAGTATTGATCATCATGTTAGAGGAAAGATGTTGTTAAGCTGGAACAAGTGCAGAAAGCATTTATGAGGATTTTGCTGGGACGAGGGCCTGAGTTATCAGGAGAGGTTGTGCAGGCTAAGACTTTATTACTTGGTTTTGTGACAAACAGACGTCATTAAACTGATCTTGTCTGCCTGCACATGATCCATATCCCTCTATTCTCTGCACCTCCATGTGCCTATCTGAAAGCCTCTTAAACACCGCTATCATATCTGCCTCCACCACCACCCCTGGCAATGTGTTTCTGGCCCCCACCACTCTCCACATAAAAACCTGCCCCCCAAACTTCCCCCTCTCACCCTATAGCTATGCCCTCTAATATTGGACCATCACCAGCCTGGGAAAAAGGTTTGACTGTCTACGCTATCTATGTCTCTTACATTTTTATATACTTCTATCGTCTCTCCTCAACATCTGACATTCCAGGATAACAATCCAGGTTTATCCAATCCCTGCTTGTAGCTGAAGCCCTCGAATCCAGGCAGCATTCTTGCAAACCTCTGCATCCTCTCCAAAGCCTCCACATCCTTCCTGTAAGGGGTCAACAGAACTACATGCAATGCAACAGATGAGGCCGAAACAAAGTCCTGTAGAACTGTATCATGACTTCCTGACTCTTACACTCAATGCCCCAAGACTACCATATGCCTTCTTTACCATCCTATCCACTTGTGCTGACACCTTCCATGAGCTATAAGCTTGGACTTCAAGTTTCCTCTACACATCAATGCTGTTAAGGGTCTTGCCGTTGATCTCTATCCCGCTGTAACTTCCCTTCTTAACCAACGGCACAACATTGGCCTCCGGGTCCTTGCCTGTGGCAAGAGAAGAAACAATGATCCTCGTCAAGCCCCATTTGTTTGTTTTACATATCAGGAGGGCAGAAAGATAGGCATTGGATTTTGTCATAGGCATAGGAGTAACCATTTCAATGCAGATATCACATAATTGGAGAAGTCACTGGAAGTGTCTTGAGGGCAGTCAGGGTCGAAGAAGTTCTGAAGGTACTGTCGTGTATGAAGGTAGACAAATCTCCAGGGCCTGATCAGATATATCCAAGGACATTGTGGGAACCTTGGTTGAAAGTTACGAGTCATCCTTAATTACAGGAGAGGTGCCAGAAGATTGGAGGATGGCAAATATTGTGCCTCTTTTCAAGAAGGGCTGCAGGGAAAATGCTGGGAACTATAGGCCGGTGATCTTAGCATCTGTAGTTGGTAAGTTACTGGAGAGTAATTCTGAGGGATAGGATATACAGGCATTTGAATGGGCAAGGGCTGATTAGGGATAGTCAGCATGGTTTTGTACATGGGAGGTCGTGTCTCACAAATCTGATAAATTTTTTTGAAGATGTGACCAAAAAGATTGATGAGGACAGAGATGTTGTGTACATGGATTTCAGTAATGGGCCTGTCCCACTTAGGCAATTTTTCAGGCGACTGCCTGCGACTGTCAATTGCCGGCAGTCGCCTGAAAAAACGGCAACTGGAACGGCGACTGTCAGAGTGGAACACACACACACACATCGCTTCCTTCACCAGCCCGCTATGCAGGCTGGGGACAGGGCACGCGGGGGGGGTAGCACTGTCTGAGTGAAATTCACACGGTGGAAAGCCAAAGTGATACAGACACACACCGCGATGAACAGGTAGGTTGACGCTTTAATTAAGACGGCTAAAGCACTGTGTATGGTAAGTCCTTTAAAAGAGGGGGAGAGGGGGGGGAGAGTGGGGAGAAGGAGGGAGAAGGAATGGAGACAACTTTTAAGAAGCCAGAGATACACGGCTGTGAATCTCGGCGGACATTAATATTACCGGTCGGTTATCCTTGGTACTGAAAACTATTGCTTACTTTTTTTTACCAATGAGCCAATGAAATTCACCGGTCAGCACCGGCTACACCTACGAGAACCTTCGACCTCCTGGCGACCCACCTTCGGCACAAGAATTCTTGCTACCCTCCATGGCGGCTTCATTCTCATCGCTGCTAATTTTTCAACATGTTGAAAAATTCGCGGCAACCATAATGAGGCCACGACTAGTTCTCAGAATGCGGGAACTCCTCGTGACCATGAAGGCGACTCCCCGGCAACAACCTGCGAACATGTGGCGACCATGTGGCGACTGCATAGTCTCCTGCAGTCGCCTAAAATGTCGTCTAAGTGGGACAGGCCCATAAGGCGTTCGACAAGGTTCCCCATGGTAGGCTGCTCTGAAAAGTTAGATCGCATGCGATCCAAGGAGAGATAGCTGAATGGATGGCAAATTGGCTCCATTGAAGGAAGAATAGGGAAATGGTTGCTTCTCAGACTGGATGCCTGTGACTAGTGGTGTGCCTCAGGGTTCGATGCTGGGGCCTGTTACTGTTTGTCATATACATCAATGATTTGGATTAGAGTATTCTGAGGGAAAGGATATAAAGGCATTTGGATGGGTAAGGGATGATTAAGGATAGTCAGCATGGTTTTGTACGTGGGAGGTCGTGTCTCACAAATCTGATTGATTTTTTTGAAGACGTGAGCAAAAATGTTGATGAAGGCAGAGCTGTAGATGTTGTGTACATGGACTTTAGTAAGGCGTTCCATAAAGTTGCGCATGGTAGGCTGCTCTGGAAGGTTAGATCGCATGGGATCCAAGGAGAGATAGCTGAATGGATGGCCAATTGGCTCCATGGAAGGAAGCAGAGGGTGATGGTGTAAGGTTGCTTCTTAGAATGTAAGCCTGTGACTAGTGATGTGCCACAGGGTTCGGTGCTGGGCCCGTTACTGTTTGTCAATCTACATCAATGATTTGAATGAGAACATTCAGGGCAAGATTAGCAAGTTTGCTGATGATATAAAAGTTAGTGGTTTTCCAGATAGTGAAGATGGATGTGAACAATCGCAGCAGGATCTGGATCTATTGGCTAGGTGGGCGGAGGAATGGTTGATGGAATTTAATACAGAGAAGTGTGAGGTGTTACATTTTGGGACGTCAAACAGGGCAGGACCTACACAGTAAATGGTAGGCCTCTGGGTAGTGTTGTAGAGCAGAGGGATCTAGGAGTAGAGGTGCATGGTTCCTTGAAGGTCGTGTCGCAGGTTGATAAGGTGGTCAAAAAGGCTTTTGGCAGTTTGCCCTTTATCAGTCAGAGTATTGAGTATACAAGTTGGGAGGTCATGTTGCAGTTGTATAAGACGTTGGGTGAGACTGCATTTAGAATATTGTGTTCAGTTCTGGACACCATGTTATAGGAAAGATATTGACAAGCTTGAAAGGGTTCAGAAAAGATTTACAGGGATTTTGCCAGGATTAGAGGGTGTGAGCTATAGGTAGAGGTTAAGGTGGCTGGGTCTCTATTCCATGGAGCACAGGAGGATGAGGGGTGATCTTATAGATGTATACAAAATCATGATAGGAATAGATCGGGTAGGGAATGGAGGACCAGAGGACAGGTTCAAGGTGAAGGGGAAAAGATTTAATAGGAATTCGAGGGGTAACCTTTTCACACAAAGGGTGGTGGGTGTATGGAACCAGCTGCCAGAGAAGGTAATTGAGGCTGGGTCTATACCATAATTTAAGAAACAGTTAAGGCTCTGTCCCACGGGGTTTGCGGTCGTTGGCGGTGATGCACGGCAACCACGAGGGCACCGCACCGATGCTGCGCGGGGGCCAAGTACAGCCGGTTCAACGAGCTTGCGGTTTCGGCTGATGACGTCTTTCGGATCGCGGGGTGTGGCGGCGGCCGTGCCGCACACGTACCTCACTGGCGGCTGCTGTGGCGGCGGCCGTGCCGCACACGTGCCTCACTGGCGGAGGCTGTGGTGGTTGCAGGTTCGACTCACGGCGCTCGTGCCTCACTGGCGGTGGCTGTGGAGGCGGCCGTGCCGCACTCGTGCCTCACTGGCGGCGGCTGTGCGGTAGGAACATATTTTTGGACAGTGTTCGTTTTATTTAGCACCGTGCGGCGTTGTTCCCAACGCCGCACGGCCCCGGAGACAGGCCTTTAAGGTACATGGGATAGGACAGGTTTGTAGGGATATGGACCAAGTGCAGGCAAGTGGGACTAGTGCAGCTGGGACATTGTTGGCCACATTGTATCACTCTATGACTCTATGACATGACACACAATTATAATACTGTGAAATATTAGTTCTTAAAAATATTTTTAAAAACTCAACATTTTGTTGGGGAGAAAAAGTATTTTCAAATTGCTCTTAATTAGTTGACCTATTTTAATGATTGGCTATCCACCAACAGGTAATTCGGAAATGGATTGAGTAGGCTTGAATCCAGCCTACCTGTGCACTTCTCCAAAGGGCACACTCCCTATGTGGGAGGCCAGGCAGCTGAGGACGAGGCCCAGTGTAGAATGAGTTAGCAATGACTACTGAAGCACAGGCAATGGACCCTGCCTTGCTCCATGCTGATATCCTTGTGAGAGTTCACTGCTCTCATCTATACATACCTAAAATTTTGATCTTGTGCTCTTCCAGTTTGCAGGGTTTTTCTATTTGCGCAAAAATGGTACGCGATAGCGCTACAATTGTTTGCCAGGTTACCCACCGTTCTCCTGTGCTGCGAGTGCAAAAGGTTTCTTTCCAAACAGTGGTTTCTTGTAAAAGTTATGAGGTTTAAACTCTTAAAACCGCGCAAGCGTAGATTGGTCTCTTCTCCTGCCAGTCACCCGGGATGGCAATCCCAGGCCAGGACGGCGACGCCCCTTCCGGCGCACCATCGCCGCACTGATTGGCCCTCTCCTCCCATGGCTGCAGGATGCTCCCCGTGCCCACTGGCCCCCGACAGCCCCCGCCTGATGCCATCCCTCTCCCCTGGCTGCAGGAGTCTCGCCCCGCTCCCCCCCTCCCCCACCGGCTCCGAAAGCCCCTGCCTGAAGCCGTCACCCTCCCCCGGCTGTAGGACGTTCCCCACCCCACCTGCCCCCGACAACCACCACCTGAAGCCGTCCCCCTCCCCCAGCTGCAGGAAACTCGCCCCAACCCCCTCCACTTGCCCTCGATTTCCCCCTCCTAAGGCTGTCCCCTGCCTGCTGCAGGACATTCCCCCCCATCCCCACTGACCCCCCGACAGCCCCCAACTGAAACTGTCCCCCTCCCCCAGCTGCAGGACACTCCCCCACCAGCCCGACAGCCCCCACCTGAGGTTGTCCCCCTCCCCTGCTGCACAACGCTACAAGAGATGCAACAAGAAAGAATGGACTGAATAAATCTCATCTTTAACGTTTAAATTGTTGTTATATTTGAAGAGTTATTCACATTTGAAGCTTTACGAAATCCCTTTTCCACTTGCCGTGCCCGTCAGCTGCTCCTACGCAGTAATACCTGCATGTTCTACGTCACAATGGGAACCCAATGGGTGGGAATGGCTGCGCCGCCACAGAGCCGCTAGGAGTGGATGGAGGGTGGGTTGAGTGGGGATGGAGTGAGTGCGTGGGGGGGAGGGCAAGGGGACAGAGTGGTGGGGGGAGGGCAAGGGGATAGAGTGGGGGAGGGGGGTGAGGTGTCCCAACGGGTCCCACTTCATCTAGTTGGGAATAAAAACAAACTAAATCAAGTTGTTCAGGAATTTTATTTGCATTCAACAGTTTAACAAAAGATAAAAATCATTACAAAATGTATGCAGCATTAAGTGGTCATGGAGTATAAGGCACAGAGACAGGCCCTTCAGCCAAACTTGTCCATGTTAACCAAGTTGCTCAGGCGAGCTAGTTCCACACTCCTTGAAACTTTTCCTATCCATGTACCTGTCCGATTTAAATTTAAATATTGCAACTGTACCTGCCTCTACCAATTTCTATGGCAGCTCATTCCCTATAGGCACCATTCTTTATCATGAAATTTTATCCCCATCAGAATAATTTCAAATCTTTCCACTCTCATGTTAAGCTTATGCCTTCTAGCTTTAAACTGCCTTATTATGAGGAAAAGATGTTGGCTAATCACTTTATTTCAGCATCTCATGATTTTATAAACCTGTATAAGATGATCCCTCAAATTCCAATGTTCCAGGGGGAAAATAGATATCCTAGCCTATCCAGTCTCTCCTTACAACTCAAATCATCTGGATTCGGTAATATGCTCCTTTAATCTTTTGTCTAGCTTAATTACATCATTCCGATAGCAGGGCTACCAGAACTGTCCACACCACTCCAAATGTGGCCTTACCAATGTCTTGTATAGCTATAACATAATGTCCCAACTCCTGTCCACAGCACCCTGACCAATGAAGCCAGGTGTGCTAAATATCTTCCTCAGTACCTTGTCTACTTGTGTCACCACTTTAACAAAATTATGTACCTGCACCTTTTCTTATTAACAAATAAAGTTAAGTTTGAGAAATTAACTAAAACTATTGATTTAGCAAAATAATTAATAAAACAAACCACCTTTTTTGGTTAATTGTTAAGTTTAATGATCTCAGTCAAATCCAATCTCATTAGGACTACTTACACTGATCCCAGGCGATTTGATATGCTGTGTCTGGCTATCAACATGTTTCTGAATTCCACGTCATTGAATTGTGCAGCATGAAGTCAGGAAGGACCTGACCCCCACTGTAAAGGATTGATAACTAGGCATCGTTACTTTACTATCTTTATTCATACTGGACATTATACATTGCACTAGCTGTACGTGGTCTGTCACAGGAACTAGAGAGCGATCTGTGGGTGTGGAGGTTGTAGTTATACTTGTGATATGGGGAGTGGTTAGTGGGTATGAGGTCACTATGTTAAAGGCACATGCATATCTCATCTACATCCTTCCTCTCCGAAACGACAGGTAAATACAAAGGTGACATGGCGACCACGGCTCATGCGCTAGGATAGCTAGGCAACATCGCCATAGCGGTCAGGCGGTTTGACAAGACGTCCCGCCCGGGTTCGCGTCTCGCCATCCACCCTTCCTGCAGGAGGAAGAGGCACCAGCGGGGACAGACGAACCTGAAAGGGGGAAACGGGAGGAAACGGAAGAGACCGCGGCACCGAAACCGGAGGGGATGCGGGGCCGGGACCGGGAAGAGCGCGAGGGGGCGAGCGAGGACTAGTTGGAGTGTGTTGGAGCGGAGGGGGCGAAGGAGGAGCAGAGCGAGGCATGTCAGGAATCACGGGCAGGGCAACGGCCGGACGCGAAACAGGCAGCGGGGGAGCAAAGGGATCGGCGGCAGGAGGACGCGGCTCGTGGAATGAGCCGAAGGTGCTGGCGGGGACCGTCGGTAAATGGTCCCAGCGTAGTC
>CM075981.1:43964652-44060281 GCA_038087875.1 Malacoraja senta | reverse complement strand
AAGTGAAGTGAGTAGAATAGGGGGGGGGGAGTGAGTTGGATGTTGTTGGGGGGGGTTGGGTTTAGGAATTGTAATAGTCATTCGGCTCAACTTATACACTCATCTTAATGAAACATATAAGATTATTAAGGTTTTGACATGCTAGGGGCAGGAAACATGTTCCGGATGTTGGGGGAGTCCAGAACCAGGGGCCACAGTTTAAGAATAAGGGTAAGCCAATTAGAACGGAGATGAGGAGATACTTTCTCGCACAGAGTTGTGAGTCTGTGTAATTCTCTACCTCAGAGGACGGTGGAGGCCGGTTCTCTGGATGCTTTCAAGAGAGAGCTAGATAGAGTTTCTTAAAGATAGTAGAGGTCATGGGAAATGGGGAGAAGGCAGGAACGGGGTACTGATTGTGGATGATCAGCCATGATCACATTGAATGGCGGTGCTGGCTCAAAGGGCCAAATGGCCTACTCCTGCACTTATTGTCTATTGTCTATTGACCAACATGCTCCATCGACACGAGTCCCATCTGCCTGTGTTAAGCCCATATTCCCTCTAAAATGATCATATCTAGGTACTTGTCCAAATGTTTTTAAGTTGTGATATTACCTGCCTCAACTACTTCCTCCATCAGCTCATTCCATATACCTACCACCCATTGTGTAAAAAACGTTTGCCTCTCAGGTTCCTATTAAATCTTCTCCCCTCACCTTTAACCTACGTCCTCTGGTTCTTGATTCCACTACTCCAGATAAAACTGTGCATTTACTCTTTCTGTTCCTCTCATGTTCTTGTACACTTCCACAAACATCATCCCTCATTCTCATGCGCTCCTAGGATAAAGTGCTATTTTGCTCAACCTATAGCTCAGGTCCTTGAGTTCTGGCAACATCTTCATGGCACGATGGCGCAGTGGTCGAGTTGCTGCCTAATGGGCCTGTCCCACTTAGGGCAACTTTTAGACGAGTGTAGGAGAATTTCGCTCACCACATGGTCGCCACATGTTCGCTGGTGATCTCTGGTGAGTCTCCTTCTTGGTCACGAGGAGTTCTCGTATTCTGGGAACTGGTCGCAGCCTCAGTATGGTCGCCGCAAATTTTTCAACATGTTGAAATTTGGTCGCCATGCAGATAATCGATAATCCTGTCGTCGTAGGTGCAGTTGTAGTGGGGTCGCCATGTAGTTATGGGTAGTCGAGGTAGTTGTAGGTAGTTTTAGTTAATCGCCTTTGCTGACCGATCATTTTCATTGGCTCATTGGGGAAAAAAACACAAGCAGAAGTTTTCAGAAACAAGGATAACTGACCGGTAATGTTAAATGCCCGCCGAACTTCACAGCTGTGTATCTCTGGCTTCTTAAATGTTGTCTGGCTTCTTAAAAGTTGTCTCCACTCCTTCTTCCCCCTTCTCCCCCCCTTCTCCCCCCTTCTCCCCCCCCCCTTCTCTCCCCCTTCTCCCCCCTTCTCCCCCCCTTCTCCCACCCCTTCTCCCCACCCCTTCTCCCCCCCTTCTCCTCCCCCCTTCTCCCCCCTTCTTTTAAAGGACTTATCGTACACTGTGCTAGCCGTATTAATCACAGGCACCAGCATTCCAGTTCATCGCTGTGTGTGTGTGTGTGTGTGTGTGTGTTTGTGTGTGTGTGTGTGTGTGTGGTGCGTGCGTGCGTGCGTGCTGCGTGCGTGTGTGTGTGTGCACGCGTGTGTGTGTGTGTCGCACTGGAGACCTGGGTTCGATCCTGACTACAGGTGCTTTCTGTATGGAGTCTGTACGTTCTCCCCATGACCGTGTGGGTTTTCTCCGAGATCTTCGTTTTCCTCCCACACTCCAAAGACGTACATGTTTGTAGTTTATTGGCATGATATACAGTAATTTGTCCCTAGTGTGTGTAGATAGTGTTAATGTGCCGGGGTCGCTGGGCAGTGCGAATTCGGTGGGCTGAAGGGCCTGTTTCCGCGTTGTATCTCTAAAACTAAAAACTAAAACTAAATCTTCTCTGCACCCTTTCCAGCTTAACAACATCCTTCATGAACATTGTTCCAACATTGTTCCAACATTAAGTTCCAACATTGTTCCAAAACTGAAATCTGAATTGGCCTCACTAATGTCTTGTACAACTGTAAAGTGACCTCCCAACTTTTATACTCATTACTTTGACTGATGAAGGCCAATGTGCAATGTGCCAATAGTCTTGACCATCCTATCTACCTGTGATGCCACTTCAAGGAACTATATACTTGTATTTCTGGGTCCCTCTGTACTACAGTACAACACTCCCCAGAACCCTACTATTCACTGTGTTGGTCATGCCCTGGTTAGACTTCCCAAAATTCAACACCTCGCACTTCGTATCTGTTCTGACTCTATCAACCATTCCTCAGCCTACCTGCCCGACTGATCAAGATCCTGCAGCAATTTTTGACAACCATCTTCACTGTCTACAATACCACCCACTATAGTGTATTCTGCAAACTTGTTAATGATGCCTTTTACATTTTCATCAAAATCATTTATATAGATGAGAAACATCACTGGGCCCAGCATCGAACCATGAGACACACCAGTAGTCACTGGCCTCCAGTCCAAAAAAACAACTTTCCACCATCACCCTCTGCTTCCTTTCATGAAGCCAATGTATTATCCATTCGGTTGGTCTCCTTGGATCACATGTGATCTAACCATCCAGTGCAGCCTACCATGCGGAACCTTGTCAAATGCCTTTTCATCACATTTTCAGAAAACTCCATCAGGTTTGTGGGACACAACCTCTCATGTACAACACCGTGCTGACTATCCATAATCAGCCATTGTCCATCTAAATTAATTTACATCTTATCCCTCAGAATACTCTAGTAATTTTCCAACCAGTGGCAAGACCTGCATGCTATAACTGGCTGCAAAGCGAAGTCAGGCAGCATTGCTAGCGATCGTGCGCCCTTTCCTGATGAACTTAATGCATTCTACATTCGCTTCGAGCAAAAGGCCAACAAGGCTTCGACATCCGTCCCATCAGATCTGTGTGTGCCTTTTCCCAGGTTTACTGTTACAGAAGTTAGGTCGGTCTTCCTTTGGGTGGACCCCTGGAAAGCAACTGGCCTGAATGTTTCCCTTCCCAGCTGAGCCTCTGTGCCAGGCTTGGTGTGTGACACTGCCTGGCACTGCTTCTCAACCTTGATGTTGTCATCCCCCCTGAACGCAGCCAAAAGGGCGTACCTGTTGTGAAAGGGGTTACCTCCACTCAATGTCTATTTCCCTTCCCCGTGGTCACACACCTTCTCTCTTCCTGGACCTTGCGCGTGATGACCTCACTATATATCTTGTCCACAAAGCTCTCAATTTCCTGGATGACCTTGAGGTCTTCCAGCTGTGTCTACAGTTCCTTAAAGCCCCTGTCCCACTTAAGTGTCCTTGGCACGCTAATCACGCGACGTCATTTGAAGATAGACACAAAATGCTAGAGTAACTCAGCGGGACTGGCAGCATCTCTGGAGAGAAGGAATGGGTGATGTTTCATGTCGAGACTCTTCTTCAGTCTGAAAGAAGGGTCTTGACCCAAAACATCACCCAATGCTTCTCTCCAGAGATGCTGCTGGTCCCGCTGAGTTACTCCAGCATTTTGTGTCTATCTTCAATTTTCTTGGCCCCGTTCTGAGAGTAGAAGTGGGGGCAGATCCGGACCACAACGGCCGTGAGCTCCAAGCTGAGTTCGGCGATCGTTTGCCTGCTTCTGCTGCTGTTAGAGGTGAGACATTGCGTCGCGCCAGGATCTTGGGCCTGTCCCACTTTGGCCGTCAGTTACGCAACAGGCCGTTGGCGCTCGAAGATTTTGTTCGCTACAAAAATTTCGGAGCCCCGCACAATATCGAGCACAACTACATACCCCTCCACGCTTCTCAGTGGGACCGGCCCCGCGCGACCATACGATGCCCGTGCGCCTCAACGCGATGACGAGGTCGCGTAATTTGCATGCCAAGGACACGTAAGTGGGACAGGCCCTATCTTCATGCTATCTTCACACCTCCTGGAACACCAATGTTGAGCATTATAGTGGAGGTTGTATTGTTCCTATTCTCATTGATTGTGGTCCAGGAGTTTGGAGATGAGTTTGGATGGATGATGATGTTGAAGGAGGAGCGATAATCAATTAATAGACATAGGTATCCTTGTTGTCTACATGTTCCAGAGATGAATATTGGGCCAGGGAGATGGAGTCTGTTGTCAACCTGTTGAAAGAGTAGTTAAGAAACTCTAATGGATCTGGCTGCCTAGGACGATGGAGTTAAGGTGCACATCACCCGTCTCTCGAAGTTCTTCAAGATGGCAGATATCAGAACCTAGAACACTACAGCACAGAAATGGATCCTTTAGCACTGAATGTTTGTGCCAAAAGTGATGCCAAGTTAAACTGATCACCTGCTTGTACATGTTCCATACCCCACTGGAGGAGAGAAGTTTGTGCTATTTTGTGCTATACCCGCACCCTGTATCTGGCTTTACTCAGATAGGCCCGGGTATAAAATAAAACAGCTCATACATCAGTGGTGAGTCGATCAAACAAGTCGGTTTATTGAAGGTCTTAACAATGTACACTGACTGCACTCTAAGAGAACACAAAGTGTTTCAAAGATTCACAGTACCTACAGCATTTTATATTCTTACTAGACCAAGAGGGATCCATTGGGTCCCCGTCACATGGGAGGCCTGGTCCCCCAATGCAACCCGTTCCCCCAACTGACACAATGGTTACTTGTGGATTTGAAATAAGTCATCATTGATCAATGTCTCTGTGCCCTTTCAAAGTTGTCTTTGCCCAGTTATATCTAACCCCATGCTTCCTCTAATCTTGAAAATGTCTCTCCCACATACCTTTTTTTTTTTTTAATATTTGTATTTATTAGAAGTAAGTACAATTGTATACAATCATATTTTCATAATACATTTTATGTACAGCTTCTTATTTTTTATTATAATAAAGAAGAAAAAGAAAAAGAAATTAGATAATGAAGTATAGAAAAATATGAGATATATAGTGTGTGGAAAAGAAAATAGAAAGTGAAAGAAAAAGTTAAAGAATAGAAAATAGGAAAAAGAGAATAAAGGGAAGAAAAAGAAAAAAGAAGTAAGGAGATCTTATTTATAATCTTGACCATCCCTCGCCCAGTCACGAGTTAGCTTTTACAATTGTGTTCCACCATATGATTCCAAAAAGACGACAAATGGAGACCAACTCGTTATGAATTGGTCAAATTTATCTATTAGGAGGGATCGCATGTCCTCAAAATGTGCGGTCCAACATACTTGCAATCCACATTTTGAGCGTTGGTATCGGTTTATTTTTCCAAAATTTCAATATTAATTTTTTTGCGATTATTAAACCATAATTAAAAAATAATTTTTGAGATGGATTCAATTTATTCCCATCTTCCATTACCCCAAATATAATCAATTCATTAGTATTATTATTTTTATTTTTTTATTTTTTATTTATTAGAAGTACATTACATTACAACCACATACATTAGTACTCGTCACTTATATCTTCTTACAATTAATGTACTCCGTTTGTTTTTTTACACTAGAAAAGGGAAAGGATGAGATTGAGAGAAAGAAGAAAGTGAAGGAAAAAGTGAAAGTGTAGAAAATGTGACAACAAGAAAGAACGAAGACCCTATAAGAACAAAATTAAAAACAAAAGAAAAAGAGTTAAGAAATAGACCCTAGAAAAGAAGGAGAAAGAGAAAGAGGGAAAAGAGAAAAACAAATAGTTTTTATGAGCATTACGCAAATGGGACATACCAACTCTCCAACTTTCATCCCCCCTTACCCGACCTCAGTTTTTTTTTTAAGTACCTTTGCACCCTATTTTTGTAATAATTCTATAAATACAGACCACGTCAGGTGGAAGTGATCTGGTTTACCTGCCAGGAGGAGGCTTATCTCTTCTAGGTGTAATGTTTCGAACCTATTTGAAATCCTTATGTTTATAGTTGGTATTGGAGCCTTCTTCCAAAATTTAAGGTTAGCTTTTTTCCGGTTTTAACCTGTAGTCTATTAGTTTTTTTTTTTTTTTTTTTTTTTTTTAATAGAAGTACGGTAGATTACAGTAATGTACAACACGTATATATTAATACATTTTTTGTACCGCTTCACTTTTTTAAACTTTAAGAAAGAAAAAGAAAGAAGTAAGAAAAGTGAAGAAAGTGCGCAAAGGTTGTGAAGTGCAAAAGAGTGTTGGGAAAAGAAAGCCCCTTAGAAAAGAAGTTAGAGAAGGAAGTAAAGTTAGAAAATAGACCCTAGAAAAGAAAGAGAAAGAAAGAAGGAACAATCGCTCTATTATAACTCTTATAACATACTTCATAGAGAAGGAACTACCAACCAAGTCTGTTTTTGTTTTACCTCCCATTACCAGGTCCAGATACCTTTTATTTATTTATTTGTTTTTCTAAATTACTATTGCACCTCATGCTTGTAATAGGTCCAAAAACGTAGACCACGTCTTTTGAAATTGGTCTACTTTGCCTACTAGGAGGAATCTCATCTCTTCCAGATGTAATGTTTCCAACATATTTGATGTCCACATTTTTATTGTTGGTGTGGGCGCATTTTTCCAGAATTTAAGTATAAGCTTTTTTCCCATTATTAGCCCATAATTGAGTAAATTCTTCTGATACACGTTTAATTCAGGAATACCTTCCGATATTCCAAAAATAATCCATTCTGGTTTTGGTACCAGTTTTATTTTGATTAATTTTGAAAAAATATCAAATATTTCAAACCAGAATTTTTGGATTTTTGTACAAAAAACAAAAGAATGTGCTATGGTAGCTTCTTGACATATACATTTATCACAGATTGGTGAGACGTTAGGAAAGATTTTATTTAGTTTGGTTTTTGAATAATATAATCTATGTAATGTTTTAAATTGGATAAGCGTATGTCGTACGTTGATCGAGCATTTATGCACCTGTAATAAATGATTATCCCAACTCTCTTTTGAAATTTTTATACCTAGATCTTGTTCCCAATCTCTTCTAATTCCATCTGTTGTGGGTATTTCTATGTTTAAGATGATATTATATAAGTATGATATTAAATTAACTGATTCCGCCTTTGTCTTCATTGCTTCATCTAGTAAGTCGGAAGGCATATTATAATAATCTTTTGTGTGTGTTTTCAAATAGTCACAGATTTGTAGATATTTAAAATATTGATTATTTTTCAAATTATATTTCAGTTGTAGTTGTTGGAATGATAGTAATTTTTCTAATTCATACAGATCTTCGAGCGTGTTGATTCCCATTCTTTCCCATTGTATAAATGATTTATCTATGATTGAAGGTTTAAACGATGGGTTATTGACTATTGGTATTAAGAGAGATAGGTTTCTTAATTTTAGATTCTGTTTTATTTGCTTCCATGTTCTAATAGTGCTATATATAATTGGATTTTTATTATAATTTTTATTATTCAAATTTATTGGAGAGAGAATAATCGCTCCTATATTATTCGGGGAGCAATCCCCTTTTTCCATTATAATCCAGTCCACCTGCTGGGCAGAATTGTCCAGCAGGTGAATCATATTTTTAATATTTACTGCCCAGTTATAATACATAAAGTTAGGGAGCGCTAGACCCCCCAACTCTTTTCGTTTGTTAAGGTGTGTTCTTTGTATTCTGTGGGATTTGTAATCCCATATAAAATTTGTAATGTCTGAGTCCAGTTTTTTGAAAAACTTTTTTGGGAGATATATAGGTATTGATTGAAATAGGTAAAGGATTTGTGGTAAGAAAATCATTTTTATAGCATTTATCCTACCTATTAAGGACATCGGAAGTGTTTTCCAAAATTTAATCAAATTATTTAATTTCTTAAGTAGGGGATTATAATTAGCTTTAAACATATCATGGTAATTTCTAGTAATCTCAATTCCTAAATATTTGAATTTTTCCATAGCTATTTTAAAAGGGAATTTCCTGAGATGTGTTGAGTCTTTTGGTTTAATCGACATAATTTCACTTTTGTTCCAATTTATTCTATATCCTGAAAAGGATCCAAAGTCCTCAATTAAGTTTAATATATTTGGTATACTAATTTGTGGTTTTGTGATGTACAGTAGTACATCATCAGCATATAGGGATAGTTTGTTGTTTGAATATTTTGTGTTATAACCGTGAATATTCGAGTGTGTTCTTATTTTTTCAGCAAGGGGTTCAATTACCAAAGCAAATAACAGCGGTGATAGTGAACATCCTTGTCTGTTGCCCCTAGATAATTCGAATTTTGAAGATAATATATTATTAGTTAGTATTCTAGCCGTAGGTTTGTTATATAGTAGTTTTATCCATGCAATAAAGTTTTCTCCCAATTGGAATTTTTGCAATACTTTGATCATATAGTCCCATTCTACTTGATCAAACGCTTTTTCTGCGTCCAGTGAGATGATAGCTAACTCTTGGTCATAAGATTTATGTGAATGCATTATGTTAAGCAAACGTCTCAAATTATTAAATGAGTGTCTCTTAGGTATAAATCCTGTTTGATCCTCATGTATTAGTCTACTAACATACTTGCTTAATCTATTGGCTAATGTTTTTGCTATTATTTTCTGATCCGTATTTAACAAAGCAATAGCTCTATATGATCCTGGTTCTTCTATATTTTTTTATCTTTTTTAAGTATTAATATGATCGTTGATTCCGCTAGTGTTTCAGGTAGGTTTTGCTCTTTATAAGCATATGTATACATTTTTTGTAATCGTGGAGTAACTATATCATAAAAAGATTTATAAAATTCATTACTGAATCCGTCTGGTCCTGGTGTTTTTCCATTTTTTAGTGTTTTTATTGTGTCTTCTATCTCCTTAGAAGTAATTTGTGCTCCCAGTTCCTCTTGTTCCCTGCGTTCTAATTGTGGTAGATTACAATTATCTAAAAATTCTGAGATTTTATTATTGTCTATTGACGTTTTAGATGTGTATAGATTCTGGTAAAATTGAGCAAATCTTTTATTAATATCCTTGGGTAGTGTTAATACTTCCCCTCTATCTGATTTAATCTTTAATATTGCATTCTCTTTTTCCCGTTTTTTAAGTTGTCGTGCTAGAAGTTTGTGGGGTTTGTCCCCGAATTCGAAGTGTTCTTGTTTTGTGATTTGAAATAATGTTATAACTTTCTCTGACAGTAATTTATTTAACTGAAATTTCAGTAGTAGTATTTTATTATGTTTATCCATAGTTGGGTCTTTAGCATTATCTATATCTAACTGTTTTATTTGATCTTCTAAGTGTCTTTGTTCATTCTTATTCTTTTTATTTTGATAAGCTTGAAATGAAATAATGACTCCTCTTATAAATGCTTTGAAGGATTCCCATAATAACGTGGGGGATATCTCTGGTGTATCATTTAACTCAAAAAATAGATCCATCTGTTTTTTTAGATAGATACTCCCTTGAGGGTCTTTTAAAATTTGTGAGTTAAACCTCCAGAACGGTTTATTCATAGACATTCCTTCTAGTTTTAGAACAAAAGTTAACGGAGAATGATCTGAGATCACATTAATAGCTTTTTTCCGGTTATTAACCTGTAGTCTATTAGTTTCTTTTGAAACACATTTAGTTCTGGATCATCTTCCGTTATTCCGAAGATAATCCATTCTGCTTTGGGTATCAGTTTTATTTTAAATAATTTTGTAAAGATTTCGAAAATTTCAATCCAAAATTTTTGAATTTTTGTACAGAAAACAAATGAGTGCGCTACAGTAGCTTCTTGGGATTGACATTTAACACAAATGGATGATACATTTGGGAAAATTTTATGGATTTTAGTTTTGGAATAATATAACCTATGTAAAATTTTAAATTGTATTAAAGTGTGTCTTACATTAATCGAACATTTATGCACGTTTAATAAGTGTTCATTCCACTTTTCCTTTGAAATTTTAATAGCTAACTCTTGTTCCCAGTCTCTTCTGATACCCTCCGTAGATGGTATTTCTACATTTAAGATAATATTATACAAATATGATATTATGTTTGCTGATTCAGCCTTTATCTGCATTGCATCATCCAATACATCTGCTGGGCTATTATAATGATCTTTTGTATATTTTTTCAAATAGTCGCATATTTGAAAATATTTAAAATATTGATTATTTCCGAGTTTATATTTTATTTGTAGTTGTTGAAATGAAAGTAATTTTCCAGTTTCATATAAGCCACCGAACGTTTTAATTCCTAGTCTATCCCAATGTGTGAAAGATGTATCTATAGTAGAGGGATAAAAAGAAGGGTTATTAACTATGGGAGATAAAAGTGATACATTTCTTAATTTTACATTTTGTTTTATTTGTTTCCAAATTCGGATTGTACTATGTATGATTGGGTTCTTATTATAATTTATATTATTCAGTTTCATTGGTGAGAGGAGGATCGCTCCAATGTTTCCAGAGGAGCAATCCTCTTTCTCCATTACAATCCAGTCCACTTGCTGGGCAGAGTTATCCATCAGTTGAATCATATTTTTAATATTTACTGACCAATAATAATACATGAAATTAGGTAGTGCTAAACCCCCTAATACTTTAGGTTTATTCAAATGAGTTTTTTGTATTCTATGTGATTTATAGTCCCATATAAAATTAGTGATATCTGAGTCCAGTTTAAAAAAAAACTTCTTTGGTAAGTATATAGGAATCGATTGAAATAGGTATAAAATTTGTGGTAGAAAGATCATTTTTATTGCATTTATTCGGCCTATTAAAGACATCGGGAGCGTTTTCCAAAATGTAATTAGTGTGTTTAATTTATTAAGTAGGGGATCAAAATTTGCTTTAAACATACCTTGATATGTTCTAGTAATTTCGATTCCCAAGTATTTAAAATTTTCTGTAGCTATTTTAAAAGGGAATTTTAGAAGATGTGTTGAACCTTTCGGTTTTATTGACATAATTTCACTTTTATTCCAATTTATTCTATATCCAGAAAAAGATCCAAAGTCTTCAATTAAATTTAATATATTTGGTATAGTGATTTGAGGTTTTGTAATGTACAGTAATATGTCACCCGCGTATAAATATATTTTATTATTTGAGTCTTTAGTATTATACCCATGGATATCAGGGTGTATTCTAATTGTTTCTGCTAGCGGTTCAATAATAAGAGCAAACAACTGTGGTGATAATGAGCATCCTTGTCTGTTTCCCCTTGATAGTTGGAATTTCGAGGATAATATGTTATCAGTTAATATTCTAGCTGTAGGTTTATTATATAATAATTTAATCCATAGAATAACATTCTCTCCCAGTTGGAATTTTTGTAATACTTTATCCATATAATTCCATTCTACTTGGTCAAATGCTTTTTCAGCATCCAGCGAGATAATTGATAATTCTTGTTCTTCAGATTTGTGTGAGTGCATTATGTTGAGTAAACGTCTCATATTGTTAGATGAGTATCTCTTAGGGATAAACCCCGTCTGATCTGGGTTTATTAATTTACTAATATATTTACTTAATCTTCTAGCTAATGTTTTCGCTAATATTTTTGGCTCTGTGTTTAACAATGCTATAGCTCTATACGAACACGGTTCTTCTAAATCTTTGTCTTTCTTAAGTATTAGTGTAATCGTTGATTCCGCTAATGTATCAGGTAGTATTTGTTTTTTAAAAGCATATTGGTACATTTTTTGTAATTTTGGTATAATTTTATCATAGAAGCTTTTATAAAATTCATTAGTAAATCCGTCCGGACCTGGTGTTTTTCCATTCTTTAATGAGTTTATTGTATCTTCTAATTCCTTAATTGAGATTTGTGCACCCAATTCCTCTTGTTCCTTCAACTCTAACTTTGGAAGATTACAATTATCCAAAAACTCTGTGATTTTATTGGAATCAATTGTCGTTTTAGATGTATACAAATTCTCATAAAATTGCGCAAATCTTTTATTAATATCCTTCGGTGTGGTTAATAATTCCCCTTTATCTGATTTAATCTTTGGGATAGTATGTTCTTTTTCTTGTTTTTTTAACTGGCGAGCCAAAAGTTTATGCGGTTTATCCCCAAATTCAAAGTGCTCTTGTTTTGTAATTTGAAAAAGTCTTATAAGTTTGGCTGATAATAATTTATTTAATTTAAATTTCAAAATTATTATTTTATTGTGTTTATCTATTGATGGATCTTTAGCATTATCTATATCCATTTGTCTAATAAGTTCTTCTAACTGTCTTTGTTCATTCTTATTCTTTTTTATTTTGAAAAGCTTGATATGAAATTATAATACCCTTAATGTATGCTTTAAAAGATTCCCATAATACAGTAGACGATATATCTGGAGTGTCATTTATTTGAAAAAAGGCATCCATTTGTTCTTTTAAATATATACTCGCTTGTGGATCTTTTAGGATTTGAGAATTAAATCTCCAAAACGATTTATTCTTAGACATTCCTTCCAATTTTAAAAAGAAAGTTAGTGGAGAATGGTCTGAAATCGAATTTGTATGGTATGTTGGGTTAAAAGTATGAGGGATTAATTTTGTATCCAGCAGGAAATAATTTATACGTGAGTATGTTTTGTGTACCATTGAATAAAACGAGTATTCCCTGCCAGTTGGATTAACAATTCTCCAAACATCTGCTATATTAGTATTGTTTATGTAAGTATTGCGAAGTTCACCGGTTTTAGATTTCATATTCCCTCTCTGTTTTTGGCTTGATTTATCTAAATACGGATCTAAAACACAGTTAAAGTCTCCTCCTATTATAACATTTTGATAGTTAGACTCTGCAAATATGTTCAAAATTTTATTTTAAAAATGAGGGTTGTCAAAGTTAGGCGCATATATATTTACCAAGGTAATTGGAGTATCATGAATTTCTCCATTAACTATTAAGTATCTCCCTTCGATGTCTGTTCTGATATTCTTTGCTTTAAATGGTATACCTTTTCTTATAATGATTGACGTACCTCTAGATTTCGAAGTAAATGAAGAATGGTATGTTTGACCTATCCATTTCGCCCTCAACCTAGCTTGATCCTGAGATTTTAAATGAGTTTCTTGTAAGAAGATAATATCAGAGTTGTACAGTTTCAGCTGAGCTAGTATCTTACCCCTTTTAATAGGTTCGTTAATACCTCTTATATTCCAACTACAGAATAAGATTCCTCCTAGGTTCTTTTGTTTAGCATCTTGCATTTTGAATAATTATAGTACCTTTAAATCTTGTGGTGCATCCATATCCCAGGTCTTTGGGTATTGGGGGAACTTTTGAATTTCTAAGTTTTGTTGGTATATCCATTTTACGCTTATCACTAAACACAAAACACAAACATGTGAGTTTATGTGGTAATTTAAAAAAAACTAAAAAAGTGAAAATACAGTGTCTAATATAGTCGGCACTGTAGCAAGTGGTCCACCTGTAGGTGGGAAAAAAACTTGTTTCGACTTCCATTGTGATGTTAAACAAATAGCTCCGCTCTCTTAGTTAATCATAACATATTAAAATATTAAAATGGGGCCTCACGTTCAGATATATAATACAATTTTACCCTATATATTTCATTATAACCTAACAAGTATATATCGCAATGTTAGCTACTAATTATTAAACAGATACTTTTGACTTCAATAATAGTCAACTGTTGGTTGAAGGGGTTAACGAGACGTGCCCCTGGGCCTAAGCCAGGTGCTTGTTTCTCCTCCCACTTATAGATAAGGTTTCAATTTATTAAAAATTCATATTAGTATGTTAGTTCATTATTTTTCATGTTTTATTTATTTTTTATTTTTGTTAGTATTCTAATCTAACATGAATAACTTATTAAGTTATTAATAGGATAAGTTCTTACAATTGGTTTTAATATTATAGTCTATTAACAGATAACTGCTTCTGGTATATACCATTCCCTTCTGTTCAGCTGTTTACTCATTTTGAACAGAAAGTGTCCTTGATTCAAATTCCACAGATAACAGGCCAGCCATCCCCAGACAAAGCATTACTTGGAATGGTTCAGTTCTGCCAAAACCCCCATTTGATTTATATTTTTCAACGATACTTTGGGCATATTTGAACGCATCTTCAGGCTTTGCAAATGACTTTTCAGAACCCTTGAAAGAAATACGCATTTTAGCTGGATAAAAAACCCCGTATCTGATTCCTTCTTTCCCACTTAAAAGATCCTTAACCTTCTCGAATTTGTTTCTTTTTTGCACAATTTCATACGGGTAGTCCCTGAATATCTTAATAATGTCATTGTCCAGCCGCAGCTGCATTCAGTATTTGATTTTGCTCATAACATCTTCCAGTTCTATAATATCCCAAAATTTCACAATAATATGACGTGGATGAATTTTTCCCGCACCAGATCTCTGTTTAAATCTTGGAACACGATGAGCCACTTCGATTTTCGGTTCTTTGGAAAGATTAAGCAGTTGTTTAAGTAAGCCCATGGCAAACTCACGAACATCCTCCCCCTCGGCTCCCTCTGAGACTCCAAGAATTCTCAAATTCTGGCGTCTAGAGCGAGCTTCCAGGTCCAGGCATTTGTCTGAGACTTTCCCCAGTTGAATCACCATCTGTAGTGAAGTTTGTTCATTTTCTTGCTTCATTTGCTCATGTTCTTGCCTCATTTTCGCCATGTCTTCAACCACTCGAGCCGTGTTTTTCTCCAATTCCGTAATTGTGCGCATACTTGCAGCTACTGTTTCAAGCACAGCCGTGAACCTATCCGTAGTAGTTTCATCCATCTTGTCCATTCTCTCCGATAGTTCATCTTTCACATCATCAATTTGTTTATTTATAATGTCCAGTGAATCAATCACCTTCTGATTACCAGCATCAATAGCCTTCTGATTACCAGCATTTGAATCCTTCATCATCTTTTCCATTTTTTCCATCATATTTCGCATATTTTCCATCAGAGTTTTATTTTCATTCAAAATCTCATCTTTCATATCTTTCATATCATTCACAGATTTCTTCAAGTCATCAAACTCTTTGTCCTTACCAGACTCTGTCTTAGATCTTTTATCCATTTCTGCAGCCACTTCAAAAACTTCAGAGGTAACTTCTCCTTCAGAGTCTGGTTTCCCAGCAGCTTTTTCACTGATCTCTGAGGGCTCTTGGCTGGAGACAGTTTTCTCATTTAAAAGGCTTTAAACCACCGTTTAAAACATCGCGCTTACTGATGACCAGAAGCTCCGGTAAGGTTTTTAAATCCAGTCCCGATTTATGGACCCGTTTTACACGATAAATCGTGAAATTTTTCGGGAGCAGAGCTAGGTGCACGTCTGTTAGTCCAACATGGCGCCACCGGAAGTCCATCAATTCATTATTAGGTTCCATTTTTATCTTAAATAATTTTGTGAATATTTCGAAAATATCACTCCAAAATCTATAAAGTTTTATACAGGAAACAAAAGAGTGTATTATACTTGCATCTTGGATTAAACATTTATCGCAAGTGGGGGATATATTTGGGTAGAATTTATTTAATCTTGTTTTTGAGTAATATAATCTATGTAAAGTTTTTAATTGAATTAGAATATGTCTTGCATTAATCGTACATTTGTGAATGTAAGTCAAATACTTTTCCCATGTAACCTTCGTAATTTTTATCAATAATTCCTGTTCCCACTCTTCTCTAAGTACCTCTGTCGCTGGTAAATCTATATTTAAAATACTATTATATAAATAAGATATTCATTTTTGTGTATCAGCTTTAATATTCATTGCTTCTTCCAATAAATCAGGAGTTATTTTTTGATATCCTTGTATGTATGTCTTCAAGAAATCGCAAATCTTTTTTTTTTTTTTTTTTTTTTAAATTTTTATTTATTAGAAGTACATTACATCACAGCCACATACATTAATACTCGTCATTTATATCTTCTTACAATTAATGTACTCCCTTTATTTTTTTTTTACGCTAAAGAAAGAAAAGATTGAAAGAGAGAAGAAAGTGAAGGAAAAAGTGCAAGTGTAGAAAAGTGTAGAAAATGTAACAACAAACAAAAAAAAAAAAAGGACGAGGACCCTATGAAAGCGAAATTAAAGACAAAAAAAAAAAAGGAGTTAAGAAATAGGCCCTAAGAAAAGAAAAGAGAGAGAGAAAAAAAGAAAAACAAATGTTTTTTTTTTTTGAGCATCACGTAAATAGGACATACCAACTCTTCAACTATCATCCCCCCTTACCCGACCTCAATTTTTTATTTTTTTAAAGTACTTTTGCACCCTATGTTTGTAATAATTCTATAAATGCAGACCACGTCAGGTGGAAGTGATCTGGTTTACCTGCTAGGAGGAGTCTTATCTCTTCAAGGTGTAGTGTTTCAAACATATTTGAAATCCACATATTTATAGTTGCAGCTACTGTTTCAAGCACAGCCGTGAACCTATCCGTAGTAGTTTCATCCATCTTGTCCATTCTCTCCGATAGTTCATCTTTCACATCATCAATTTGTTTATTTATAATGTCCAGTGAATCAATCACCTTCTGATTACCAGCATCAATAGCCTTCTGATTACCAGCATTTGAATCCTTCATCATCTTTTCCATTTTTTCCATCATATTTCGCATATTTTCCATCAGAGTTTTATTTTCATTCAAAATCTCATCTTTCATATCTTTCATATCATTCACAGATTTCTTCAAGTCATCAAACTCTTTGTCCTTACCAGACTCTGTCTTAGATCTTTTATCCATTTCTGCAGCCACTTCAAAAACTTCAGAGGTAACTTCTCCTTCAGAGTCTGGTTTCCCAGCAGCTTTTTCACTGATCTCTGAGGGCTCTTGGCTGGAGACAGTTTTCTCATTTAAAAGGCTTTAAACCACCGTTTAAAACATCGCGCTTACTGATGACCAGAAGCTCCGGTAAGGTTTTTAAATCCAGTCCCGATTTATGGACCCGTTTTACACGATAAATCGTGAAATTTTTCGGGAGCAGAGCTAGGTGCACGTCTGTTAGTCCAACATGGCGCCACCGGAAGTCCATCAATTCATTATTAGGTTCCATTTTTATCTTAAATAATTTTGTGAATATTTCGAAAATATCACTCCAAAATCTATAAAGTTTTATACAGGAAACAAAAGAGTGTATTATACTTGCATCTTGGATTAAACATTTATCGCAAGTGGGGGATATATTTGGGTAGAATTTATTTAATCTTGTTTTTGAGTAATATAATCTATGTAAAGTTTTTAATTGAATTAGAATATGTCTTGCATTAATCGTACATTTGTGAATGTAAGTCAAATACTTTTCCCATGTAACCTTCGTAATTTTTATCAATAATTCCTGTTCCCACTCTTCTCTAAGTACCTCTGTCGCTGGTAAATCTATATTTAAAATACTATTATATAAATAAGATATTCATTTTTGTGTATCAGCTTTAATATTCATTGCTTCTTCCAATAAATCAGGAGTTATTTTTTGATATCCTTGTATGTATGTCTTCAAGAAATCGCAAATCTGAAGATATTTAAAATAATGATTGTTTTTCAATTTAAATTTTAATTGTAATTGTTGAAATGATAGTAAATCTCCAATTTCATACATATCCCCGATCCTTTGAATTCCTAAACTTTCCCATTGATTATATATTTTATCCATAAGAGATGGTTTAAATAAAGGATTATTCGCTATTGGTGTTAACAATGATAGGTTTCTTAATTTTAAGGATAATTTTATTTGTTTCCATATTCTTATTGTATCCTGTATAATTGGGTTCTTCTTATATATTGTATTGTTCATTTTTTTCGGGGAGAAGAGGATCGTTCCTATATTACAAGGAAAACAATCCTCTTTCTCCATTTTTATCCATTCTGTCTGTTGGGTAGAACTATCCAACCAGTAAATTATATTCTTAATATGTATTGCCCAATAATAATACAGAAAATTCGGGAGTGAAAGTCCCCCAACATCTTTTGGTTTACATAAGTGTTCTTTTTTAATTCTATGTGATTTCTAATCCCAAACAAAATTAGTAATATTAGTTTAATTTAAAAAACAATTATTTTGGTACATATACTGGTATAGACTGAAATAGGTAGAAAGATCATTTTTATAGCATTTATTCTACCTATTAATGATAACGGAAGTGTTTTCCAAAATTTAATCATTATATTAAGTTTGTTTATTAAAGGTATAAAATTGGCATTGAATAAAGCTTTATGTTTTCTAGTAATCTGAATACCCAGATATTTAAATTTTTCTGTTGCTATTTTAAAGGGGAACTTCAGTAAGTGTGTAGATTCTTGAGGTTTTAACGTCATGATTTCACTTTTGTTCCAATTTATTCTATATCCAGAAAAGGACCCAAATTCCTCTATTAAGTTTAATAAGTTTGGTATGCTCGTTTGTGAGTTTGTTATATATAACAGAATATCGTCTGCATATAATGAAATTTTATTATTTGAGTCCCTAGTATCATAACCCTGAATATTTGGATGACTTCTTATACTTTCAGCCAAAGGTTCTATCATAAGGGCGAATAGTAGGGGTGATAAAGCACATCCCTGCCTATTACCCCTTGATAATTGAAATTTTTGAGATAACATATTATTAATTAATATTCTTGCCATCGGTTTATCATATAATAATTTCACCCATGTAATAAAATTCTCTCCCATATTAAAATTTTGTAATACTTTGTATAAATACTGCCATTCTACCTGATCAAATGCTTTCTCTGCGTCCAAAGGAATAATTGATATATCTTCTTCCTCCACTTTATGTGAGTACATTATATTAAACAAGCGTCTCAAATTATTAAATGAATATCTTTTAGGTATAAACCCCGTTTGATCAGGGTTTATCAATTTACTAATATATTTGCTTAGTCTTCTGGCTAAAGTCTTTGCTAAAATTTTCTGATCTGTATTTAAAAGTGATATAGCTCTATATGAGCCCGGGTCCTCTAGATCTTTATCTTTTTTTGGAATAAGCGTAATAGTTGATTCTGCTAATGTTTCAGGTAGTTTATTTTCTTTAAAAGCGTGAGTATATAAATTAAATAAAATTCATTACTAAAACCGTCTGGTCCCGGTGTCTTACCATTTTTCAACTATTTTATTGTTTCACCTATTTCTTCGATTGTAATTTGCGCTCCAAAAGGTCAAGTTTTGGAAGATTACAATTATCTAAAAAAAAAAAAAATTTACTATCTTCTATTTTAGTTTTTGATGTATATAAATGTTGATAAAATTGAGCAAATCCTTTATTAATATCTTTAGGTAGTATTAGTAATTCACCATTCTCTGATTTAATTTTATTTATAGTATTTTCTTTTTCTTGTTTTTGGCGCGCTAACAGCTTATGTGGTTTGTACACCAAACTCAAAATGTTCCTGTTTTGTAATTTGGAATAATCTTATTACTCTTGCCGAGAGAATTCGATTAAGTTTAAATTTCAGTAATATTATCTTATTATGTTTAGCTATAGTGGAGTCTTTAGCATTATCTAACTCTAACTGTCTAATTTCTTGTTCTAGCAACATTTGTTCTGTTTTATTCTTTTTATTTTGAAAAATTTCGTATGAAATTATAATTCCTCTAATAAATGCCTTAAAAGTTTACCATAGTAAAGAAGGCGAGGTACCTGGTGTATCATTTATCTCAAAAAATAATTTCATTTGTTGTTTTAAGTATTGATAACCTTGTAAGTCATTTAAAATATGTGTATTAAACCTCCAAAAAAAGTTTTTGCCTGGCATTCCCTCAAATTTTACTGAAAAATTCAACGGAGAGTGATCAGAAATACTACTAATGTGGTATGTTGGATTAATTGTATATGGCATTAATTTCATATCCACTAAAAAATAATCAATTCTTGAATAAGTTTTATGTACCGAAGAGTAAAACGAGTATTCCCTTCCTACTGGATTAGCAGATCTCCATACATCTGTTATATTAGTATTTTTTATATATGTATTTAGAAGTTCACTAGTCTTAGATTTTAAATTACTCCTCCTTTGTTTTACTGATTTGTCTAAGTATGGATCTAAAACACAGTTGAAATCCCCCCCTATTATCACATTTTGGTAATTAAACTCTAATATTATATCTATAATTTTATCAAAAAATTGGGGGTTATCAAAATTCGGAGCATAAATATTTATCATAGTTAGTGGGGTTGCATAAATTTCTCCCAAAACTATGATGTACCTTCCCTCTTTATCTGATATAGTATTCTTTAATTTGAAAGGTATACCTTTTCGAATAAGAATAGCCGTACCTCTAGATTTAGAAGTAAATGACGAATAATATGTTTGACCTATCCACTTCGCCTTTAATCTCATTTGTGTTTGCTGTTTCATGTGTGTTTCTTGCAAAAAGATTATGTCCCTTTTCAAAGATTTTAGGTGAGCAAAAATGTTACCCCTCTTTATTGGTTCATTGGCACCCCTTATATTCCAACTACAGAATGTGATTCCTCCATTCTTTATTTGTCTATCGTCTTGCATTATATATCAAAATAGTATTCTTGAAGCATATGGTGCAAACAAATACCTCAGAATTCTGGGTGTTGGGTGGTCATCCCAAGTTTTAAAGTTTATATTACATCTCCTTCTCCAAAAGTACCTTAGATAAAGAAAGAAAAATTGTGATTTAAAGTTGATTACAAAAAAACTAAGCAAATACAAATTTATATAGTGATTTTAAAAAAAAAGTGAAGTTAAGGTATCTAAGAAAAGATACCTTAAAGACAAATAGCCACCTAAGGTGGGGAAAAATTTATGGACTTCCGTTGGTGTTGTTTTACATTGAACTCCAATCCCTTATTAACACCTCATAAAAAGCTACAAACCGTCTCATATCTTATTTATTCTTATTTAAATTTATCAAACTAGCACTAGTAAAAACCAAAAAGACTCAGAGAAAAAATATTAAAAAGTTTAAAAAAATAAAAAACCAAATATAAAACACAGCATATTCTCAGTTCTATAAGTATTTATGCCTTTCCAATTTATCTAACCAATTACCATACAAGCAGGTACCGAGGGGTTAAACAAAACCTCATTCCTGGATCTTTTCCAAGTTTATGTTGCGCCTAACTCCTTCCCACACAAGAAAAATACGTTAGTAATGTTATTGACATTTTGGTTCATTACTATTTATAAGCATATATCATTTATAAGTATATATCAGTAATGTTAGTTCATTTCCCTTTTTAAATATATAACTTATACATTCCCATTATTTCTTTCCCCGTCTCATGGTTTATTCATGATTTGTTCATATTTACTACATACACTCACAAATAATTAGTATTATTAAATTTGTTAAATTAGTTGGTTAATTATAATTAGAATATAATGGTTAGATATTTTCTTAAATCAACAGTTAGAATTAATATTATCTCGCCCATGTCCCTTATACATTCCTTCATTACTTCTGTATCTTCAACGTCCTTTTGTTTATCTTTGAGCTTTTCATTCAAGGTGAAACATGGACAATGTTCTCAAATACACATTCCAGACAGAGAAGCTCGATAACTGTCTGGAAAAATCCGCCATCTTAGCCAGTTCCAAACTCTATCTTAAAAGTTAAGAAATTCAATCTTCCACCTCCTCGACCTCTTTTTCCGATGCTTTCGATGATTTTCTTACGATATCTTTTGCATACTTAAAAGCTTTTTCGGGATCCATAAATGAGCGCTCAGTTCCGTTATTAGTAATTTTCATTTTTGCTGGGTAGACCACCCCATATCTGACATGGGGTATCCCTCTCAGTATGTTTCTTGTCTGTGTAAACAAGTTCCTTCTCTGGACGACCTCCGGAGGATAATCACGGAAAAATCGAATATTATCCCCACGATATATCAAATTCTCCCCATGGACAATCTTATTCAGTATAAATTCCACTGAAGAGATGTCGAGAAATTTCACAATTATCTGTCTTGGAGCAGCATTTATGTCTCTTGAGACACGTCCAACTCGGTGAACGATATCTATTCTTGATTCTTCCGGCAGTTTAAAAACATCCTTGAGTAAGTCAGCAACGAAAGTACGTGTTTGAGATCCATGTCCTTCTCGCCCTTCTCTTACTCCAACAATTCTCAAATTCTGCCTTCTCGATCTCGCTTCCAAGTCCAAACATTTGTCAGTCATTCTTGCAAGTTTTTCTTCTTCAGCTTTCTTTGATTTTTTCAAACTATTTATTTCCGTAATCATCTCTTTCATGTCATTTTCCATCTCTTCCATTCTCTCATCAAGGTCGCCCATCTTATCATTTACACCAGTAAATTTATTATTATAATCATTTTCGATTCTAACAAATTCTGATTTAAGTTTTTTATCAAACTCATTATGTTGCTTCTTCAGCTCCTTTAACTCAGCACAAGCACCATCAATTTTATGAGAACAATTTCTTTTCTTCGGTATTCACGAAGGAGAAGGATATGGAATTATGTGAGGTAAGGGAAACAAGCAGAGTAGCAATGGAAATTGTAAGATTCAAAGAAGAGGAGGTGCGGACACTTTTGAAAATTATGAAAACGGATAAGTCTCCAGGTCCTGACAGGATATTCCCTAGGACATTGAGGGAAGTTAGTGTAGAAATAGCAGGGGCTATGACAGAAATATTTCAAACGTCATTAGAAACGGGAATAGTGCCGGAGGATTGGCGTACTGCGCATGTTGTTCCGTTGTTTAAAAAGGGTTCGAAGAGTAAACCTAGCAATTATAGACCTGTTAGTTTGACGTCAGTGGTGGGCAAATTAATGGAAAGGATACTTAAAGATAATATATATAAGCATCTGGATAAGCAGGGTCTGATTAGGAACAGTCAACATGGATTTGTGCCTGGAAGGTCATGCTTGACTAATCTTCTTGAATTTTTCGAAGAGGTTACTAGGGAAATTGATGAGGGTAAAGCAGTGGATGTTGTCTATATGGACTTTAGTAAGGCCTTTGACAAGGTTCCTCATGGAAGGTTGGTTAAGAAGATTCAATTGTTGGGTATTAATGGTGGAGTAGCAAGATGGATTCAACAGTGGCTGAATGGGAGGTACCAGAGAGTAATGGTGGATGGCTGTTTGTCAGGTTGGAGGCCGGTGACTAGTGGGGTGCCTCAGGGGTCTGTGTTGGGTCCACTGTTGTTTGTCATGTACATCAATGATCTGGATGATGGTGTGGAAAATTGGATTAGTAAGTATGCAGATGATACTAAGATAGGTGGTGTTGTGGATAATGAAGTAGATTTTCAAAGTCTACAGAGAGATTTAGGCCATTTGGAAGAGTGGGCTGAAAGATGGCAGATGGAGTTTAATGCTGACAAATGTGAGGTGCTACATCTCGGCAGGACAAATCAAAATAGGACGTACACGGTAAATGGTAGCGAATTGAGGAATGCAGTTGAACAGAGGGATCTAGGAATAACTGTGCATAGTTCCCTGAAGGTGGAATCTCATGTAGATAGGGTGGTAAAGAAAGCTTTTGGTGTGCTGGCCTTTATAAATCAGAGCATTGAATATAGAAGTTGGGATGTAATGTTAAAATTGTACAAGGCATTGGTGAGGCCAATTCTGGAGTATGGAGTACAATTTTGGTCGCCTAATTATAGGAAGGATGTCAACAAAATAGAGAGAGTACAGAGGAGATTTACTAGAATGTTGCCTGGGTTTCAGCAACTAAGTTACAGAGAAAGGTTGAACAAGTTAGGTCTTTATTCTTTGGAGCGCAGAAGGTTAAGAGGGGACTTGATAGAGGTCTTTAAAATTATGAGCGGGTTAGACAGAGTGGACGTGGATAAGCTTTTCCCATTGAGAGTAGGGAAGATTCAAACAAGGGGACATGACTTGAGAATTAAGGGACAGAAGTTTAGGGGGAACATTAGGGGGAACTTCTTTACTCAGAGAGTGGTAGCTGTGTGGAATGAGCTTCCAGTGGAAGTGGTGGAGGCAGGTTCGATGTTATCCTTTAAAAATAGATTGGATGGGTATATGGACGGGAAAGGAATGGAGGGTTATGGTCTGAGTGCAGGTAGATGGGACTAGTGGGAAGTATTTATTTTTAATTAAAAAAAAAAAAAAAAAAAGTTCGGCACGGACTTGAAGGGCCGAGATGGCCTGTTTCCATGCTGTTATGGTTATATGGTTATATGGTTATATGGTAATATCTCCATATTAGTCTCCATACTCTGCATCTTTTCCAGTGTTGTATTAATTGTAGCAGTTATATCTAAAAGCATTTGCTTTACCTCCTTCTCCTTCTTTTCTCCTTTTGCAGCCATTTCCAGCACAGATCCTTGGCTATAAGACTCTTCTTCTGAGCCTTCTTCTGTTGTTTGCAGAGTATACAAAACTTTTTCAAGCTGGAGACTTATAGTAGATTTCTTAGGTGCTCGTGAGCTTTTCTATCTACTATAAATAAAATTAAATCAGAGAATGGTGAATTACTAATACTACCTAAAGATATTAATAAAAGATTTGCTCAATTTTATCAAAATTTATATACATCAAAAACTAAAATAGAAGATAGTAAAAAATTTTTTTTTTTAGATAATTGTAATCTTCCAAAACTTGACCTTTTGGAACAAGAGGAACTCGGAGCGCAAATTACAATCGAAGAAATAGGTGAAACAATAAAATAGTTGAAAAATGGTAAGACACCGGGACCAGACGGTTTTAGTAATGAATTTTATTTAATTTATATACTCATGCTTTTAAAGAAAATAAACTACCTGCAACATTAGCAGAATCAACTATTACGCTTATTCCAAAAAAAGATAAAGATCTAGAGGACCCGGGCTCATATAGAGCTATATCACTTTTAAATACAGATCACAAAATTTTAGCAAAGACTTTAGCCAGAAGACTAAGCAAATATATTAGTAAATTGATAAACCCTGATCAAACGGGGTTTATACCTAAAAGATATTCATTTAAAAGTCCCGATTTTTACCGTTAAACTCCCGATTTTAGCGTCGTTTTCTGATGATGTCACCATTATGCGACGCCAAGCAGCTCCGGTGAGTTATTTTTAGAATCGGTCCTGACTTTAAAACGCCTTTTTAGCGATTTTACGGGAGAGGAGCTCAATGCAGCGCCCTTAGTGTTCCATGGCGCCACCGGAAGTCCCCCTCTCCCACATATCTAACAAATAGATACCACAAATGTAAATTCTCTGTAAGGAGAATTGATGGTGTCTACTTATTAAAAGAGGCCGTTCGTGCCCACCAAACACAGTGACCAAGAATAGATGTAATCCCAGGTTAGCAATGGATAAGAACCTAGACTGAACTGCGAATAACTATCTCTCTCAATAGATAAGGAAGCCTGCTTTTCAGCTGAGTGTGTTATTTTTATTACTGTTAGCTATTTACAATCCCTAATGTTTATTTTAACTGCCATGAGAGCTAAATACATGGACACATCTATTTATTACCCTCCTAACATCCTATGTTGGCCATTTTTCCCATCCTGCTTCACAGTATGTAATATGTGGGGTTAAACAGACTATAACCTACTCATCTTCCTTATAATTTTCAAAATATCCGACGTCCCTCTATTCCCTGTAATTCCACATGCATATCTAAAAGCCTCAAACACTACTATCGTATCTGCCTCCACCACCATACCTGGCAATGCATTCCAGGCCCCCACCACTCTCTGTGTAAAAAATTTGTCCTGCACATCTCCATTAAACATTCACCCTCTCACCTTATAGCCATGCCTTCCACTGTTGGACATTTCCACCGGGAAAATGGTTCTGACTGTCTACCCTATCTATGCCTCGCATAATTTCCCCGCAATCTTCGACATTAAGGCATACTGCCTTTCCTTTATCTGGCACCAGTTTGATAGTTGCCTTTGTTAATGCAGGTGGGGACCTGAGTGTTTGCTTAGAGAGTGGTTAAAGATGTCTGTGAATACTCCTGCCAGTGGCTCCATGCAGTTTCTGCAGCCAAGGACTCCATCCAGGCTAGTTGCTTTTTTCCAAATTCACTCTCAGAAAGGTTAATCATTCATCTGCTACAGTGACCATTAGAACAGGCGTACCAAAGCTAATGGGCAAGGTGACATCTTTCCAAAAGTGTTCTGTTCAAAGTGAGCATAGGGTGGCACAGTGGCACAGCAGAGCTGCTGCCTCCCAGTGCCAGAGGCCCAGGTTCAATCCTGACCATGGGTGCAGACTGTGCGGAGTTTTACACATTTTTCCTGTGACCGTGTGGAAGGGAGTTGGATTTTCAAAGACCTGAGCCAGTGTTTGTTCTACAGGTGGGTGATGAAAGTGAATTACAGGATTGGGGACTGAATGGATAATAATAATAATAATAATAATAATAATAATAATACATTTTATTTATATAGCGCTTTTCAGGACTCAAAGTCGCTTTACATTGAGAGTCAGGAATAAACAAAACAAAATAGAGCAGTAAGACAGAGATGCAAAGGGGAGGGGAACATGGGACTAAGGGTATGCAGAGGTGAAGAGATGGGTCTTGAGGCGGGACTGGAAGATGGTGAGGGACTCAGAATTTCTGATCAGTTGTGGGAGGGAATTCCAGAGCCTGGGAGCTGCCCTGGAGAAGGCTCTGCCTCCAAAAGTGCAGAGGTTTGATTTTGGAGTGGAGAGGAGACCAGCTGATGTGGATCTGAGGGACCGTGAGGGTTGGTAGGGGGAGAGGAGGTCAGTGAGATAAGGGGGGGCCAAGTTGTTGAGGGCTTTGTAGGTGAGGACCAGGATTTTGTAGATGATCCGGTGGGAAATGGGAAGCCAGTGAAGTTCTTTGAGAACTGGGGTGATGTGGTGCCAGGATTTGGTGTGGGTAATGAGTCGGGCGGCTGCATTCTGGACCAGTTGGAGTCGGTTGATGTTGCTGGAATTGATTCCAAAGAGAAGAGAGTTACAGTAGTCCAGTCGGGAGGAGATGAAGGCATGGATGAGTCTTTCAGCAGCGGGGGGTGTGAGAGAGGATCTGATTTTGGCAATGTTGCGGAGGTGAAAAAATGATGTTTTTACAACATGGCGGATGTGAGGCTCAAGGGAGAGGGTTGAGTCAAAGATCACGCCAAGGTTGCGTGCCTGAGGAGATGGGGAGACAGTGGTGCCATCAATAGTGAGAGTAGGGTTGTTAATTTTAGTGAGTCTTGATTTGGAGCCAATGAGGAGAAATTCTGTTTTGCTACTGTTTAATTTAAGGAAGTTGAGTTGCATCCAAGATTTGATGGCTGATAGGCAGGAGTTGATATGGGAGAGAGGGGGGTGGTGGGGGGACTTGGTGCTGAGATAGATCTGGGTGTCATCAGCATAGCAGTGGAAGTCCAGGTTGAAGTGACGGAGTATATGACCAAGGGGGAGGATGTAGATGATGAAGAGGAGGGGACCATGAACGGAGCCTTGGGGAACGCCTTGAGTGACAGTGGCTGTGGCAGAGGTGTGGTTATGGAGAGAGATGAAGTGGGATCAGTTGGAAAGGTAGGAACGGAGCCAGCTGAGTGCAGAACCTTCAATGCCAAGGTCCCTAAGTCTGGTGAGCAGGATGTTATGGTTGACGGTATCGAAGGCTGCACTCAGGTCGAGGAGGATGAGGATATTGAGGGAGCCAGTGTCAGCAGAGGTAAGGAGGTCATTGAGGACTTTGAGGAGAGCAGTTTCTGTGCTCTGGAGGGGGCAAAAGCCAGATTGGAGGGGTTCGAATAGGTTATACGCGAAGAGGTGGGAATGAAGTTGTGACGCGACGATACGCTCCAGGGTTTTTGAAAGAAAGGGGAGGTTTGAGATAGGGCGGTAGTTAATGAGAGGAGGGATCAAGACCAGGTTTCTTTAGGATTGGTGTGACAGCAGCAGTTTTGAAAGCAGAGGGGACAATTCCTTGGGACAATGAGGAGTTGAAGAGATTAGTGAGGTAGGGGCAGAGAGCAGGGAGGCAGGTCTTCAGCAGGGGAGTGGGGAGAGGGTCGAGGGAGCAGGTAGTGGGTTTGGAACAGCTGATGAGTTTGGTGATTTCAGTAGGGGTGACCGGGTCAAACTGGGAGAGGAAGCAGTGAGGGGGAGGGGTATGGAGATCAGCGGAGATGTTGAAAGGAGGGGCCTTGGTAGGTGGTGGAGTAGATGCTGTGGAGTTGGGTACAGGGGATAAGGATTGATAGATGGTGCTGATTTTGTCAGCAAAAAAGTGGAGGAATGAGTTGCCGAGATCCGGAGTGGAGGTAGGGAGAGTGTTGGCTCGAGCCTTGAGGAGGTTGCACACTGTGGAGAAGAGGGTTCTGTGGTTTAGGCAGGGGTCGGTGAATATGGAGGAGAGGTATGCAGATTTAGCAGCAATGAGGGCATCTTTGTAGGCAATGAGGTGGAGTTTGTAAGCTTCATGGTGGACTGTGAGAGGTGATTTCTTTATGAGTCGTTCAAGTCGGCGACCAATCTGTTTCAGCTTATGAAGTGCAGGTGTGTACCAGGGTGAAGATTTATTAAAAGTTACGGTTCTTGTTTTGAGGGGAGCCAGAGTGTTAAGGGAGGTAGACAAGGTGGAATTGAGATGGTTTGTGAGATCATCAGGTGAGATGTGGGTTGAGTCCAGGGGGAGAGTGGTGGAGAGCAGGTCAGAGAGATGGTGAGGGTCGATGGATTTTAGATTACGGAAGGTGATTTCTCGGAGGAAGCGGGGGCGAGGTGTCGGAGAAGGGATGGTTAACCGTATAAGCTTATGATCAGAGAGGGGGAAGAGGCATGGATGGAGGTTGAGTACCGATTGATTTGTGGAGCAGAACAGGTCAAGGATGTGACCTTTGTCATGAGTGGGAAAGGTGACGTGCTGAGTGAGAGAGAAGTTGTCAAGTAGAAAAGCGAATTCAGATGCGAACTTGCAGGTGGGGGAGTCCATATGAATATTTAAGTCACCAAGTAGCAGCAGACGTGGGGAGAGGGATGAGGCAAGTGTGAGGAGTTCAGTGAAATCAGATAGGAAGGAGGGGTTTGGTTTAGGTGGCCGGTAAATGAG
This sequence comes from Malacoraja senta, assembly GCA_038087875.1. Lineage (NCBI taxonomy): Eukaryota > Metazoa > Chordata > Chondrichthyes > Rajiformes > Rajidae > Malacoraja > Malacoraja senta. Next base: position 44,031,363 of record CM075981.1, on the reverse strand, counting down.
GATGACTGTCATGGAGGAAAGGGCTTTGAAGGCAAGGAATTCAAATGATGCTACTGAGGGGAGGGGGAGTTCAGCGATCGGAAAGTTCTGGTTGAAAATAACAGCGAGGCCGCCTCCATGGCGGGAGGGGCGGGGTTTGGAAATATAATTAAATCCAGATGGGGATGCTTGGTTGAGGGAGAAGAAGACATTGGGTTGTTGCCAGGTTTCAGTGAGCAGAAGGAAGTCAAGAGTGTTGTCAAGGATTAGTTCATGGAGGGCAAGGGCTTTGTTGTTGAGCGACCGGGTGTTGAGGAGGGCAAAGTTGGCATTGTGAGAGGGTGGAGGGATGGGGGCAGGCTGCAGAGATCTGAGGTTGTCCCAGTTGACAGTGCATGTGGTCAGCTGTCACGGTTGAGTGGGGGCAGAGCGTGATAGTGAGCAGATGGATGGAATGGAATGTCCATGGCCGGAGCAAACAAGCTTGCGTCAAGGGCCTCTGTGGATGTAACGGGGTCGACGCAGAAGTCCAAATTGTTTAATGATTGGGATGCAGGATGGGGTGTGATTGTTGGAAAGACCAGTCAGCCGCAGAGCCGAGTGTTTGATCATGATGAGGAGCCCAAGCAACTGCAGGAAGCAGCAGAGAGGTTGTCCAGCGGTGAGGGCGCAGAGAGGTGTCCAACAGAGAAGTCGAAGAGAGGTGTCCAGCAGCAATGGGTGTCCGGCAGCGAGGGCGCAGAAAGGCCGTCCAGCGGTGCAGGTGCAGAGAGGCATCCAGCGGTGCAGGTGGAGAGAGAAGCCAGCGGTGGGTGAGCAGAGAGGCCGTCTGGTAGAGCGGGTGCAGCGAGGAGTCCAGCAGTGAGGGAACAAAGAGGCCGTCCAGCAGTGCGGGTGCAGCGAGGCGTCAAGCAGAGCAGGTGCAGAGAGGCCGTCCAGCAGTGCGGGTGCAGGGGCCGTCCAGCGGCGCAGGTGCAGAGAGGCTGTCCAGGTTGGGGGTGCAGAGAGATCCAGCTGGTGCAGCGTTGCTGGTCCAAGGAGGCTGTCCAGGTTGGGGATGCAGAGAGATCCAGCTGGTGCAGCGTTGCTGGTGCAGGGAGGTGTCCAGGGAGGTGTCCAGGGAGGTGTCCAGGGAGGTGTCCAGCGTCGATGGTGCACAGACAGGTAAGAGGTTACAAAAGAGGGGGGGGGGGGGAATGTCAGGCGGAGAAGCGGCGAACAGTCAACGCCAGCGTCCTCTCCGGGCAGCGTGATGAACAAAGCTTAACATAAATTTGGGGAACAACGTTTCATATTCTGACCAAGCATGCAATAGCCCTTAGGACTAATCATTGAATTGAAACATTTCATATCAGAATCAGAATCAGAATCAGGATCAGAATCAAAAGAGTACTTTATTTGCCAAGTATCCTTTACAACATACGAGGAATATAAACAAAACTGCACACAATACTCCAGGTGTGGTCTCACTAGGGCCCTGTACAACTGCAGAAAGACCTCTTTGCTCCTATACTCAACTTCTCTTGTTATGAAGGACAACATGCTATTTGCTTTCTTCACTGCCTGCTATACGTGCATGCTTACTTTCAGTGACCGATGAACAATGACCCCCAGATCCCGTTGTACTTCCCCTTATCCCAACTTGATTCCATTTAGATAATAATCTGCCTTCCTGTTTTACCCACCAAAGTGGATAACCTCACATTTATCCACATTAAACTGCATATGCCAAGCATCTGCCCACTCATCCTACCTGTCCAAGCCACACTGCATCTTCATAGCATCCTCCTCACAGTTCACATTGCCACCCAGCTTTGTGTCATCTGCAAATTTGCTAATGTTACTTTTAATCCCTTCATCTAAATCATTAATGTATATTGTAAAAAGCTGCGGTCCCAGCACCGAGCCTTGCAGTACCCCACTAGTCACTGTCTGCCATTCTGAAAGGGACCCGTTAATCCCTACTCTTTGTTTCCTGTCTGCCAACCAATTTTATATCCATGTCAGCACTCTACCCCCAATGCCATGTGCTCTAATTTTGCCCACTAATCTCCTATGTGGGACGTTATCAAATGGGGTACTGCAAGGCTCGGTGCTGGGACCGCAGCTATTTACAATATACATCAATGATTTGGATGACGGGATTCAAAGTAACATTAGCAAATTTGCAGATAACACAAATCTGGGTGGCAGTGTGAACTGTCAGGAAGATGCTATGAGAATGCAGGGTGACTTGGACAGGTTGGGGGAGTGGGTAGATGCATGGCAGATGAAGTTTAATGTGGATAAATGTGAGGTTATCCACTTTGGTATCAAAAACAGGAAGGCAGATTACTATCTAAATGGAATCAAGTAGGGAAAAGGGAAAGTACAACAGGATCTGGGGGTCCTTGTTCATCAGTCTATGAAAGTAAGCATGCAGGTACAGCAGGCAGTGAAGAAAGCGAATGGCATGTTCGCCTTTATAACAAGAGGAGACTAGTATAGGAGGAAAGAGGTCCTTCTGCAGTTGTACAGGGCCCTAGTGAGATCACACCTGGAGTATTGTGTGCAGTTTTGGTTCCCTAATTTGAGGAAGGACATTCTTGCTATTGAGGGAGTGCAGCGTAGGTTTACAAGGTTAATTCCCGAGATGGCGGGACTGTCATATGCTGAGCGAATGGAGCGGCTGGGCTTGTACACTCTGGAGTTTAAAAGGATGAGAGGGGATCTTGTTGAAACATATAAGATTGTTAAGGGTCTGGACACGCTAGAGGCAGGAAACATGTTCCCGGTGTTGGGGGAGTCCAGAACCAGGGGCCACAGTTTAAGAATAAGGGGTAAGCCATTTAGAACGAAGATGAGGAAACACCTTTTCTCACAGAGAGTTGTGAGTCTGTGGAATTCTCTGCCTCAGAGGGCAGTGGAGGCCAGTTCTCTGGATACTTTCAAGAGAGAGCTAGATAGGGCTCCTAAAGATAGCGGAGTCAGGGGATATGGGGAGAAGGCAGGAACTGTGTACTGATTGGGGATGATCAGCCATGATCACATTGAATCCAACACTAGCTCGAAGGGCAGGATGGCCTACTCCTGCACCTATTGTCTATTGTCTATTGTCTATTGTCTAAAAGCTTAAATCAGGATAAGATCCAGAATACTATGCTTCAACAAGGTATAAAATGGAGCTTTAATCCTCGGATGGGTTCTCATCATGGCGGTATGTGGGAACGGTTAATTCGCATGGTACAAAATGTGCTGCGCTCTGTTCTTAAACAACACATTTTGGATGATGAAGGGTTGCAAACTTTGTTCTGTGAAATTGAAGCGATTTTAAATGATCGACCTATTACTGAGAGTTCTGATGACCCGACTGACCTAGAAGTACTTACAACAAGTCATATTCTTCTGCTGAAAATCAATCCAACACTACCACCTGGGCTTTTTGTAAAAGAGGATTTGTATATGAGACGCAGATGGAAACAAGTACAATATATGGCAAATCTTTTTTGGAGGAGATGGATACAAGAGTATTTGCCTTTGATCCAAGAACGACAACGATGGTTAAGAATGAAAATGAATTTTGTTCCAGGAGACATTGCGTTGGTGGTTAATTCCACAGCATCACGAGGTTGTTGGCTGATGGGAAGAATACTAGAAATCATGCCTGATGTTAAGGGTTTGGTGCATACGGTACGACTTAAAACACAAAACAGTGTTTTAATTAGACCAATAACCAAGCTTCTAGAAAGCGAAAGTGAAGATGGAAGAGTCGATGAAGAATTCTGATTGCGGATATATAGTGCATGCTATTGTTTCCTCTTTAGTATAGTGGTTAGTATCCCCGCCTGTCACGCGGTAAACTGGGGTTCAATTCCCTGTCTCTTTGTTTTTTATATATGTTAAGCCTTCATGGCTACTTTTAATGTTTATTAGTAATTGCCTCATTATATACTCGGAACAATTAGGGGCCGGTATGTAGTGGCCATTTGGCTTGTTTTGTGTGTCATTAATTTTGGCATGTGTCTTTAAATTTTAGACTGCCAGTTATATTGTGGGTGGGATTTAGGACGTATTTTAAGGCATGTTTTGAGCTATGTTTCTTGCGCAGATGCTTAGTTTTTTGTTTAGTTTGGGACCAGCATGGGGAAGGTTTACCCTTTCACCATGCAAAGTGTAACGGAGATCATGCGAAGTGTAACAGAGACACAAGGAGTTTTCTAATGTTTAAAGGGATAAGCTGGAGTTCGATGAAGATTAAAGTGTACGAGTAGGAAGAAGTTTGGATGTACCTTATTGTTTTTCATCAACAATAAAGAATTTATTAATCAAAGGACTGTGTGTTGAAGATTTATCTGTGAAGAAGCTCTGAAGGTCTCGGACGGAGAGCTCGCATGCATACCCCTTAAGACATTCCCCTTAACCATGCAGTCCACTTAGTGGCTAGAGGGAGTAATCTCTTGAATGATATAAAAACCTGCCGCTACATTAAGTAGGTTAATTGGCTTGGTGTATGTGTAAATTGTCCATAGTGTGTGTAGGATAGTCTTAATGTGCGAGGATCGCTGTCGGTGCGGACCGGTGGGCCGAAGTGCCTGTTTCCTCGCTGTATCTCTAAACTAAACTAAACTTATTGTGTCTATCTTAAGTTTGACAGATGTTCTTCCCTGTGTCCCAAGCTTATCTCATGCGCCTATGAAGTGAGTCTATTTTTATCTGCTAATGGCATTTTTAACTTGGGAATAAACTAGCAGTGACATTCCTGTCTCATTCTCCCTTCCATGATGGAATGCTGTGGTCTGTGTATGGCTCTATTCAGCAGCCCAGCATGGGCTTGATCAAAAGCACTAGAGTGTGACTGCCAGACCACAGTAAAGTAAGCCCACAAACATAAAAACAACACTCTCCTGGCTGTCCTTTTGTTGCCTGCATTTCACTTTGGACTGAAAATATTACATGTTTCATTCATTATGCGTTCTGTCAGTTAATGACTTCAAATTGAATATTAATATTCATATAACCATATAACCATAACAGCACGGAAACAGGCCATCTCGGCCCTTCAAGTCCGTGCCGAACATTTTTTTTAAATTTTTTTTTTTTAAATTAAAAATAAATACTTCCCCCTAGTCCCATCTACCTGCACTCAGACCATAACCCTCCATTCCTTTCCCGTCCATATACCCATCCAATCTATTTTTAAAGGATAACATCGAACCTGCCTCCACCACTTCCACTCGAAGCTCATTCCACACAGCTACCACTCTCTGAGTAAAGAAGATCCCCCTAATGTTCCCCCTAAACGTCTGTCCCTAAATTCTCAAGTCATGTCCCCTTGTTTGAATCTTCCCTACTCTCAATGGGAAAAGCTTATCCACGTCCACTCTGTCTAACCCGCTCATAATTTTAAAGACCTCTATCAAGTCCCCTCTTAACCTTCTGCGCTCCAAAGAATAAAGACCTAACTTGTTCAACCTTTCTCTGTAACTTAGTTGCTGAAACCCAGGCAACATTCTAGTAAATCTCCTCTGTACTCTCTCTATTTTGTTGACATCCTTCCTATAATTAGGCGACCAAAATTGTACTCCATACTCCAGAATTGGCCTCACCAATGCCTTGTACAATTTTAACATTACATCCCAACTTCTATATTCAATGCTCTGATTTATAAAGGCCAGCACACCAAAAGCTTTCTTTACCACCCTATCTACATGAGATTCCACCTTCAGGGAACTATGCACAGTTATTCCTAGATCCCTCTGTTCAACTGCATTCCTCAATTCGCTACCATTTACCGTGTACGTCCTATTTTGATTTGTCCTGCCGAGATGTAGCACCTCACATTTGTCAGCATTAAACTCCATCTGCCATCTTTCAGCCCACTCTTCCAAATGGCCTAAATCTCTCTGTAGACTTTGAAAATCTACTTCATTATCCACAACACCACCTATCTTAATATCATCTGCATACTTACTAATCCAATTTTCCACACCTTCATCCAGGTCATTGATGTACATGACAAACAACAGTGGACCGAACACAGACCCCTGAGGCACCCCACTAGTCACCGGCCTCCAACCTGACAAACAGCCATCCACCATTACTCTCTGGCATCTCCCATTCAGCCACTGTTGAATCCATCTTGCTACTCCACCATTAATACCCAACAATTGAATCTTCTTAACTAACCTTCCATGGGGAACCTTGTCAAAGGCCTTACTGAAGTCCATATAGACAACATCCACTGCTTTACCCTCATCAATTTCCCTAGTAACCTCTTCGAAAAATTCAAGAAGCTTAGTCAAGCATGACCTTCCAGGCACAAATCCATGTTGACTGTTCCTAATCAGACCCTGCTTATCCAGATGCTTATATATATTATCTTTAAGTATCCTTTCCATTAATTTGCCCACCACTGACGTCAAACTAACAGGTCTATAATTGCTAGGTTTACTCTTCGAACCCTTTTTAAACAACGGAACAACATGCGCAGTACGCCAATCCTCCGGCACTATTCCCGTTTCTAATGACATTTGAAATATTTCTGTCATAGCCCCTGCTATTTCTACACTAACTTCCCTCAATGTCCTAGGGAATATCCTGTCAGGACCTGGAGACTTATCCGTTTTCATATTTTTCAAAAGTGTCCGCACCTCCTGTTCTTTGAATCTCACAGTTTCCATTGCTACTCTGCTCGTTTCCCTTACCTCACATAATTCCATATCCTTCTCCTTCGTGAATACAGAAGAAAAGAAATTGTTCAATATCTCCCCCATCTCTTTTGGCTCTGCAGATAGCTGTCCACTCTGACTCTCTAATGGACCGATTTTATTCCTTGTTATCCTTTTGCTATTAATATAGCTGTAGAAACCCTTTGGATTTACTTTCACCTTACTTGCCAAAGCAACCTCATATCTTCTTTTAGCTTTTCTAATTTCTTTCTTAATATTCTTTTTACATTCTTTATACTCCTCAAGCACCTCATTTACTCCATGCTGCCTATAATTATTGTAGATCTCTCTCTTTTTCCGAACCAAGTGTCCAATTTCCCTTGAAAACCATGGCTCTTTCCATTTTTTACTATCTCCTTTCAACCGAACAGGGACATAAAGATTCTGTACTCTTAAAATTTCCCCCTTAAATGTCCTCCATTTTTCTTCTACATCCTTCCCCTAAAACAACATGTCCCAATTCACTTCTTTTAAATCCTTTCGCATCTCCTCAAAGTTAGCCTTTCTCCAAACAAAAATCTCAACCCTAGGTCCAGTTCTGACCCTCTCCATAATTATATTGAAACTAATGGTATTGTGATCACTGGACCCAAAGTGCTCCCCGACGCATACCTCCGCCACCTGCCCTGTCTCATTTCCTAACAGGAGGTCCAGCACTGCCCCTTCTCTAGTAGGTACCTCTATGTATTGCTGCAAAAAACTATCTTGCACACATTTTACAAACTCCAAACCATCCAGCCCTTTTACAGAATGTGTTTCCCAGTCTATGTGTGGAAAATTGAAATCTCCCACAATCACTACCTTGTGCTTACTACTAATATCTGCTATCTCCTTACATATTTGCTCTTCCAATTCTCGCTCCCCATTTGGCGGTCTATAATACACCCCTATAAGTGTTGCTACACCTTTCCCATTTCTCAGTTCCACCCAAATAGCCTCCCTAGACGAGCCCTCTAATCTATCCTGCCAAAGCACTGCTGTAATATCTTCCTTGACAAGCAATGCAACACCCCCACCTCTTGCCCTTCCAATTCTATCACCCCTGAAGCAACGAAATCCTGGAATATTTATTTGCCAATCACAGCCCTCCTGCAACCATGTTTCACTGATCGCCACAACATCATACTTCCAGGTGTCAATCCAGGCTCTAAGCTCATCCACCTTTCTTACAATGCTCCTAGCATTAAAATATACACATTTAAGAAACCCACCACCACTTATTCTCTGTTTATTATCTTTTTCTTCTTTCTGCCCTACATTTTGGGTCTGAGTGCTTCCCTTCTCTGCCTCCTGCCTCCCACATTTTCCACTAACTTTCTCAATTTGAGTCCCTCCCCCAACCATTCTAGTTTAAAGTCTCCCCAGTAGCCTTTGCAAATCTCCCCGCCAGGATATTGGTCCCCCTCGGGTTCAAGTGCAACCCGTCCTTTCTGTACAGGTCACTCCTTCCCCAAAAGGAGTTTTACATCGGAGTCACGGGAGTGACTACGTGAAGAAGACCCGTCAGGGCGCATGCGCGTCATTACGTCTGACGCATTGGCGCCCGGCAGCAGGAAGATGGAGCTCCTCCTGCAGGTGAGTAGTTACAGCTCCACCAAAGTCAGGGAGACTTTGGAGGAGTTAGAAAAAAGTAGAAGTTTGTTGCTGTATTTTTTCCCAACAATGCAGGAACAAGTAAAAAATTATCAAGGTGCAGGCCTGCTACGGACAAGGATGGAGAGAGGTGCGGGAGCGCAGTCTCTGAGAGGCAGCCTGTCACCTCTGGGGAGTCGCAAGCTGGTAGTGGTGCGGCGACAGACTTGGCAAAGTGCCCAGCCGGGTACACAGCCAACGTCAGCCAGGCGGTCGGCATAAGCCAAGTCTGTCAGGGCCATTGACTCCACATAGTCAGGCCAGGAGAGTCCCGTCGGGGACAGGATACCGTTCCCCAGCGGTTATCCAAAAGGAGCAGCGCATACAGGGACTGCTCCACCAAGGCACACTCCAGGAGGAGTTGTGCAGGTGGGAGGCCGTGGGGACGGCTCCGCCAGCAGTGGCTAGGAGAGGCCTGCTTCACAAAGCCACACTCCAGGAGGAGTTGTGCAGGCGGGAGGCCGTAGGGAAGGCTCCGCCGGCAGTGCCTAGTAGAGGCCTGCTTGAAAGCACCCTCTTTGCAAGAGGTGAGTGCAGAAGGGCAGATACGCTCTGACCCTGAGTCCGACGACGACTTCCAAAGGGAGGGCAGGCAGCTGCCAGAGCTGACACCGTGTGCAGCACGGTTTGCCATGTCGTCGGACGCTGGTGAGCCTCTGGGTGAGGAACTTGCCACCAGCATAAATTACCAAGTCTCACATCAGCTACAGGAGCTGACAATGGATGAGACAGTAAGGAAGCATGAAGCCCCAATCACCTGTGGCCTGTTAAAAGTTCCTGTTGGGAACAGGATGATTTGGGGCAAGATGGGCATACAAATGAGAGCCCAGGAGGAGGTGAAGCTCCAGCATATTTTTAAAGTTGCTGGCATCTGGCAAAATGAGCTTTGCCAGGATGGTGGAAGGAGAGGCCATGACGAAATTACAACAAAAGGTGTGGCGCTATTGTGGAGTGCCCAATTTGAGATCAACTGCCTCCGCAAGACTGCGTTTAGACCAACCATCAACCCTAAATATGCTTCACTCTGCCAGCCTGGCACAGTGCAACCGGCACAGTTGTTTGGCGAGGATTTCGCAAAGCAGGTGAAGGAGCTGGAGGAAGTATTCCTACAAGCGAGGAGACTGGTCCGGGCAAGGGACGAGTCCAGCTATGATGCAGCGCAGTTGGCGTTCAGCTGTAGCAGCACCAGGGAAGGTGAGATATCCAGCTCGAGGCCGGGGAAGAATGCCAGGTGGTAAGGACATAAGTGGGTCTGGTTCTCATGTAGACAGACCTAATGGGATATAATTAAATGTTTACCTCAGATATGTTTATACTGAAGGTTATTGAAGGGTATCGAATAAAGCTTAATGCAAATTCTGATTTACCCATGCAACATGTTCCACAAAAAAGAGTTTGACCAGTATCACTGAACAATTGGAAGTTCAGGTGGAACTTGCAAGCTTATGTAATAAAGGTGTAATTGCTAACGCAGTTTACCAAAGCCATCATTTTGTGTCCAATATCTTTCCCAGACCAAAAAAGGATGGGGGATGCAGAATTATACTGGACCTGAATAGTCTTAAACCATTTTGTACGGTATAGACATTTTAAGATGGAAACATTTGAGGAGATCTTAAAGATCCGGATTCAGTGTCTGTTCATTTGCAGGATAGAAGATTTAAAATTCAGCTGGATGGGGCAATTATGGCAATACAATGCACTGCCTAATCGTTTGTCTTCAGCTCCTAGAGTAATTACAAAGTTGTTAAAACCTATTCTAGGCACAATGAGAAGTCAAGGGCAGGTGCTCATGGCTTAACTAGATAATATCTTGATTGTAGGACAATCAAAGGAAACAGCTGAAGCATCAGTGGCAGTTGGTAAAAACCAATTTTTAAAAAATTGGCTTCATAAGCTATCCAGAGAAATCTAAATTAATACCCGTGACACAAATTGACTAGTTGGGTTCACAATAGACTTAATCAACATGATTGTGACCTTGCCCAGGCAATAAAGGGTAGAGCTAATTAAGAGCTGTATCAAGTTAATTGCTCACACACAGCCTTCAATTAGCCAGGTGACGAGTCTGCTGCGGAAATTGCTGGCAGCATTTCCAGCAGTTCAATAGTGACCACTTTGTTATCTACAATTACAAAGGTCAAAGGAACAAGCACTGAGGATACATTGGGGTCATTATAATAGACCTATTGTCAAGTCTTCTAATGTTTTTGCAGATTCCCTGCTTGAAAGGGATTTGATTTATCTACCCCGAAATGATGAACTGGATTCACTCAGTCCAAACACTTCTTTTCCACCTTTTATTTTGGCAGATTAGTCTTTAGCAGTTTTTAGCAGTTTTAGTCTTTACCAGGTGAAAAACCTTTAGACACAAAGGCAAAAAATATACACATTACTGTAACCAAATATAAATAACAGAAAATTACATGTTCTAACATTCCAACTCATAGCAGCCATTTTGTTTTTAAAAATAATTTTCACATTTCATTAAATGAAAAATACAGATAAAGCCCATTACTGTTACCAATTTCTTTAGCTTAATATCATATGAATCTTTACTGTTTTTTAACACATTTTATCATATTTTTTAAAATGCAATTAATTAAACTAACACACATATATTTCAAACTTTCTCAATCAACATGTTAGCCAGACAAGTTTCTCAGATATTAAAGGGTTAAACAGAGTCTCTGGGGCTGCAGTTTTTGGCTCAGTTCATTTAGAGTTCAGTCCTTACTGGCTGCCAATCGGGTCTGTAGAAAATCAGTCCTGCTTGCCTTTTCTGGCTATAACGGCAGTCTCTTCCGGACAGTTCTTTTGATTTACTGTTCAAGTTTTGCCGCCCGCAAGTCTCTTCCGTCTTCTCTTTTGGCTTCTGGTGCTGTGTGCCCTTTTGAAAGCCCTGGGCAGACCTCGGCAGGCTGGGGTTCTGCCCACTTTAATCACTGTCTCGTGATTTCAATTTGCCATATCTCTGCACCTGTTCTTTCATTTCAGTTTGACTTGATACCTATGCTTCTATCAATAGAGGCTGTTGCTGATGTACAATGGTGGATTCAGCATGTGTCCACAAGTAGTTCCAAAGTGTTATTGGACCAAGCTTCCATGATTTTGCAGACAGATGTCAGAGCACTTGGGTGGGGTGCTACTGATACAAGATCCAGCTGTGGAGACTGATGGACATTGCTTCTGCAAACATGGGTAATTAACCAAGAGTATTTTATGGACTCAAGGCTTATGGCACTAACAAAACTAGTTTGCATGTGCAGTGCCAAATAGACAACACTACAGCAGTAGCTTATATGAATCACATGGGTGGAATCAAATCGTTATCATGTGACAGGTTGGCAAATAAAATTGGACCTGGAGTATGGATATTTGGATTGGAGCTATCTGCCAGGGAAACTTAATGTAGTACCAGATGGCAGCTCACGAAAATTCCGTGATAATACAGAGTGAATGTTGAACCAGGATGTGTTCAAGAACATAGTACTTCTATATGGAAGGCCAAAATATGTTTCATGGGCACCAGATCCAGGGGCAGAGGCAATTGATGCTTTTTCACTAAATTGGGATGATATGTTTGTGTACATTTTCCCACCATTCTGCCTCATAGCTCGGTGTTTGAGAAAATCAAGCAGGATGCCGCTTCAGGGGTTTTGGTGATACCACATTGCCCGATTCAACCATGGTTCCCTCTGATGTTACAGATAGCGATCCAACCTCCTTTTGCTGATTCCAAACAGTAGGAATTTGCTGGACCATCCAGTAACGCGTTAAGTTAATCTGTTATGTGATCGTATTGATCTATTAATTTGCAGGTTTTTAAGAATGCCTTACATTGGTCGAGGACTTTCTAGGCCAACGGTGGATATACTCACTGCAGCCTCGAGAAAGAGTACTCAAAAGCAGTATATGACGTAAAAAAATGGGAACAATATGGTGTTCAAAAGAATATTCAATATGATACTGTAGTTATTGAAAATGTGTTAGAGTTTTATCTACACTTTATTATGATGAGGGTCTTAGCTATACTGCTATCAATACAGCTAGAAGTGCTTTGTCGGCATATCTTGTAATAGGTACACGGACACAAAGTATAGGTTCTCACCCTCTCATATCTAGGTTGATGAAAGGAATCTTTAATTCCAAACCGCCTAAGCCTAGGTATATGGTAATCTGTGATGTAAGCGTTGTTCTTAACATGCTTCGTCATTGGGTCCCTGTCACGTCTATAACTTTGTTAAAATTAACCATGAAATTGGCTATGCCAGTGGCATTGGTGTTAGTACAGAGAGTGCAGACTTTGCAAAAACTTCAGTTAAATAGAATGGAAGTGAATACAGAGAATGTTCTGTTTTATATTTATGACCTGCTCAAACAAAGCAGGCCAGGTGTGACAGGATTTAAGATTGTGTTCTCAGCATATCCTACAGCTCCATGTTTATGTGTAAGGACACATTTCTGACATTACATTGAAGCCACAAGGGATTTAAGAAAAGAAGTAACAGGATTATTTGTCAGTTACAAGAAGCCAACATAAAAGAGTGGCAGTTCAGACTATCTCAAGGTGGTTAAAGCAAGACTTGGTTCAGGCAGGAATTAACATTTATGTGTTTACATCTCATTCCACTAGCGAAGCAGTAACATCCGCGGCCAGGGCGATGGACGTTCCCATTGACCATATATTAAAAGCCGCAGGTTGGAAAAATGAACTTGTGTTTCAGCAATACTACCATTGGCCGATTGCCAATGGAGGGCTGTTTGCCAACTCAATATTGAGTGCTGTTGCTATTGTTTAAAGTCTGTTTTCAATATTGTTTAATTCTGTTTCGTTTGTTGCCCCTACATTAAGAGGGTTTATTGGTTGTTTTATGACCAAAAATAAAATTGTTTTGCATGATATGCAATGTCATGTTTACAGCATTATTGATGATACTCAGAGTCGATCGATGCAGTGAGAAGCCGGGATTTTGATCTGCGGCATAAAAATCACAGAGCTTTAAAATCTTCACGTGACTCCGAAGTAAAATAGTAAGATTAAACAAGAACTTACCAGTTTGATGTTTGATCTTTATTTTATGAGGAGTTACGTTGGTGATTACGTGCCCGCCACGCCCAACCCTCTCTCATAGAAAAAAGGTCATAATGCTAGTTCTCCTGTTGATCATCTTAATATGTTACTTCAATTCTGGTGTTGTCTGTGATTTCATACTGCTGCTTTGAAGATTGACGCGCATGCGCCCTGACGTGTCTTCTTCACGTAATCACCAACGTAACTCCTCATAAAATAAAGATCAAACTTCAACCTGGTAAGTTCTCATTTAATCTTACTATTATATTGTGCACCACTTCAGCACACTGTCTGCTGCACAAAGTGGGTGTTGCATGTGAACTGGCCGACCTGATCGGAGCATTGCAGAAATACAATATCAAAGCCACACAGTCTCTTACTATTGACCTCTGTACATTTCTAAGAACTGTCAGAAAAATAAATATACATAACTGTAATGTATTCATATGCATTCATGTATATGCTAATGAGTTGGTGTTCAATATAAGCAGGGAATGCTGGGTGATAAATCTCTCTCTCTTGATCCAGGCAACCAGTGTGTAAGTCATGTTCTTCATTCTGCTGTCCGGAATATAACAATAACCAGTATTCATTATTTTTAATATGTCAGAAAAAAATTCTTATTACATAATGGACGTTTGGATGACTCAAATGTCAGATGAGGCAGAATCTGTGGAGAGACAAGAGATGCTTTCCGTCAGGACTAGAAATGTTGTAACTTTCTGACTTTATTAAAATTACTTAGAAGGGAGAGGATGGACAGAATAAAGGGAATTTCTGTGATAGGGTGGAGGCAAAGACAAGTCCAGTATATGAATAGGAAAGATTTTGAGAGCCAAACACAAGTAAATGGGATTTGCTTGGATAGGCATCTTAGTCGGCATGGGCAAATGTGAATCCAAATACCGAATGACACATGTAGTAATGGTGTTGATTAAGCAAAGGTGGGAAAGGACACCAACATCTTATACAACTGCAACATGACCTCCCAACTGATGAAGGCCAATGTTTGCTAGTGCTACACATGTGGGTTTAAACTAAATAGTGGGGTGGAGGGATTGACAAATTGGGAGTATAAAGATGGAGTTAAAGGGGAAGTGAGTACAGGAAAAGCTACAAAAGATTCCCGAATTAATGGGAAGGAAACTTCGAAAAGGGATAAGAGAGTAAGGTCAGGGCCAAAAGTGGCCGGTGTGTGAGGGGAGGTGAATACAGAAGTCAAAGTGTTGTATATGAATGCACAAAGTATAAGAGATAAAGTGGACGAGCTTGAGGCTTAGTTAGAATTTGGCAAGTATGATGTTGTGGGAATTACAGAGACATGGCTGCAAGAGGGTCAGGGCTGGGAATTGAATATTCAAGGGTATAACTCCTATCGAAAAGACAGCAGGTGAGCAGAGGGGGAGTGGTAGCTCTGTTGGTGAGGAATGAATTTCAGTCCCTTGCAAGGGGTGACATTGAAACAGGAGATATGGAGTCAGTATGGATAGAACTAAAGAATTGTAAGGGTAAAATTACCCTAATGGGACATCTACAGGCCGCCAAACAGTAGTCTGGATATAGGGTGCAAGTTGAATCAAGAGTTAAAATTGGCATGTAGTAAAGGTAATGCTATGCTTGTTATCGGAGATTTCAACATGCAGGTAGACTGGAAAAATCAGGCTGGTACTGGACCCCAAGAAAGGGAGTTTGTGGAGTGCCTCTGTGATGGACACTTAGAGCAGCTTGTATTGGAGCCTACCAGGGAGAAGGCAATTCTGGATTTAATGTTGTGTAATGAACGGGTTTTCATCAGGGAACTTGAGGTTGAGGAGCCATTAGGAGGTTGTGATCATAATATGATAAGTTTTAAACATAGAAACATAGAAACATAGAAAATAACCAGTGCATGCCTTCTCCCCATAGTCCTTGGTTCAACTAGCCCCTAGAGCTCTATTTAACTCAATTTTAATCTACAATTTGAGAGGGAGAATGGTAAATCGGAGGTGTTAGTATTACAGTTGAACAAAGGGGACTATGGGGCCATGAGGGAGGAGCTGGCCAAAGTTGACTGGAAAGATACCCTAGCAGGGATGACAGTGGAACAACAATGGCAGGTATTTCTGAGAACGATACAGAAGGTGCAGGATCAGTTCATTCCAAAGAGGAAGAAAGATTCCAAGGGGAGTAAGGGGTGACCGTGGCTGACAAGGGAAGTCAGGGACAATATAAAAATAAAAGAGATGACGTATAACATAACAAAGATGATCGGGAAGCCAGAGCATTGGGCATTTTTTAAAGAGCAACAGAAGATAACTAAAAAGGCAATACGGGGAGAAAAGATGAGGTACGAAGGTAAGCTTGCCAAGAATATAAAGGAGGATAGTAAAAGATTTATCCTAAAAAAATTCCAGAAGATTAGTCAAGCATGATTTCCCCTTCGTAAATCCATGCTGGCTCGGAACGATCCTGTTACTGCTATCCAAATGTGCGGCTATTTCATATTTTATAATTGACTCCAGCATCTTCCCCACCACTGATGTCACACCTGGTCTATAATTCCCTGTTTTCTCTCTCCCGCCTTTCTTAAAAAGTGGGATAACTTTAGCTGCCCTCCAATCCACAGGAACTGATCCTGAGTCTATAGAACATTGGAAAATTATCACCAATGCATTCACGATTTCTAGAGCCACTTCCTTAAGTACCCTGGGATGCAGACCATCAGGCCCTGGGGATTTATCAGCTTCAGTCCCATCAGTCTACCCAACATCATTTCCTGCCTAATGCGGATTTCCTTCAGTTCCTCCGTCACCCCAGATCCTCTGGCCACTACTATATCAGGAAGATTGTTTGTGTCCTCCTTAGTGAAGACGATTCTGCTCCAACAAAATTTGAACCATTATCTGATGTTAACGATAAAATTTGACCTCGTCGACAGATAAATGTCCTTAATGCATGAATACAGGAGTCTGTGTCAAGCGTAGATGCAACTTCATGATGCACTGCTCTACTTGCCATACAAGTGAAGATCACACCATACCTTTTCACAAAGCCTCGTCCTCTTTTAATCTCTATAAGAGATAATCCACCCCCACATCTGTAAACGGAGGTTTATCCGGAGTGATTCTCTCCATCTTCTGGACACCAAATTTCCCACGCTGTCGCCAACACATGATACAATTTTTTATTATCTTTCTTGCAGAGGAATTAGCCTTGATAACCCAATATTTTTACGAAGCTGGGATAATATATAATTTCTTCGTCCATGTCCAATCCGTTCATGAATATGTCGTAATAATAATGTCGTTATGTAAAAGTCCTTTGAGAGAATAATAGGATGTTTAGCTTCTTCGGGCATTGCCAATTTGTTTAGGCGACCACCCATCCTCAGAAGACCTTCCTCCAATACTGGGTCAAGCTTCTACAATTGACTGTTTCTTTTTACCCCGTGTCCTCCAGCTTCTAATGTTAATATTTTCTTCTTTGTATTTCTGTCTTTGGCAGAAAGAGATGATCGCATTTTCCGCCTTGAGGAGATCATCAAGAATTAAACCCTGTACGCCATATGAAGTTTCAAAAACTTGCATCTGGCTTTCAACCTTTTTTTCCCGGATATCAGGATTCTCTTACAGGATACTTTCAGTAATCTCTCTCCTTTTCCGAGCCAACAGCAATAACCTTGTTTTTTTAATTTAAGAAACCAGGCTACTGCAGTTATCAATTTATTCCATGATGAAAAGTGGGTAATTAAATTATTTACAGTCTCTGATGAATCTTTAGCAATCACATTCACCGTAATGTTCTGTTTAATTTCCGGATCATTAGCAGAGATTTCAAATCTGAGTTTTGGCCATTCTCTGTCTGGCTTACATAGAAACTGGTCCATTGATCCATCTCTTGTTGCTTAAAAAGCAGTTCACTGTCAATCCTCTAGAGGCTTCATCTGCAGGATTTTCTTTTGTGTTAACATATTTCCATTGTGAAACATTAGTAACTCCCAATACAAAAGAGACTATATTTGCTACAAATGTCATAAAGTGTTTGTTTTCATTGTTGAAGTATTTAAGAACCGTAGTACTATTGGTCCAGAAGATGGATTCTTCCAGTTGAAATTGTAGTTCCTTTTGCAGCATTACGTCAACTTTAACAGCTAAGACTGCCGCAATAAGTTCCTATCTGGGAATTGTCATTTGTTTCAGTGGTGCCACACTGGCTTTTCCCATTAAGAACGCAACATGCACTCTTTTGTTATCATTTTGCAGTCTTAAATATGAAACAGTATCTTAACCACTTTCACTAGCATCCGAGATATGATGCAGTTGTGCCCTTCTGATTTTACCAACTTTTTAGGCTTTATGCACTGATCCACATTGAATTTTGAAATCTTATAGAGGTCTGCTAACCATTCTGTCAAACGGTGTGAGGAAGTTTGCGTTATACTCTCAATCCATCCAAATTTTTCCTTAAAAAGGTTCTGTAAAATTAACTTGGCTGGCAGTGTAAATGGTGCAAGAAATCCCAAAGGGTCATATACTGAGCCAATCACAGATAAGATAACCCTTCTAGTACATTGAATCAACATCCTGATCTTGAACACATCCGTTTCAACGCACCAGTGCAGTCCCAATGCTCTTTCCATTGGCAAATTATCTTTGTCCAAATACAATTCTCTGGTTTCTTTGGCTCTATCATCTGGTGGAATGCTTTCCAATACAACACGATTGTTGCTGATCCACTTGGAAAGCATAAATCCTCCCTTATTGCAGAGAGAGTTCAGATGTCTTACCATTTGGATTGTCTCCTGTTCAGCAGTTATGGATTTTAAGCAATCATCCACGTAGAAATTATTTTTCAACGTGAATATTACCCCCTCTAGAAAATAATCTTTATTGTCCTCTACGGTCTTCCTTCAAGCAACGTTCGCACAACTTGGAGATGACACTGCTCCAAAGATATGTACCTTCATCCGGTATTCAACAAGATCTTGCTGCACATCCCCTTCAGGCCACCATAAGAATTGCAGCTGATCAATATGTTTACCTGCTACTTTCACTTGATGAAACATCGATCTGATATCAGCCATTAAAGCAATCAGTTCTTGTCTAAATTTCATGAGAACTCCAATGAGTGAGTTGGTAAGGTCTGGACCTTGCAGTAGTTCACCGTTAAGTGATGTTCCTTTACCACCCTCAATGTTCCTTTCTTTGAGTGATACACCCCATGGTGCGGAATATACCAGAGCTCTTCATCACCCCGATATAGTTGATTCATTGGTACCATTTCTGCATAATCATTATCAATCATATCCTGTACGAAGGATGTATATTTCTCATGAAATTTTGTGTTCTTAAGAAACATACATTTCAAATTCTGGATATGCTGTTCTGCAATACAATGATTAGTCGGTAAACTAACACTCTTTTCCTTGAAAGGTAAGTCCAAACAATAATGTCCATCGATCATTTTAACTGAATAGTTCATAATATCCAAGAATTGTAATTCTTCTCTGGGCATTTCTTCAGATTCTTTGCTGGTACTTTCATTGAATTCATAATTGTATTGCTTCATCAACAGCTTTTCTAATTTACCAGTAGATATTTGATTAACAGCAACAGCACAGTCGTTCACCTGGCTCCCATTTCCTTTATTCTTTCTCAAGGAGCCATAAATAACCCATGCAAGTCAGGTTTTCGCAGCATACGGTCCATCACCTTGGCTCCTAACAACCTGTATAGGTTCCAAAGCTTTCAGAGCATTCGTTCCAATAAGCAGGTCAATATCAGAATTTATTTTAGATATTTTGACATCCTTCAGGTACGGCCATTGCTTTAAGTCTTCACATCCGGGTATATTTTGATGACCAACAGGCATGGTTCCATGTGTAAACACTTCAAATATTGGTATAAAATTATCTTCATCCAAACTGTTTATCTCCATACTTGTAATGTAATGACTAGGGTACTCTTTATCTTTATTCATGGTACGCATTTGAATTTTAACCTTCTCTCCTGTAATGTCCGGCCTTCTCATCACGTTCTCTGTACAAAAGATAGCTAAACTTCCGTGGTCCAAAAATGCATATGTTTGCAACACTACATTCGTGGCTCTATACCTCACCTGTACTGGTAAGATAGTGAAAATGCATGCTTCTACCTTGGCCCCAATATGAGCAGTTACTCGAGGCGAGGTGACAGCATCACTAGCAGCTGCCTCCTCCTTCTGCTCTATATGATCCAGCTCTTTCTTTACAGGGTGAAGCACATCAGGATGATTCTGCTTACACTCGTCACAAATTATTGGACTCTTTCAGTTTTTCAGCTCCTTTTTCAGACATCCATAGCAGATTCCATTTATTTTTAAGAAGTCAATTTTTTCTTCATATTTCTTCCCCTTGAATCTTCGACACCATCTTATGGTGTGACCCACTTCATCACTTAACAGACAAAATCCCTACTTCTTAATAGTTGGTACATCTTCTTTGGCTCCACCTGTCGTCTCCATAAGTATTATAGTGGTAGCAAAATTGCATCTCTTAGGTCCTGATTTTCCTTTAGTTTTGGTAAAGGTAGAACCTTTGTTAGTTGCAAGTGGTTTGTGATCTTCAATAGTCCCATAATGTGGCTCTAACATGTACCGTACTTTCCTTTCTAAGAATTCCACCAGGTCTGGTAGCGAGGCTACTTGCTTTCTTTCATCCATTATTACGCTTGCTTCATATCTCCACCTTTCTCTCAGTCTTCTGGCAACTTGCTAATGATGATGATCTACTTGGAAGATTCATTTCCCCCATATACCAATTACAGCACGGAAACAGGCCATCTCGGCCCTTCTAGTCCGTGCCGAACACTTACTCTCACCTAGTCCCATCTACCTGCACTCAGACCATAACCCTCCATTCCCTTCCTATTCATATACTTATCCAATTTATTTTTAAATGATAAAATCGAACCTGCCTCCACCACTTCCACTGGAAGCTCATTCCACACAGCTACAACTCTCCGAGTAAAGAAGTTCCCCCTCATGTTACCCCTAAACTTTTGTCCCTTAATTCTCAAATCATGTCATCTTGTTTATCAAGTCCCCCCTTAACCTTCTGCGCTCCATAGAATAAAGACCCAATCTTGTTCAACCTTTCTCTGTAACTTAGGTGCTGAAACCCAGGCAACATTCTAGCAAATCTCCTCTGTACTCTCTCTCTATTTTGTTTACATCTTTCCTATAATTTGTCGACCAAAATTGTACATCATACTCCAGAATTGGCCTCACTAATGCCTTGTACAATTTTAACATTACATCCCAAATTCTATACTCAATGCTGTGATTTATAAAGGCCAGCACACCAAAAGCTTTCTTTATCACCCTATCTACATGAGATTCCACCTTCAGGGAATTATGCAGAGTTATTCCTAGATCCCTCTGTTCAACTGCATTCGTCAATTCGCTACCATTTACCATGTACGTCCTATTTGGATTTGTTCTGCCAAGATGTAGCACCTCACACTTATCAGCATTAAACTCCATCTGCCATCTTCCAAATGGCCCAAATCTCTCTGTGGACTTTGAAAATCTACTTAATTATTCACAACACCACCTATCTTATTATCATCTGCATATTTACTAATCCAATTTACCACACCATCATCCAGATCATTGATGTATATGACAAACAACAGTAGACCCAACACAGATTTCTGAGGCACCCCACTAGTCACCGGCCTCCAACCTGACAAACCGTTATCCACCATTACTCTCTGGTATCTCCCATTCAGCCACTGTTGAATTCATCTTGCTACTCCACTATTAATACCCAACAATTGAACCTTCTTAACCAACCTTCCATGTGGAACCTTGTCAAAGGCCTTACTGAAGTCCATAAAGACAACATCCACTGCTTCACCCTCATTAATTTCCCTAGTAACCTCTTCAAAAAATTCAAGAAGATTAGTCAAACAAGACCTTCCAGGCACAAATCCATGTTGACTGTTCCCAATCAGACCCTGTTTATCCAGATGATTATATATATATTATCTCTAAGTATCATTTCCATTAATTTGCCCACCACTGACGTCAAACTAACAGGTCTATAATTGCTAGGTTTACTCTTAGAACCCTTTTTAAACAATGGAACAACATGCGTAGTATGCCAATCCTCCGGCACCATTCCCGTTTCTTATGACATTTGAAATATTTCTGTCATAGCCCCTGCTATTTCTACACTAACTTCCCTCAATGTCCTAGGGAATATCCTGTCAGGACCTGGAGACTTATCCACTTTTATATTTTTCAAAAGTGTCAGTACTTCCTCTTCTTTGATCCTCGTAGTTTCCATAGCTACTTTACTTGTTTCACCTTACCTCACATAATTCAATATCATTCTCCTTGGTGAATACCGAAGAAAAGAAATTGTTCAATATCTTCCCCATCTCTTTTGGCTCTGCAGTTAGCTGTCTACTCTGACTCTCTAATGGACCAATTTTATCCCTTGTTATCCTTTTGCTATTAAAATAGCTGTGGAAACCATTTGGATTTTCTTTCACCTTACTTGCCAAAGTAACCTCATATCTTCTTTTAGCTTTTCTAATTTCTTTCTTAAGATTCTTTTTACATTCTTTATACTCCTCAAGCACCTCATTTACTCCATGCTGCCTGTAAATATTGTAGATCTCTCTCCTTTTCCGAACCAAGTGTCCAATTATTACTCTTTCCTTTCAACCGAACAGGGACATAAAGACATGTGTCCAAGATTTTTCATCGAGCTGCAACAACCTCTCAGAAATATTGCACAACCACTCAATATCTTCCCATCTTCTGTCTTGATTCCTTTCCAAGCATGGGCCTACTCCATGTATGCGTTAGCAATCCTCTGTTCATTACCAAAACATTCTTTAACTAATCTTCTCACCTTTTTTATAGCCATGGCCATCAGGCTCATTTTGACAACTTTGCACAAGTACCTGAACACTTCCACTTGTATACTTCTCTAGAAATTGTAAGCGCTTCTTTTCATCCGTAACTTTAGTTTCTAATACATCTTCTAATGCCCTTATGAAAGCTTCATACTGCAAACGATCTCCATCATTTTCTGCTGGTGGTAGAATGAGAGAGGTATTTTGTTGAGCTATGACCTGGTTGAATTCTAGCGAGTATAAGCCAAGACTGGATAGACTTGGCTTATACTCGCTAGAATTTAGGAGATTGAGAGGGGATCTTATAGAAACGTACAAAATTCTTATGGGGTTGGACAGGCTAGATGCAGGAAGATTGTTCCCGATGTTGGGGAAGTCCAGGACAAAGGGTCACAGCTTAAGGATAAGGGGGAAATCCTTTAAGACCGAAATGAGGAAAAACTTTTTCACACAGAGAGTGGTGAATCTCTGGAACTCTCTGCCACAGAGGGTAGTTGAGGCCAGTTCATTGGCTATATTTAACAGGGAGTTAGATGTGGCCCTTGTGGCTAAGGGGATCAGGGGGTATGGAAAGAAGGCAGGTACGGGATACTGAGTTGGATGATCAGCCATGATCATATTGAATGGCGGTGCAGGCTCGAAGGGCCGAATGGCCTACTCCTGCACCTATTTTCTATGTATCTATGTATCTAATTCAGTTTGCTTTTTCACCAATGCCAATAATCCATCCTGATAACCTTGGCTTGGCGCCACCTGTTGATAAATAGGCCTTTGTGACTCAAGCTGGCCTGCTCGAGCCTGTGCATCAGGCCTCGGAAAAGCATATTCCGATCTTTGTTTTTCCCGGGCCTCTCCAATGCCCCCATCTTTACTTTGCTTCAGTCTGGCACCCATTTGCTTAGATGAAGATTTACCCATCTTATTCTCTTCCAATAGGTTTTCAAAGCCAAGAAATCCAGTGGACCTCGATTGTGGAATTGATCCAACTGCTAATTGACTTTGAGCAATCTATCTTCCCAAATTGGAGTTCATCGCCTTCGATGTTCTCGAACTGCATCTTGAACCCTCACTTTCCAGTAGCTCCTTCTTTGTTTTGGCCACCGCCATCTTTGTGTCTAGTTTCAGTTGTTCCTTTCGTCGCCTCATTTCTTCTTCTTCTCGCTCAATCTCATGTTTCATCCTCAAGGCATCTGCTTTTATTGAGAGAGCGGCTAGGTCAGCTTCAACTCCCAAACGAGCAGAAGCCTTTGATACCGAACTGGCTGTAAAACGAGATCTGTATCCTGATCTTCGTGAAGATTAATTTGAGATACTATCCCCAGGTGCTATCTCATCTCCATCTTTTCCAGCACCTAGTTGCCTCACATCTCCTTCTCTGACAAAAGCTGTCTGGTCAACTTCAAGTAACCATGTTCTGGCACCTTCCATGGAATCATCATGAAACTCAATTTTTTCTGAATACCACCTATTGTGTCTTTCATGTTCCTCCTGAGATGGCTCTGATTCCAACAGTTTATCCTGCTTATCTCTGAGCTCTTCAGTAAAGCTGCATATCAGGCCTAATTTACCTTTCACCTTATCCAGGTTGCCATCTGATTCCATTAATTCCTTCACACTATCAAACAGCCTCCTTATCCTCTTCCACAACTTGTTTCTCTCTTTCTCGGCTCCCTTCAGAGCTTGAACTCGACCTTTCTCAGTGAGTTTAAGTTCTCTAATTGGTCTTACGTTGCCACCTCGTGCACCCTCAGGCATGAAACTTTCTTCATCTTCTGGTTCCATAATTTTAAAGTGGTCATGGCAGATCGCCAAGTCTTTAAATTAAACAAACAAAGTCCTCTGCTGGTAGTTCTAATTTTGTTTTGTCAACATTTAGAACCATAACAAACTAGAATTGTGGAAAGCTTCTCTCAAACATCCATGGGCTTAAAGATGACACTACTTCGAAAGGAATGCGTGTAATCAAGAGTTCAAAACAATCCAAAGTCGTACTGGCTGGAAACTCCAGACAGTTAATAAATACATTCTGGCTCTTCTCACAGAAGCCATTTAAAATGAAAGCTTTGCAGCTTCAAAATTCAAAGAAATAATAGTTGATTTACTCACAATATCTGTGATATTGTCTTCAGATCAGTCTCGGCACTGTCGATAGACCTTAAGGCCTTCTCTAGCCGAGATCTATTGTCTTCAGTTCCTCGGCTGGAACCGGTATTGTCTTCAGTTCTTCGGCTGGAACCGGTATTCTGGCCAAAACCTCTTCCGAGATCTTGGTCAAATGTTCTGTCCCACTCTCTGGGACTGGTATTCACCCCCCTGGTCGGAGGTATCCTTTGGCTTAATGTAGCGGAAGATTTTTATGGTGTTCAAGAGATTACTCCTTCTAACCGCTAAATGGACTGCATGGTCTTTGTACGTATGCGAGCTCTCCGTCCATCTTCAGAGCTTCTTCACAGATAAATCTTCCAAGCACAGTCCTTTGATTAATAAATTCTTTATTGTTAATGAAAAACAATAAGGATATTACAAACTTCTTCCGACTCGTACACTTTAATCTTCATCGAACTCCAGCTTATCGCTTTAAACATTAGAAAACTCCTCGTGTCTCTGATACACTTCGCATGATCATCGTTATACTTCGTATGGTCAAAGGGTAAACCTTCTCCATACTGGTTCCAAACTAAACTAAAAACTAAGCTTCTGCGCAAGAAACTTAGCTCAAAACACGCCTCAAAATACGTCCTAAATCCCACCCACATTATAACGGGCTGTCTAAAATTTAAAGACACATGCCAAAATTAATGACACACAAAACAAGCCAAATGGCCACTATACATAAGGTCTTTGGAGTGTGGGGGGAAACCAGAAATCTCGTAGAAAACCCATGTGGTTAGATTAGATTAGATTAGATTCCTTTATTTGTCATTCAGATCTTTCGGTCTGAACGAAATTTCGTCGCCTGCAGTCATACATATAATAATAAATAACAAAACACACAATAAACACAAATTAACATCCACCACAGTGAGTTCACCAGGCACCTCCTCACAGTGATGGAGGCAAAAGTCTTAAAGTCTCTGTCTCTTCCCTCTTTGTTCTCCCTCTGCGCTGAGGCGATCCAGGCTTCTGATGTTGTGACCCCGCCCGGTGATGGTATGTCAGTCCCGCGGCTGAATCCGAGCTCCGTCCGCGACTGGCCGGTTCAAACTCCGCGGCCCGGGGTGGCCGAAGCTGCCGCCCTCCAGTTCAGCGGACGCAGGTGTAGTTGCGGGAGCTCCAGAAAAACAGGTCACCTACCTGTGACCTGCGAGCTCCCGACGATGTCGTCCACTGGGCCCGCAGCCGAGCCTCCGGATTCAGGTCACCACCAGTGTCTTTGGTCGCCACCGCCGGAACGCCACCGCAGCCCCGAAGTCGGCCAGCCTCACGTTGGTAAGTCCTGGCTCTGCCTCCGAAGCTTCGAGGTCGGTCGGTCGCAGTTGGAGGCCGCCAGCTCCGCCATTAGGCCTCAGCGCAGATGGAGGCAGAGAAGGGGGATACGACAAGAAAAAGTCGCATTCCCCCAAAGGAAGAGACAAAAGTCATGTTTCACCCACCCACCCCACACATACACAACCCAATAAACTAAAATTTAACTAAAACAGGACAAAAGAAAACAACAAAAAAAGTAAAAACAGACGGACTGCAGGCGAGCCGCAGCTGTTCAACAGCGCCGCCATTTCCGGAAAAGATGTTACTTAGAGAAGTAAATATTTGCTGGGGTGTAAGCTGCCGACACGAAATATGAGGTGCTGTTCTTCCAATTTTCATTGGGCCTCACTCTGACAGTGGAGGCCCAGGAAAGAAAGGTCAGTGTGGGAATGGGAGGGGGAGTTAAAGTGTTTAGCAACTGGGAGATTAGGTAGGTGTAGGCGGACTGAGCGGAGATGATATTGTCAGAGTCTATATGCTCCCGATGCTGCATGAAGTGAGTTTCATGCTACCTGTTCCTCACAGTAGTTGTGCACATGTCTAAAAAAACTCTACTGGATTTGAATTGGATACCAATAAATCTAAGAGAAGGAGCTTTACCCTGCACGTAGTCAAAATGTAAAGCCAGGTAACACATAGAAACATAGAAAATAGGTGCAGGAGGAGGCCATTCGGCCCTTTGAGCCAGCACCGCCATTCATTGTGATCATGGCTGATCGTCCCCTATCAATAACCCATGCCTGCCTTCTCCCCATATCCCTTGACCCCACCAGCCCCTAGAGCTCTATCTAACACTCTCTTAAATCCATCCAGTGATTTGGCCTCCACTGCCCTCTGTGACAGAGAATTCCATAAATTCACAACTCACTGGGTGAAAAAAAAATTTCTCACCTCAATCTTAAATGACCTCCCCTTTATTCTAAGACTGTGGCCCCTGGTTCTGGACTCACCCAACATTTGGAACATTTTTTCCTGCATCTAGCTTTAGTCCTTTTATAATTTTATGTTTCTATAAGAACCCCCCTCATCCTTCTAAACTCCAGTGAATACATGCCTAGTCTTTTCAATCTTTCCTCATATGACAGTCCCGCAATCCCAGGGATCAATCTCGAGAACCTACGCTGCACTGCCTCAATCACAAGGACGTCCTTCCTCAAATTAGGAGACCAAAACTGTATAAAATACTCCAGATGTGGTCTCACCAGAGCCCTATACAACTGCAGAAGAACATCTTTACTCCTATACTGAAATCCTCTTGTTATGAAGTCCAACATTCCATTAGCTTTCTTCACTGCCTGCTGTACCTGCACGCCAACTTTCAGTGACCGGTGTACAAGGACACCCAGGTCTCGCTGCACCTCCCCCTTATCTAACCTAACCCCATTGAGATAATAATCTGCCACCTTGTTTTTGCCTCCAAAGTGGATAACCTCACATTTATCTATATTATACTGGATCTTCCACGCATCTGCCCACTCACTCAACCTGTCCAGGTCACCCTGCAACCTCCTAACATACTCTTCACAGTTCACACTGCCACCCAGCTTTGTGTTATCCGCAAACTTGCTAGTGTTGCTCCTAATTCCCTCTTCCAAATCATTAATATATATGGTAAAAAGTTGCGGCCCAACACCGAGCCTTGCGGCACTCCACTCGCCACTGCCTGCCATTCTGAAAAGGACCCGTTCACTCCTACTCTTTGCTTCCGGTCTGCCAACCAATTTTCTATCCATGTCAACACCCTACCCCCAAATACCATGTGCTCTAATTTTAGTCACCAGTCTCCCGTGCGGGACCTTATCAAAGGCTTTCTGAAAGTTTAGATACACTACATCCACTGGCACCCCCTTCATCCATTTTAATTGTCACATCCTCAAAAAATTCCAGAAGATTAGTCAAGCATGATTTCCCTTTCATAAATCCATGTTGACTTGGACTAATCCTTTTGCTACTATCCAAATGCCCCATTATTACATCTTTAATAATTGACTCCAGCATCTTTCCCACCACCGAAGTCAGGCTAACTGGTCTATAATTCCCTGTTTCTCTCTCGCTCCTTTCTTGAAAAGTGGGATAACATTAGCTATCCTCCAATCCACAGGAACTGATCCTGAATCTATTGAACATTGGAAAATGATCACCAATGCGTCCACTATTTCTAGAGCCACCTCCCTGAGGACCCTGGGATGCAGACCATCAGGCCCAGGGGATTTATCAACCTTCAGTCCCATTAGCCTACACAATACTATTTCTCGCCTAATGAACATTTCTTTCAGTTCCTCTACCCCTTAGATCCTCTGTCCTCCAGTACATTTGGGAGATTGTTTGTGTCTTCCTTAGTGAAGACAGATCCGAAGTACCTATTCAACTCTTCTGCCATTTCCTTGTTGCCTATAATAATTTCACCCGTGTCTGCCTTCAAGGGACCCACATTTGACTTTGCTACTCTTTTTCCCTTAACATATCTAAAGAAGCTTTTACTGTCCTTCTTTATATTCCTGGCCAGCTTCCCCTTGTACTTCATCTTTTCAGCCCGTATTGCCCGTTTTGTTTCCTTCTGTTGTCCTATGAAAGTTTCCCAATCCTCTGGCTTCCGGCTACTCTTTGCTGTGTTATACATCTTTTCTTTTAGTTTTATTCTATCCCTAACTTCTCTTGTCAGCCACGGTTGCCTCCTACTCCCCTTAGAATCTTTCTTCCTTGTTGGAATAAAATGATCCTGCGTCTCCCGGATTATGCCCAGAAATTCCTGCCATTGCTGTTCCACCGTCATTCCTGCTAGGATCCCTATCCAGTCTACTTTTGCCAGCTCCCCTTTCATGCCTTCATAGTCCCCTTTGTTCAACTGCATCACTGCCACTTCCGATTTAACGTTCTCCTTCTCAAATTGCAGATTAAAACTAATCATATTATGATCAAGCGGTTTCTTTACCTCAAGTTCTCTTATCATATCTGATAAGAGAACTTGAGTTCTCTTATCATATGTGCCACGCGACAGTGAGAGTAGGAATGGAGCAAGGTGGAGGATAAATGAGTGGATGAGGGACTGGTGCAGTGGGTATGGATTAAAGTTTCTGGATCATTGGGACCTCTTTTGGGAAGGTGCGACCTGTACAGAAAGGATGGGTTGCACTTGAACTCGAGGGGGACCAATATCCTGGCGGGTAGATTTGCAAAGGCTACTGGGGAGACTTTAAACTAGTATGGTTGGGGGGAGGGACTCAATTGGGAAAGCTAGCAGTCAGTGTGCGAGGCAGGAGGCAGAGAATGGAAGCACTCTGACCCAAAATGTAGGGAGAGAGAAGAAAAAGACAATAAACAGAGAATAAGAGAGGGTGGGTTTCTTAAATGTGTATATTTTAATGCTAGGAGCATTGTAAGAAACGTGGATGAACTTAAAGCCTGGATTGACACCTGGAAGTATGATGTTGTGGCGATCAGTGAAACATGGTTGCAGGAGGGCTGTGATTGGAAACTAAATATTCCAGGATTTCGTTGCTTCAGGTGTGAGAGAATTGGAGGGGCAAGAGGTGGAGGTGTTGCATTGCTTATCAGCGAAGATATTACAGCAGTGCTTTGGCAGGATAGATTAGAGGGCTCTTCTAGGGAGGCTATTTGGTGGAACTGAGAAATGGGAAAGGGTAGCAACACTCATAGGGGTGTATTATAGACCGCCAAATGGGGAGCGAGAATTGGAGGAGCAAATATGTAAGGAGATTGCAGATATTAGTAGTAAGCGCAAGGTAGTGATTGTGGGAGATTTCAATTTTCCACACATAGACTGGGAAACACATTCTGTAAATGGGCTGGATGGGTTGGCGTTTGTAAACTGTGTGCAGGATAGTTTTTTGCAGCAATACATAGAAGTACCTACTAGAGAAGGGGCGGTGCTGGACCTCCTGTTAGGAAATGAGACGGGTCAGGTGGCAGAGGTATGCGTTGGGGAACAGTTCGGGACCAGTGATCACAATACCATTAGTGCAATATAATTATGGAGAGGGTCAGAACTGGACCTAGGGTTGAGATTTTTGATTGGAGAAAGGCTAACTTTGAGGAGATGCGAAAGGATTTAAAAGGAGTAAATTGGGACAGTTTGTTTTATGGGAAAGATGTGCAAGAGAAATGGAGGACATTTAAAGGTGAAATTTTAAGAGTACAGAATCTTTATGTCCCTGTTCGGTTGAAAGGAAATAGTAAAAATTGGAAAGAGCCATGGTTTTCAAGGGAAATTGGACACTTAGTTCGGAAAAAGAGAGAGATCTACAATAATTATAGGCAGCATGGAGTAAATGAGGTGCTTGAGGAGTATAAAAAATGTAAAAAGTGTCTTAAGAAATAAATTAGAAAAGCTAAAAGAAGATATGAGGTTGCTTTGGCAAGTAAGGTGAAAGTAAATCCAAAGGGTTTCTGCAGCTATATTAATAGCAAAAGGATAACGAGGGATAAAATTGGTCCATTAGAGAGTCAGAGTGGACAGCTATCTGCAGAGCCAAAAGAGATGGGGGAGATATTGAACAATTTCTTTTCTTTGGTATTCACCAAGTAGAAGGATATTGAATTATGTGAGGTAAGGGAAACAAGTAGGGTAGCTATGGAAACTATGAGATTCAAAGAAGAGGAAGTACTGACACTTTTGAGAAATGTAAAAGTGGATAAGTCTCCAGGTCCAGACAGGATATTCCCTTGGACATTGAGGGAAGTTAGTGTAGAAATAGCAGGGGCTATGACAGAAATATTTCAAATGTCATTGGAAACAGCAATAGTGCCGGAGGATTGGCGTACTGCGCATGTGGTTCCATTGTTTAAAAAGGGGTCTAAGAGTAAACCTAGCAATTATAGACCTGTTAGTTTGACATCAGTGGTGGGCAAATTAATGGAAAGGATACTTAGAGATAATATATATAAGCATCTGGATAAACAGGGGCTGATTAGGAACAGTCAACATGGATTTGTGCCTGGAAGGTCATGTTTGACTAATCATCTTGAATTTTTTGAAGAGGTTACTTGGGAAATTGATGAGGGTAAAGCCGTGGATGTTGTATATATGGACTTCAGTAAGGCGTTTGACAAGGTTCCTCACGGAAGGTTGGTTAAGAAGGTTCAATGGTTGCGTATTAATGGTGGAGTAGCAAGATGGATTCAACAGTGGCTGAATGGGAGATGCCAGAGAGTAATGGTGGATGGTTGTTTGTCAGGTTGGAGGCCAGTGACTAGTGGGGTGCCACAGGGATCTGTGTTGGGTCCACTGTTGTTTGTCATGTACATCAATGATCTGGATGATGGTGTGGTAAATTGGATTAGTAAGTATGCAGATGATACTAAGATAGGTGGGGCTGTGGATAATGAAGTAGATTTTCAAAGTCTACCGAGAGATTTATGCCGGTTGGAAGAGTGGGCTGATAGATGGCAGATGGAGTTTAATGCTGATAAGTGTGAGGTGCTACATCTTGGCAGGACAAATCAAAATAGGACGTACATGGTAAATGGTAGGGAATTGAAGAATGCAGGTGAACAGAGGGATCTTGGAATAACTGTGCACAGTTCCCTGAAAGTGGAATCTCATGTAGATAAGGTGGTAAAGAAAGCTTTTGGTGTGCTGGCTTTTATAAATCAGAGCATTGAGTATAGAAGTTGGGATGTAATGTTAAAATTGTACAAGGCATTGGTGAGGCCAATTCTGGAGTATGGTGTACAATTTTGGTCGCCTAATTATAGGAAGGATGTCAACAAAATAGAGAGAGTACAGAGGAGATTTACTAGAATGTTGCCTGGGTTTCAGCAACTAAGTTACAGAGAAAGGTTGAACAAGTTAGGGCTTTATTCTTTGGAGCGCAGAAGGTTAAGGGGGACTTGATAGAGGTCTTTAAAATGATGAGAGGGATAGACAGAGTTGACGTGGATAAGCTTTTCCCACTGAGAGTAGGGAAGATTCAAACAAGGGGACATGACTTGAGAATTAAGGGACAGAAGTTTAGGGGTAACATGAGGGGGACTTCTTTACTCAGAGAGTGGTGGCTGTGTGGAATGAGCTTCCAGTGAAGGTGGTGGAGGCAGGTTCGTTTTTATCATTTAAAAATAAATTGGATAGTTATATGGACGGGAAAGGAATGGAGGGTTATGGTCTGAGCGCAGGTATATGGGACATGGGGAGATTACGTGTTCGGCACGGACTAGAAGGGTCGAGATGGCCTGTTTCCATGCTGTAATTGTTATATGTTTATATGGTTATATCTGGTTCATTGGACAACACTAAATCCAGAATTGCCTTTTCTCTGGTCGGTTCCATTACAAGCTGCTGTAAGAATCCATCTCGAAGGCATTCTACAAACTCTCTTTCTTGGGGTCCTGAACCAACCTGATTTTCCCAGTCTACCTGCATATTGAAATCCCCCATCACCACAGTGGCATTACCTTTGTTACATGCCAGTTTTAACACCTGCTACAACTTACCTCCTACATCCGGGCTACTATTTGGGGGTCTGTAAATAACACCAATTAGTGTCTTCTTGCCTTTACAATTCCTCAACTCAATCCACAGTGACTCTACCTCGTCAGTCCCTATGTCTTCCTCGCAAGGGACTGAATTCCATCCCTCACCAGCAGAGCTACCCCCCTCCTCTGCCACCTGCCTGTCTATAGGATATATAACCCTGAATGTTAAGTTCCCAGGCCCAATCCTCCTGCAGCCACGTCTCAGTAATCCCCACAATATCATATCTACCAACCTCTAACTGAGCCTCAAGCTCATCTACTTTACTTCTTATACTTCGCGCATTCATATACAATACTTTTAATTCCTTACGCATCTCACCATTCACATCTATCCCTATTATACTTGGCCATACTCTCCTATCCCTTTGTGAGCTTCCTTTCCCGTTAATTCTGGGTCATTAACCATCCTTTACTCTCTTTCCCTTTAACTCCATCCTCGACTATCCATTTGACACCCTTCCCCCCTTATTCAGTTTAAAACCACCCGTGTAGCAGTGGCAAACCTGCCTGCCAGAATGCTGGTCCCCCACCTGTTAAGATGCAATCCGTCCCTTTTGTACAGTTCCCCCTTACTCCAAAACAGATCCCATTGATCTAAGAATCTAAATCCCTGCCCCTGCACCAGTTCCTTAGCACACATTCAGGTCCCCTATCTCCTGTTCCTGCTCTCGCCAGCACGAGGAACTGGAAGCAAACCGGAGATAACAACCCTGGAGGTCCTGCTTGTCAGCTTTTTTCCAAGCTCTCTAAAGTCACGCTGCAGAATATTCATCCCTTTCTTTCCGACATCATTTGTGCCGACATGCACTACCACTTCCGGCGATTCACCTTCGCCCTTGAGGATTTTCTGCACTCTGTCCGTGACATTCTGGATCTGGCACCAGGAAGGCAGCACACCATCCTCGAATCCCGTCTGTTGCCGGAGAAGACCCTGTCCGTACCTCTCACAATGGCATTGTCTGACGTTGGCCTCTTTGGTTTTGGCTCAACAGCCCTTTTTGCTTCGCAAGCCAGTCTGCCGCTCAGTGTGATAACGTCTTCCGTCCCGACAGCTTCTAAGTGGGTGAACCTGTTCACAAGAGGTACAACACCCGGGGACGTTTGCATTCCAAGTTTCCCTCCTTTCTCACCGTCACCCACTTTCTCTCTTCCAGTACCTTAGGTGTAACAATATTACTGTAGGACTTGTCGAGGAACGACTCAGTTTCTCGGACAAACCTGAGGTCATCCACTTGCTTCTCCAGTTCCCCAACACAGTCCTTCAGGAGCTGTACCTGGATGCACTTCTCACATTTGTAGTAGCCAGAGGCACCAGCAGTGTCCTTGACCTCCCACATACTGCAAGCATCACACTGAATCAGTTTGCCTGACATCTCCTTCTTTCGTCTCTCCCTCTCCAGGGTTTTATGTAGCCTCCTCTCCGAAGACTCTCGAGCCAAAGACTCACATTTTTCTCACAGGGCACTACCCTCACAAGGCCACTCCCTCACTGCCACTCCCTAAGAGCCGTCTTGCTTATATTGATTAATAAATTGCCTAATTTACCAATTTACTAAGCAAATTCCTCAGTTTTAAACTTTCCCCCCTCTGACTCACTTCTAACTCTCCTCCCACTCGGGCAATTGAATGTAAAGCTCAATAGCTACCAGGCAAAGAATTGAATGGGAATGATTGCTGTTGGAGTTAGAGTTGAAGGAGGTTCATGTGGAGCTTAAACATGGTATAAACCTATGGGGCCTATATGCCATGGTTGTGAAATCCATGCACTGTTAACTGAAGGAAACTCAAATCTTATGAGGCAGCTAGACTAGAGCAGATGATCACAGTAATGATAGTTGCATCATGCAGTTACCTTGATTTAAAAATGTGATAGATAAATGCTAACAAAGTTCAGTTTCCAGTTGTCACAAAGTTCAGACCCACACTGCGTAGCACACTTGGCTTCCTTGACTATTTAGAAGCCAAATTAGTGATGCTTAAACCTCCACAACTGGCCGCCATGATTACATTAATTTACGCAAATCTGGACTTACAAGTGCCTCATTATTAGTCCAAGATCACCTCTAGTAATAAATTCAAACCGAAATTTGTCTTCAGAGCCTCCTATCACATTCAGTAGAACTTGGGTTGAGAATCTTAACCAAACGATGTAAAGTTGGTATAGAAAAGGGTGGTCTGATGCTAGTTTTTAAAATCCTTCTTGGAATTCTATTAATAAGGACTTTAATATATTTTAATGAATGTGTGAACACCTTGAATTACAGACCAAATTTCTATTCCTGTTTTATCACTTACAAAATCCATAGATAAAGCTATCCAATCTTTCAAACACGATGGAAGGTATGTTAAAAAAAGTGCAACCAGCCTGAAGAAGGGTCTCGAGCGTCATCCATTCCTTCTATCTAGAGATGCTGCCTGTCCCGCTGAGTTATTCCAGCTTTTTGAGTCTATCTTCGGTTCAAACCTGCATCTGCAGTTTCTTCCTACGCACAATGAAGAGCCTGATATTTAACAAAAAAAGAGTGGAAGGATTTAATCACAAGCAAATATAAAGAAAACATATGCAGATGTGGTGACCAATTTTGGAATTTATTTACATGCGATCCCAGTTCCTCACTGTTTTCCTTATTAAAAGTGAATGTGAAACATTGTCTGCATATACCTCTCATACATATCTTTATTGAGCATGGTGCCGATTAGATCTGCAGCAGCTTGGTACTTGTTCACATATCTCTGCAAATATTAAATGCTAATGAATATTAATAAACCACATCAGTACTGACAGCTAAAATAAAGTAACAATGATATAATCTGCAAAGTAATTACGGATGTATAGCTTGCAAATCTATTATAGTGCCCATATGTACATTTTAAAAACCAAAACCTTGAATGCCCTCTAGTTTTTGATATTAGCTCCACTTCCTTGAATACAATTGACTGATTATCATAGTAGATTCAGCACGAAGTGGACTATTTTTGGCTGTTACTCCATTCATATCCCTGCCCTTGTAGTCCGTCAGGAATGTACAATGTAAACAGAACAGTATGGAGATAGCTACCACAATTCAAAGTAATCTCCATCTTATTCATTCTCACCACTTATGATTATGGAGTTATTTTATGAATTAATTGATAGAATGATTACCTTAGAATCAATGCTACTTGTTTTTATTTATATAATCAGAATGATTGGCCATTATAATTCACTTGATCGTACATTTGAAGTATAAAAAAAGGTTATGTATTTTAACATTTTCTTTTATTCATATTGGTGTGAAAAGAAAATAGAATCAAAGACATCTTCCTAATGAAGCCACCTCTTTTTCATGGCTTGACCTGTAAGTTTTTTAATTAACTGCAAAATCTTATCAATATGGTAAATGGCCAAAAAGGTACAGGGCTTATAGTTTTACTGAAGCCTTTTGCAATGGAAAATTACAAGAGCCTTTGCCTCATTACCTGATTTTTGCTTCCAGTATAATATAAAACATATTCAATTTTTGACTGTGTTGTTGGTAAGTACAATTCATAAATTGTATCTCTTTCTTCTTTAGATGCGTATGTTGGCCAGAAAGAGCTCTAGAAATAGTTACACTGAACAAATTGAGCCGCTTAGTTTAGTTTAGAGATAAAACTCGGAAACAGGCCATTCGGCCCACCGAGTCTGCACTGACCAGCCAATCCCCGCACAGTGACACTATCCTACACACACTATGGACAATTTCTGCATGCACCAAGTCAATTAACCTACAAACCTGTACGTCTATGGAGTGTGGGAGGAAACCGAAGATCTCGGAGAAAACCCACGTGGTCACGGAGAGAAGGTACAAACTCCGCACAGACAGCACCTGTAGTGGGAATTGAACCCGAGTCTCTGGCGCTGCAAGCATTGTAAAGCAGTAACTCTACCGCTGTGCCACCGTGGCTGTTTAATACCAGTTGAGCTGCCATCATTCAAAGAACAAGCTTTTCAAAGATATGGCTCCCCATGTGTGAAGGGCGAAGAACTAAATGTTATAATAACTTTGAGATCCCACCATGTTTTATTCTATGACTTCATCACTAAAATTAGCCAGGAGTAGTACTTCCCTTCAAATGTACAATGGAAGTTGAATGGTGCCCCTTAGATGTTTAGAGATACAGCATGGAAACAGGCCCTTCCACCAAGTCCACGCCGGTCAGCGAGCAAACATACAATAGGTCTATCCTACACTCTAGGGACAGTTTACAGAAAGCGATTAACCTACAAACCTGCACGTCTTTGGAATTTGGGAGGATACCATAACACCTGGAGAAAACCTACGTGGTCACACGGAGAATTTACAAACTCCGTACAATAGACAATAGGTGCAGGAGTAGGCCATTCGGCCCTTCGAAACAGCACCACCATTCATTGTGATCATGACTAATCATCCACAATCAGTACTCTCTTCCTGCCTTCTCCCCATATCTCTTGACTCCGCTATATTTAAGAGCTCTTAAGACAGCACCTGTAGTCTGGATCGAACCTGGGTCTCTGGCAGCAACTCTACCGCTGAGCCACTGTGCCACCCTAAGGACACAACAAAAATATTTCTAAGACCATATTAGGAATTGTATATTAAAAGTTAATTCTGAAAGAATTATATAGTTATATAGGATTAACTCAAGACATGCCTAAGTTTTTTTTACCCGCTAAAGTACTTTTGAAGAGCACTCTGTTTTGTAATGCAGGAAACATTGGAAACATCGAGTGCACAGAGAGTTTGCATTCCATGAGGAGTTATATGATAATGTAGATGCATTATTTATGATGCCATTTGAAGGATTAATATTGGCCAGGATTTTGGAGACAACTTCCCTTCTCCAACTCAAATGGATTTACATCGCTGCATATTTGTGTAAGCACACATTTAAAAGGGATTGCCATGTAAAACAAGAAACATGTTTGGGGGCTGCTAACCTTGTTGAGGAAAAACAACACAATCCTGAAAATGAAGTCTCTATGATCGATAAAATTGAGAAGAGAAATAGACTGAAATGCCAAACCCCCAAGTACGAATTCTTTAGATTCCACACATAAATTAATAAAACAGTAAGAAAGTGAGAATCAAATATTTTTTTTGCCTTCCTGCTGAATTGTAGAGCTGTGAAACATGCCGTCATGAATATCAGTAAATGCCTTGCATCAATCCTAAAAAATGGAGGATGACAGATAAAAGATACTGCATCTTGCAAAGATACTACCCATACTCTCAATTTCTCTGTCTCCCCACATCTCTCCCAAGATGAGGTGTTCTATTCCAAGACATCTGAAATGTCCACTTCCTTAAGAAAACATGGTCTCCCCCCTGCTGTCATAGATGGATCCTCGCCCCCATCTCCTTTGTGTCCCATAATTCTGCCCTCATTCCCCTCCCCCAGATAGTTTTCTCTGGTCCTCTCATCTTTCACCCAACCAGCCTCTGCATCCAACACATATTTTTCTGAAATTTCTGCCACCGCCAATATGATCCCAGCACCAGTCAGATCTTCCCATTCCTAACCCTTTCCAACTTCCATAGAGAGCACTCCCTCCGCAACTCATTGGTTCATTCATCCCTTTCCATCTGAATCACCCTCACCCCAGGTACATTCCCCTGCAGGAGATGTAACACCTGTCCTTATACCTATTCCCTTACATCCATTCACGGCGGAGCCCAGCAGAGATTCCAGGTGAGACAGAGGTTCACATGTACCTCCTCGAACCTCATCAACTGCATCTGGTGTTCCCGATGTGGCCTCCTTTACATTGCTGAGACCAAGCGTAGATTTGGTAGCCATTTTGCTAAACACTTGCGTTCAGTCCGGCGAGGCTTACTGGATCTCCCTGTTGCTAACCATTTTAACACTTCTTCCCATTCCCACACTGACCTTTCTGGCCGGGGTCCCCTACCTGAGCAAGACCACACGTAAACAAGAACAGCACTGCATATTCCATATGGGAAGCTTCTAGCCCAAAGGTATGAAAATTATATTCTCCAATCATAGGTAACTTGCCAATCTCCCACCCCCACACCCCTTTTTCCTGCCCCTTCCTTTTCCCGCACCATTCCTTCCCTATGCTCCATCTGGAATCACATCCTCTCCTTCCACCGCCATTCCTACCTCGGGCTCCACATTTTGCAACATTTCCCACTTTACACTTCATCTCTGTCCAACCATCCACTTTTCCAAAATTCCCCTTCACCTCAAACCACCAATCACTTGCCAGGCTTCTCTTACAGCTTTCTAAGTCTGAAGAAGGATCCTGACCCAAACGTCACCCATCCATGTTCTGCAGATATGCTGCCTGACCTGCTGCATTACTCCAGCATTTTGTGTCTTTTTTTGTAAACCAGCATCTGCAGTCCCGTTTCCAGATAAAAGATCCATGTATTCTCCAGGGATGGTCATTGTAACATCAGGGCTGGTTTTCACAAAGAGCGGTTTACATTTGGTTAAACTGCGCCTGGGATAGCAGTGTTGGTGGCATAGCAACCTTGGAAAGATAAATTATCAAGATTCAAGATTCAAGAGAGTTTATTGTCATGTGTCCCAGATAGGACAATGACATTTTTGCTTTGCTTCAGCACAACAGAATATAGAAGGCATGAATACAGAACTGATCAGTGTGTCCATATACCATTATATAAATATATACACACATGAATAAATAAAACAGATAAAGTGCAAATAAACAGATAATGGGCTATTAATGTTCAGAGTTTTGTTTGTTGAGTTTAATAGCCTGATGGCTGTGGGGAAGTAGCTATTGCTGAACCTGGTCGTTGCAGTCTTCAGGCTCATGTACCTTCTACCTGAAGGTAATGGGGAGATGAGTGTGTGGCCAGGATGGTGTGGGTCCTTGATGATGCTGCCAGCCTTTTTCAGGCAGTGACTGCGATAGATCCCCTCGATGGTAGGGAGGTCAGAGCCGATGATGGACTGGGCAGTGTTTACTACTTTTTGTAGTCTTTTCCTCCTGGGCGCTCAAGTTGCCAAACCAAGCCACGATGCAACCGGTCAGCATGCTCTCTACTGTGCACCTGTAGAAGTTAGAGAGAGTCCTCCTTGACATACCGGCTCTCCGTAATCTTCTCAGGAAGTAGAGGCGCTGATGTGCTAACTTTATAATTGCATCAGTGTTCTTGGACCAGGAGAGATCTTCAGAGTTGTGCACGCCCAGGAATGTGAAGCTCTTGACCCTTTCCACCATCGACCCATTGATATAAATGGGACTGTGGGTCCCCATCCTCCCTCTTCCAAAGTCCACAATCAGTTCCTTGGTTTTGCTAGTGTTGAGGGACAGGTTATTGTGCTGGCACCATTTGGTCAGTCGGTAGATCTCACTTCTATACTCTGACTCGTCCCCATCAGTGATACGTCCCACAACAGTGGCGTCATCAGCAAACTTGATGATGGAGTTTGCACTATGACCAGCTAAGTATTCATGAGTATAGAGTGAGTACAGCAGGGGGCTGAGCACGCAGCCTTGAGGTGCTCCAATGCTGATTGTTTTCGACGCTGACACCTTTCCACCAATTCAAACAGTCTGTGGTCTGTGAATGAGGAAGTTGAGGATCAAATTGTCGAGGGATGTGCAGAGACCCAGTTCTGCGAGTTTGGTAACCAGCTTGGAGGGGATGATTGTATTAAATGCCGAACTGTAATCAATGAATGGCAGCCTGACATATGAGTTTTTGTTGTCCAAGTGGCCCAGAGCGGAGTGGAGAGCCAGCGAGATTGCATCCACCGTTGATCTGTTGTGGCAGTAGGCGAACTGCATTTGGTCCAGGTTTTTGTCGAGGTAGGAGTTGACTTGCGTCATGATAAACCTCTCAAAGCATTTCATCACCACCAACGTTAGTGCCACCGGTACTAAGTGCACTGTAAAACTCCGATACTCTCCGACCCAACTATTCATAAATCCCAATGCTTCGGCATCTGGGTTCAAGATGCTCCCTGAAAACTCACTTGATCTAGTTTCCTGCATTCCCTTTAAACCATATAACCATATAACAATTACAGCACGGAAACAGGCCATCTCGGCCCTTCTAGTCCATGCCGAACACTTATTCTCACCTAGTCCCATCTACCTGCACTCAGACCATAACCCTCCACTCCTTTCCCGTACATATATTTATCCAATTTATTTTTAAATGATAAAATCGAACCTGCCTCCACCACTTCCACTGGAAGCTCATTCCACACAACTACCACTCTCTGAGTAAAGAAGTTCCCCCTAATGTTACCCCTAAACTTTTGTCCCTTAATTCTCAAATCATGTCCTCTTGTTTGAATCTTCCCTACTCTCAATGGAAAAAGCATATCCACGTCAACACTGTCTATCCCTCTCATCATTTTAAAGACCTCTATCAAGTCGCCCCTTAACCTTCTGCACTCCAAAGAATAAAGACCTATCTTGTTCAACCTTTCTTTGTAACTTAGGTGCTGAAACCCAGGCAACATTCTAGTAAATCTCCTCTGTACTCTCTCTATTTTGTTGACATCTTTCCTATAATTTGCCGACCAAAATTGTACACCATGTTCCAGAATTGGCCTCACCAATGCCTTGTACAATTTTAACATTACATCCCAACTTCTATACTCAATGCTCTGATTTATAAAGGCCAGCACACCAAAAGCTTTCTTTACCACCCTATCTACATGAGATTCCACCTTCAGGGAACTATGCACAGTTATTCCTAGATCACTCTGTTCTACTGCATTCCTCAATTTGCTACCATTTACCATGTACATCCTATTTTGATTTGTCCTACCAAGATGTAGCACCTCACACTTATCAGCATTAAACTCCATCTGTCATCTTTCAGCCCACTCTTCCAAATGGCCTAAATCTCTCTACTTCATTATCCACAACACCACCTATCTTAGTATCATCTGCATACTTACTAATCCAATTTACCACACCATCATCCAGATCATTGATGTACATGACAAACAACAGTGGACCCAACACAGATCACTGAGGCACCCCACCAGTCACCGGACTCCAACCTGACAAACAGTTATCCACCATTACTCTGTGGTATATCCCATTCAGCCACTGTTGAATCCATCTTGCTACTCCAATATTAATACCCAACATTTGAACCTTCTTAACCAACCTTCCATGAGGAACCTTGTCAAAGGCCTTACTGAAGTCCATATAGACAACATCCACTGCTTTACCCTCATCAATTTCCCTAGAAACCTCTTCTAAAAATTCAAGAAGATTAGTCAAACATGACCTTCCAGGCACAAATCCATGTTGACTGTTCCTAATCAGACCCTGTTTATCCAGATGATTATATATATTATCTCTAAGTATCCTTTCCATTAATTTTCCCACCACTGACGTCAAACTGACAGGTCTATAATTGCTATGTTTACTCTTAGAACCCTTTTTAAATTTACAGATTCACTGGAAACTTTATTGTTGTACCATGCAGCATCTAATAAGGGATATGGGGAGAAGGCAGGCACGGGTTATTGATTGGGGATGATCAGCCAAGATCACATTGAATGGCGGTGCTGGCTTGAAGGGCCGAATGGCCTCCTCCTGCACCTATTTTCTATGTTTCTATGTTTCTATAAAATGAGTTATAAATGCATTTGAGTATTAATAGTAATAGCATCCGTTAGGCTTTCAGAACAGTACAGCACAGGAATAGACCCTTTGGCTCACAATGTATTATGAAAAAAACAGAGCCTTTGACATCTGTATCCTGGGAGCAAGGCCTCCTTGGTATATAATCTGATAGCGTACTTGCCTCTCAGAGTCCACTCCACTACGATGCTGAATGGCAAGTCATGCTGCCTCACATATCCAGAACAAGCAAGCATGGGCACATGGCCATCACAGACACAAAGACCAGGCAGCAAGTTAGATGTAGCACTGTCTGGCCTTGTGTTATTAGTTTAATTTAGTTTAGTTTGGATATATAGTGAGGAAATGGGCCTTTTGACTCACAGAGTCTGCGCCAATCACCCCATATACTTGCACTAGCACTATCCTAAACACTACAATTTTACCAAAGCCAATTAACCTACAAACCTGCATGACTTTGGAATGTGGGAGGAAACCGGAGCACCCGAAGAAAACCCAAGCAGTCACAAGCAGAACGTACAAACCCCATAGACAGCACCTGTAGTCAAGATCGAACCCGGGCCTCTGGCGCTGTCAGGCAGCAACTCAACTGCTGTGCCACCATGCCGCCCCTAAAGTTAAAGTTACACATTCATTGTTGTTGTAGTTTGGAGAAATAGACCTTGGATCTGTAATTTGTAATGTCAATACCAAATGCATTTGTCTGACTGCTCATTTAATGATGGCACTAACCTATATAAAATAAATGGCTAACATCCAAATTAAAACAGGAGAAAGAGGAATGCTCTGTGAACTTGGTCGTCACTTGGGTTGAAATATCAATCATTTCTAGGCTCATGGAATCAATGGATATCAATTTGTTTTAAGTGCCACTACCCTTAATCGAGGTGATTTGCAATAAAGTGTCTAATCAAACAGGATTTAAGAGAATTACTAATTAATATGAAAATAATTATGTGATTCAGTGCACAAAAGTAT
This sequence comes from Malacoraja senta, assembly GCA_038087875.1. Taxonomy (NCBI): domain Eukaryota; kingdom Metazoa; phylum Chordata; class Chondrichthyes; order Rajiformes; family Rajidae; genus Malacoraja; species Malacoraja senta. The sequence continues at coordinate 43,988,538 of CM075981.1, read as the reverse complement.
AATATGGAAGCAGGAAACCTGAGATGTAAAAGAAAATGATGGAAAATACTGGAAATGAAAAACATTTAAACAGTACATGGATAGGATAGGTTTAGAGGGATGGGCCAAATGCAGGCAGGTGGGATTAGTGTGAATGGGGCACGTTGGTCGGCGTGGACAAGTTGAGCCAAAGGGCCTGTTACCATGCTGTGTGACTGTGAAGATGGTGAATTAAAATTTCATCTGCACACTTTTAGGAAATGATGCCTCTTCTATCATTTCTGCATAGCTGTAGAATTGTGATCTTCTTTACTGTATTCATTTTTGCCAAAAGGTTTTCAACGAAAGCTGTTAACTGTTTCTCTCTTCTGAACTGCTGAGTGAGTAACGCGTCACAGACACAATTCTAATTTAAAAGCACTGGCTATTAACATTCAGTAAAGCTGATGCTTGACGTAACAAACAGGATTGTGTACAGAGTAACTTTTTACAGACAATTTCCACAACTTTAATCTCCACATATGTGACTTATTCTTTTTTTTCCAAAGCACCAGGTGATTTTGTGATCATTAAAGATATTGTGATTTTTTTTTAATATATATTTTTAAAGTTAATATTATTCCAAGAAAAAAGCTACAATATGCCCAGATATCCATCAGGTGGAACTAGGAAGAAGGTATTTAGGTTATATATAACTAAAGCAAATGAATTATTCCAAACATTAAAAAAAAAGATAAATCATATAATGTTGAAAATTTGTCTTGTCGTTAACATTGAATATTCCCATCCAAATACAAAACAATACCTTTCCATGGCCAGCTGATTATAAACTCAGGACTGACACAGACAGCTGGAGTAACTCAGCGGGACAGGCAGCATCCAAGGAATAGGTGACGTTTCGGGTCGAGACCCTTCTTCAGACAGGACTGGCTTGTTCCAATAAGGAGGAGAAATAGGGTGAATGGTTGTTAATTTGCAAAAAAACATAAAGGAAACATTTGTAAGATTAAATCAGACATTTGTGGAATGTAAAGCAAGTAGTAAAGAGCTCAAGCAGGCAATTAGCAGTTCCAGGTGGCAATAAAATGGCTTTGGTTCGTCAGATTAAAGATATTCCTGAGGCTTTCATATGTACATTAAAATAAAACAGGGAGAAAATAGGACCACTCATGGATAAAGGATGGAATTTATGCTTGGAGTCAGAGGAAGAGATAAAAATGAGTACTTTGCATCTGTTTTATAAAGAATACTAGACTAAGTGGGACCCATGTTCACACGGGAGGGCAGGTCCCCCAAAGCAATATTCCACCTCTCCACCAATTCCAATATTGGTGGAGGGGGGAGGGTGCTTTCTGGAGCGCTAGTATGGGTGTTGTGGGCTGAAGGGACTGGTTTCCAAAGGGCTAGTATGGACATTGTGGCTGAATGGATTCTTGGGCTGGCGGCTCAGTCACTGAAGCCTGTTGTGCTGTCAGCGCACTCACTCACGGCTGGTGGGCTGGCAGTTCACTCACGGATATTCCTTGAAATTCCATTTCAAGCAGGGTGCAAGGCCACCAAATTCAAGTGCAGTTTCATACCACTTGAAGCAGGGTGGAATGCCACCAAAATCAAGTGCAGTTTCATGCCATTTCAAGCAGGGTGCAAGGCCACCAAACTCAAGTGCAGTTTCATACCATTTCAAGCAGGGTGCAAGGCCACCAAAGTCAAGTGCAGTTTCTTGCCATTTCAAGCAGGGTGCAAGGCCACCATATTCAAGTGCAGTTTCCTACCATTTCAAGCAGGGTGCAAGGCCACTAAAGACAGAGATTCGTGAGTCTCCCTCCCCCATCTTGCAGAGACTGAGCCATGCCCACACTTCCGGGTTTTATAATCCCTCCCCCTCCCACTGGAAGGGGCGTGGCCTTCACGGCATGATTGACAGGAGAGAGAATCTCAACATTTTTTAAACACTAATAACTCTTTTATTTTTCATCGATGGGTCCTCAGCACCTGATGAGCGGAGGGGGACTCTGAGTAAGATGGCCAAAAATCACAGCGTACGTGGTAGCGTTTTTTCTAAAATCAATATACAGTGCAAACAGGAAGCGGTCAAGATTAGACTTATAATTATATAGAAGGCAACACCAACCACTTTTCAATTAGGCATTTTCGAAGCAAAGACAACACCAACCATTTTCCAATGAGGCATTTTCAAAGCAAAAAACACTGAGGCATTTTCAAAGAAGAAAACACTGAGGAATTTTAAAGCAAAAACAGAGGTATTTTCAAACCAAAAAACACTTTTGCATTTACAAACTACATTTTCAAACTGCATTTTCAAACCACATTAAGGGCACTCACAGTTTAGTAGACATGTGTTAAGTATTATTCACAGCTCAGCCTGAGAGACGTGACCCTCACACTCCTCCATCTTGCAGAGACTGACTGAGGCATTCAACACTTCTGGGTTTTATAGTCCCTCCGCCCTCCCACCGGAAGGGGCATGGCCTTCATGGCATGATTGACAGGAATCTCAACATTTTTAAACATTAATAAGTCTTTTATTTTTCATCGATGGGAAAAATCCTCGTCCTGACCAGCGGAGGGGGACTGAGTAAGATGGCCAAAAATCACAGCCTTAAGTGGCAGCATTTTTTTCTAAAATCAATATGCAGTGCAACAGGAAGTGGTCAAGATGAGACATTTAGTAATATAGATAAGAAATGCCTAGATGTCAATGTAGATGGGTTGATGAGTAAGTTTGCTGATGACACCAACATTGGAGGAGTTGCAGACAGTGAAGAAAGCTATCAGAAGATACAGTGGGGTACAGATCAGCTGCAGAAATGGGCAGAGAAACGGCAGGAGGAGCTTCTGCTGAGCAAGTGTGACATGTTGCACTTGGGAGGTTGAATGTAAGGAGAGAGTCTGAAGGTAATGGCAAGACTCTGAACTCCATTGATGTGCAAAGAGATCTTGGTGTCCAAGTTGATAGGGTGGTAACGAAGGCAAATGGTATGCTTACCCTCATTGATAGGGGCATCAAGAATCAGGATGTCATGATGCAGTTCTATTGGACTTTGAATAGCCCGCATTTGGAATATTGCCTGCAGTTCTGGTCGCCCCATTACGGGAAAGATGTGGAAGCTTTGGAAAGGGTGCAGAGGAAGTTTCTCAGAATGTCATGCCTGAATAACTTGAGGAGGTGACAAATTGATCAGTAAGGGTAGGGTCATTTTCTACATGGATTTTAATGGCATTTAGAACATAAAAGAGAACAGCACAGGAACTGGCGAGAAAGGTTCTGACTGTCTACCTTAATTTTATATACTTTTATTATATAATTTTATATACTTCTATCAAGTCTCCCCTCAACCTCTGGCATTCCAGAGAAAACAATTCAAGTCTATCGATCCGAGGTAGATAAAAATGCTGGAGAAACTCAGTGGGTGAGGCAGCATCTATGGAACAAAGGAATAAATAGGTGACGTTTCTGGTCGAGACCCTTCTTCTGACTGATGTGGGGATGGAAGAAGAAAGGAAGAGGCGGAGACAGTGGGCTGTGGGAGAGCTGGGAAGGGGAGGGGAAAGAGGGAGAAAGCAAGGAATATCTGAAATTGGAGAAGTCAATGTTCATACCGCTGGGGTGTAAACTACCCAAGCAAAATATGAGGTGCTGCTCCTCCAATTTGCAGTGGGACTCACTCTGGCCATGGAGGAGGGCCAGGACAGAAAGGTCGGATTCGGAATGGGAGGGGGAGTTGAAGTGCTGAGCAACCGGGAGATCGGGTTGGTTAATGCGAACTGTGCAGAGGTGTTGGGCGAAGCGATCGCCAAGCCTACGCTTGGTCTCACCGATGTAGGGCAGTTGACACCTAGAGCAGCGGATGCAATAGTTGAGTTTGGAGGAGGTGCAGGTGAACCTCTGCCTCACCTGGAAAGACTGCTTGGGTCCTTGGATGGAGTCGAGGGGAGAGGTAAAGCAACAGGCGTAGCATTTCCTGCGGTTGCAAGGTGAAAGTACCAGGGGAGGGGGTGGTTTGGGTGGGAAGGGACGAATTGACCAGGGAGTTACAGAGGGAGCGGTCTCCGTGGAAAGTCTATTGATCCTCTCTCTACAGCTGAAACCCTCCAAACCAGTCAGCATTTTGGAAAAACGTGCTATAAGGAAGTCATCGAAGTCAAAGCATATTTCAACAAATGATTATAGAGGGAAAGATGAAAAGGAATTTGACAATATGCAAGTTGACTAAGGGTCCGGTGCAGGGATAGGAATGGTTTAGAAGGATATGTGTGAAAGGTGGGCAAATAAGGAGTACAGAAAGGATATTGAGAACCTCGTGTCCTGGTGTCGTGACAACCTTTCTCTCAATATCAACAAGACAAAGGAGTTAGTGATCGACTTCATGAAGTGAAGCAGTGCACATACCCCAGTTTGCAATCCTAGGAGCCAATATCATCAACAACTTCTCCTGGACCACCCACATTGAATCAATGACCAAGAAAGCACACCAACACCTCTACTTCCTTGGAAGGCTCAGGAAGTTTGGCATATCCCCTCCAACTCTCACCAACCTCCAGATGCACCATAGAAAGCATTTTATCAGGCTGCATCGCAGCTTGGTTTGGGAACAGCTCCATCCAAGACCGCAAGAAATTACAGTGAATTGTGGATGCAGCCCAGATCATCACACAAACCAACCTCCATTCCATTGGTAGACACAAAATGCTGGAATACCTCAGCGGGTGAGGCAGCATCTCTGGAGAGAAGGAATGGGCAACGTTTCAGGTCAAGACCCTTCTTCAGACTGATGTCAGGGGAGGGGGCGGGACAAAGATAGAATGTGGTCAGAGAGAGTAACACAGGTGGGAGAACTGGGAAGGGGAAGGGGATGGAGGGAGAAAGCAAGGGCTATCTGAAGCTAGAGAAGTCAATCTTCATACCGCTGGGGTGTAAAATAACCAAGCGAAATATGAGGTGCTGTTCCTCCAATTTGTGCTGGGCCCCACTCTGCCAATGGAGGATGCCCAGTACTGAAAGTTCAGATTGGGAATGGGATGGGGAGTTGAAGTGCTGAGCCACCGGGAGATCAGGTAGTTTCAGACGGACTGAGTGGAGGTGTTCAGTGAAATGATCACCAAGCCTGCGCTTGGAATCGCCAATGTAGAGAAGCTCCATTCCATTGACTCCATTTATACCTCCCTCTGCCTGGGCATGGCAAGCAGCATAATCAAGGATGAGTCGCACCCTGGTCACTCCATCTTTTCCCCTCTCCCATCAGGCAAAATGTATTGAAGTGTGAAAAAAGCATACCTCCAGATTCAGGGACAGTTTCGTCCCAGCTGTTTTCAGGCAACTGAATAATCCTACCACAACCAGAGAGCAGTCCTGAACTACTGTCTACCTCATTGGTGACCTTCGGACTATCTTTATCTACGCACTGTAAATGGCTCGACTGTAATTGTCTTTCCACTGACTGGATAGCACATAACAAAGGTTTTTCACTGTACCTTTGTACACATGACAATATACTAAACTAAACCAAAGAAAACTAAACTTAAGCTACTTTAGAGAAGGCACTTTGGTTAGCATGGACAAGCTGGGCTGAAGGCCTATTGTCTGCTGTACTTTTCTATGCTCGATATACTTAGCACATACAACACAGTGAAGCCTTTCCCTTTGTATAGAATAAACTCTCCAAAGTTAGCATGGCCATATCAATCTTGGATAATGGAGGTACAAGGAACTGCAGATGGTGGTTTCCAAAAAACAATGCAGCATACATAACTCAATGAGTCAGGCAGTATTTCTAGAGGACATGGTTAGGGGATGCTTGGGGTCGAGACTCCTATCAGACTGTTTGGGGTGGGGTGGAGAAAGCTGGAGACCAAGTGTAGATTAGATGACGTTTCACCCAACACCGAACACTTGCACTTGGCCTAGGCCTGCTTGATCTCTTGGCTGGTAACCATTTTAACTCTTCTTCACATCTGCAGTCCCAGAGCTTTCTCCCCCTATGACAATCAGCCAAAACACCACTTATTCATGTCCTCCAGAGATGCTGCCTGACCTCCTGACCTACAACAGCAATCTGTTTTTGGCTTCAATGTAGGATAAGATTATTACAATAATAACAGATTTTGCCATCCTCTGTTTATCTGGACAAGACAAAGCTGTCAAGATGACAGTTCAACATCATTGCAAACTGGATGGTTGCAACATTACGTTTTCTTTCGCAAACCAACAGCTCCAGTTACCCTTATTAAAGAGGTTTGTTCATCTCAAGCTGAAAAAAAGATGTTTGGTCACTGTGCTTCACTTCCACAACAAAGCACAGTGGTGCAGTGGTCGAGTTGCTGCCATACAGCACCAGAGACGCAGGTACGATCCTGACTGCGGGTGCTGTTTGCACAAAGTGTGTTCGTTCTCCCTGTGACTGCATGAGTGTTCTCCAGGTGCTCTGGTTTTCTCCCAGGTTTGTAGATTAATTCACTTCTGTAAATTGCCCCTTATGTGTAAGATGGGATAACATAGAACTAGTGTATGGGTGATTGTACAGATGATCATTTGTCGTACATCCGGTGAACCAAAGGTGGGAAGATGGGTAGATGTGGTTGGTGGTGGGATCACACTGGAGGTGCGGAAATGTCGGAGGATGATGTGTTGGATGCCGAGGCTGGTGGGGGAAAGGTGAAAACCAAGGGAAATAAATCCTAGTTCCGCCCGGGGGGAGGGGGAGCGAAACATCACCAATCCATGTTTTCCAAAGATGCTGTCTAACCTGCAGAGTTACATATTTTGTCACTTTATAAAGAGATGATAAACCAGTGGAACATGTCTACAGGGACCATTGGACCACATGTCTCCATTGCATGTTTTGCAACATTTGCATCCATTTCCTATGGTAGTCCTGCCCATTGAGCCCATTGGGAAAAGTGACTGTGCATTTTATTTTATTATTCGCCATAACATAGGTCTCATTTCCCCTTCAAAGTTCGCGGAACTCATGATGACCATAATGTCGAACATAGACACCAAATACTGGAGTAACTCAGCGGGACAGGCAGCATCTCTGGAGAGAAGGAATGGGTGATGTTTGGGGTCGTAACCTTTCATCATTAACTGGTCTCACTAAAATCAAAATCATCAAATTGAGACATCCCTTCTTTAAAAAGAAAAAAAATGACCCATCTAAAGAAGGGTCCGACCCGAAATGTCATCCATTCCGTTTCTCCCGAGATGCTGCCTGTCCCGCTGAGTTACTCCATCATTTTGTGTCTATCTTTGGTGTGAATCAGCATCTACTGTTCCTTCCTACACATGACCATTATGTCAGTAGGGTGGGATGAAAAATTGCTTCCCAGAGGGAGGAAATCGTGATTCCAATACTTTTTAAAGAAGGTGTAGGAAAGAGCTGCAAATGCTGGTTTAAATCGAAGATAGACAGAAAATGCAGGAGTAACTCAGCGGGACAGGCAGCATCTTGGGAGAAACGGAATGGATGACATTTCGGGTCGGACCCTTCTTTAGACGGGTCATTTTTTTTCTTTTTAAAGAAGGGATGTCTCAATTTGATGATTTTGATTTTAGTGAGACCAGTTTGGTTCTTGGGCTTGGTTCATGATTTATGCTGTTCATTTAGGCTGTGAAGTCACCAAAATCCATTCTCCATGTAATGATAATCCGTCTTCACTTTAATCTACAATGTGAGAGGGAGAAGGGAAAATCAGAGGTGTCAGTGTTACAGTTGAGCAAAGGGGACTATGGAGCCATGAGGGAGGAGTTGGCCAAAGTTGACTGGAAAGATACCCTAGCAGGGATGACAGTGGAACAACAATGGCAGGTATTTCTGGGAATAATACAGAAGGCACAGGATCAGTTCATTCCAAAGAGGAAGAAAGATTCCAAGGGGAGTAAGGGGTGACCGTGGCTGACAAAGGAAGTCAGGGAGAGTATAAAAATAAAAGAGAAGAAATATAACATTGCAAAGATGAGCGGGAAGCCAGAGGATTCGGTAACTTTTAGAGAGCAACAGCAGATAACTAAAAAGGCAATACGGGGAGAAAAGATGAGGTACGAAGGTCAGCTAGCCAAGAATATAAAGGAGGATAGTAAAAACTTATTTAGTTATGTGAAGAGGAAAAAACTAGTAAAGGCCAAAGTTGGACCCTTGAAGACTGAAAAGGGTGAATTTATTATGGGGAACAAGGAAATTGCAGATGTGTTGAACAGGTACTTTGGATCCGTCTTCACGAAGGAGGGCACAAACAAACTTCCTGATGTACTGGCCAGAGAATCTGGGGTGACAGAGGAACAGAAGGAAATTCACATTAGGCAGGAAATGGTGTTGGGTAGACTGATGGGACCGAAGGCTGATAAATCCCCAGGGCCTGATGGTCTGCATCCCAGGGTACTTAAAGAAGTGGTTCTAGAAATCGTGGATGAATTGGTGATAATTTTCCAATGTTCTATAGATTCAAGATCAGTTCCTTTGGATTGGAGGGTAGCTAATGTTGTCCCACTCTTTAAGAAAGGCGGCAGAGAGAAAACGGAATTATAGACCAGTTAGCCTGACATCAATGGTGAGGAAGAAGCTGAAGTCAATAATAAAAGATGAAATAGCGGCACATTTGGATAGCAGTAGCAGGATCGGTCCGAGTCAACATGGATTTACGAAGGGGAAACCATGCTTGAATAATCGTCTGGAATTTTTTGAGGATGTAACTAGGAAAATGGACAACATAGAGCAAAGTGGATGTAGTGTACCTGGACTTTCAGAAAGTATTTGATAAGGTCCCACATAGGAGATTAGTGGGCAAAATTAGAGCACATGGTATTGGGGGTAGAATGCTGACATGGATAGAAAATTGGTTGGCAGACTGGAAACAAAGGGTAGGATTTAACGGGTCCCTTTCAGAATGGCAGGCAGTGACTAGTAGGGTACCGCAAGGCTAGGTGCTGGGACCGCAGCTATTTACAATATATATTAATGATTTGTTTGAAGGGTTTATAAGTAACAGATGACACAAAGCTGGCTGGCAGTGTGAACTCTGATGCTATGAGGATGCAGGGTGACTTGGACAGGTTGGGTGAGTGGGCAGATGCATGGCAGATACAGTTTTAATGTGGATAGATGTGAGGCTATCCACTTTGGTGGCAAAAACAGGAAGGCAGATAATTATCGAAATGGTGTCAAGTCGGGAAAAGGGGAAGTACAACGGGATCTGGGGGTCCTTGTTCATCTGTCACTGAAAGTAAGCATGCAGGTACAGCAGGCAGTGAAGAAAGCAAATGGCATGTTGGCCATCATAACAAGAGGAATTGAAAATAGGAGCAAATAGGTTCTCCTGCAGTTGTACAGGTCCCTAGTGAGACCACACCTGGAGTATTGTGTGCAGGTTTGGTCTCCAAACTGGAGTAAGGACATTCTTGCTATTGATGGAGTGCAGCGTAGGTTCACAAGGTTAATTCCCGGGATGGCGGGACTGTCATATGCTGAGAGAATAGAGCGGCTGGGCTTGTATACTCTGGAATTTAGAAGGATGAGAGGCTATTTATTGAATTATATAAGATTATTAAGGGTTTGGACACGCTAGAGGCAGAAAACATGTTCCCAATGTTGGCGGATTCCAGAACCAGGGGCCATAGTTTAAGAATAAGTGGTAAGCCATTTAGAACAGAGAGTTGTGAGTGTGTGGAATTCTCTGCCTCAAAGGGCAGTGGAGGCTGGTTCTCTGGATGCTTTCAAGAGAGTTAGATAGAGCTCTTAGGGATAGCGGAGTTAAGGAATATGGAGAGAAGGCAGGAACGGGGTACTGATTGTGGATGATCAGCCATGATCACATTAAATGGCGGTGCTGGCTCGCAGGGCCGAATGGCCTACTCCTGCACATATTGTCTATTGTCTAAATTAGGGCAACACCAGGTGGGCAGAAATAATCCTTAATGGCCACCTATTAGCTATCATTGCACTCAACCAGCCAGTAGTTATCAGAGAGCCTCAGATCTACACAACCCCTGGAAACATAGGACTAATAAGTTGTTCAGTGAATGATCTTTGTATCTGGAACCAGGGGTGTTGTTGCAATCCACATTCAAACATTTCGCAATTTGGATACACAGCAATTTCATTGAATGGATACATCACTAATGAGGTAATCACTTTTGTAATGCAGTTTTACATGTTATGCTTAGATCACTCTAAACATTAAACTGATTCGCAGCAACTTTCCTTCGAAATGAGTTCCCCTGCAATTTTGTTAGTTGGGGCAAAACATGGGAGGAGACGGAATGGGTGTCCACCTCATTATCTAGTCATTAATATTACAGCTGTCTGTGCAGAGTTCTGAGGGAACTGATAATATTGGCCAAATAAATATGTCACAAAATGGAGAATCTCTGCATTTGCAAAGCCACCTTGTTCTCTTTCTGTGAAAAGCTGCAAAGTCATGAGTCTCATGGCTCCAGGGTGTCTGGACCCTGGGAGGAAGTCAAGCACAGGGTGATGTCCAGATGTCCCCTCTATTGTTAATATGTATGAGGGTTTTGCAGAAAGAGCTGAGCTGGGTTGCAAATGCATGATCAGGATTGGTTATGGAATTGGGTGCTGTAAAGTATTGTTAGTTATGATGCAGAGTCTTTGTACTGTTATCTTGTGATTGGGCAAAGTATGGAGCCTTGTTCAAATTGTTTACACTACCTGGGTAATTGTTTCTTTACTTTGGTGGACTGTCTTCCAACTAGAACCTTCTGTGGAAACAATGTAACGGGGTACTTTGTGATTGGTTTAGGAATCTGTCAATAAATGAGTTATATGATCTTTATTTGTGATTGGCTTGTAGGGTTTGCCTCCCCCGCACCATATAGTTTTGTGCCACGGGTCCGATACAGTATAAAAGAGGGGACACCACATGGATCAGAGTCGATCTTCTGGAGGTGCACTTGGGACTGTGTTGACTGCCTGGAGGTGTCGATTCGCATGAGGCTGAAGGGCTTGGATGAGTAGAGACAAGGATCGGACCCACGGTGTTGGTTAGGTATCGTATAGGTAGTTTGTTTGTGAGTGAGAATAAAGAGTTTAGTTGATCCAGTGGTTGACTCAGTGTTTTACTGAACTAGACTAGGGGGTAAGCTGTAGGAGCATAATTACCGAACTACTATTTAAATCAGGCTGATATTAAATATGAACTTGTATTCTATGCAGCAAAATGTTGAGTGAATAGAAGACAAATGTAAACCATTCGATCCTCAGTTTCAGTTTATCGACACGTGTACCAAGGTACAGTGAAAAGCTTTTGTTGCACGCTATCCAGTCAGCAGAAAGATTATACATGATTACAATCGAGCCATTTACCGTGTATAGATACATGATAATGGGATAACATTTAGTGCAGCATTTAACAACATTTACTGACTATTGTTAGTAAAGTCTGATCAAGGATAGTCCGAGGATCACCAAAAGAGATAGATAGCAGTTCAGGACTGCTCTCTGATTGTGGTAGGATGATTCAGTTGCCTGACAACAGCTGGAAAAAAACTGTCCCTGAATCTGGAGGTGTGCGTTTTCACACTTCTATACCTTTTGCCTGATAGAAGAGGGGAGAAGAGGAAGTGGCTACTCGTCTCTGTGAATCTCACAGAGATTGATAATACCGAGGTAGCCTCTGCTCACTCCGCACCAGGGCGACAATGGTGACTTTAAGTGTGTGGGAGGTCAAAAGAAGCAATGCTGATTGCTAAGCTACATTTTTGTTTGGATTCATTAACCCAGTAACAAACTGAATGCTGAGCATTGATGGATACAGATGGTTTCCATCCAATATTACATAGTCATCACGGAAACTGGGCCTTCTCCACGCCGACCAAGAAGTTGCATCGACTCAAGTCCCACATGCCGCCTTTTGGCCCGGATTCCTCTAAACCTGTCACTGTGCCTTCTGATCCCTCTGTGACCAATGAGAGCAGCATAGACTCAGACTTGTCATAAGAGTGGTACCATGTGGAGATAGGCCCGTCAGCCCAACATGTACCAGGCACACTATTCCCACCTGCCCGCATTTGGTCCATATCCCTCTAAACCTGTCCTATCTATGTACCTATCTAACTGTTTTTTAAATGTTGGGATTGTCCCTGCCTCATCTACCTCCTCTGGCAGCCTGTTGCCTACACCCACCACCCTTTCTGTGAAAAAGTAACCCCTCAGATTCCTATTAAATCTTTTTCCCTTCACCTCAAACCTCTGTCCTCTGGTCCTCGATTCACATACTCTGGGCAAGAAACTCTGTGCATTTACCCAATCTATTCCTCTCATGATTTTTTACACCTCTATATTGGCAAACCAATTTCCCTCTGGGGATGAATAAAATGTTATTGTATCGTATCGTAAGATCATCTCTCATCCTCCTGTGCTCCAAAGAATAGTGTCCCAGCCTACTCAACCTCTCCCTATAACTCAGATCCTCTAGTCCTGGGAATGGCCTCATAAATCTTCACTGTACACTTTCCAGCTTGACAACATCTTTCATATAAGATGGTGCCCAGAATTCAATCCCTGTTCCAGGTGTACACTGTGGACTGGAAGCCCGTGACTAGCCAGGTGCTGGGTATCTTGGGGTATGTGATTTATATCAAAGGTTCAAAGCTATTTTTATTGTCACGTGTACCAATTAAAGTACAGTAAACTCAATTTACCATACAGCCATACTCAAAAAAATCAACAAGAAACACAACTACATAAAAGTTAACATAAACATTCACCACAGCGGATCCCCCACATTCCTCACTGTGATGGAAGGGAATAAAGTCTAATCTTCTTCCTCTTTATTCTCCCACGGTCGGGGCAGTCGAACCATCTGCAGTCAGAGTGATCGAAGCTTCCGCAGCCGGTGATCAAAGCCTCCACATCAGAGCAGTCAAAACTCCCGCGATCGGGGCGGTCGAAGCTCCTGTGGCCTGGAGCTCCCGAAGTCGAGCTCCATGATGTTAAGCCGCAGTTGGAGCGCCGAAGTCGATCCCCGACAGGGATCACCAGCTCCACGATGTTAAGTCCTGCAGTTGGAGCTCCAAAAGTCAATCCCCAGCAAGGCCACCAGCTCCCTGATGTTAAGCCGCAGTGCGGACGGAGATACGATACGGAAACAAAATAATTGCATCCCCATCCAGGTAAGAGATTAAAACAAGTTTCCCCCAACCCACTCATAAAACAAAGCTAAAGAGCACTAAAACATACATTTAACATACTAAAAACCAACAAAGGAAGAAAAGGACGAGACAGACTTTTGGCGAGGCAGCCACAGTGATGCCACCCGGTGGTTTGAATTTGAATGATTTGAAGCCAGAAAGTTCAAAAGCCAGATAACAATGGGTAAGGAAGCTTCAACATTGACACAGGTGACCATTGTAAGTGAAGGAAGATGGGACTCTCTGGGATGGTGAACAGAAATACTGGAGTCAGGTGTTGTCATGGAAGCAGTGAATTCACCTGTGGCTCGATCTGCCAGGAAGCTTCAATCATAAACATCAGGTTGTCCAGAAGAAAACAAAATTGAGCAAAGATAGAGATGAACACCTGCGCTTAAATAGGGAGCTCAGTAGGTAACACATCATAATGACATGCAGGTGAAAATACTTCAACATAATTGAACAAAAGCGTGTTCAATCAATCAGTGGTATTGAGTATAGATGGTGGGAGGCCATCTTGTAGTTGTATAAGATGTTGGTGAAGCTTCATTTAGAGTATTGTGTAGGAAGGAAATGCAGATGCTGGTTTCAACTGAAGATAGACACAAATTGCTGGAGTAACTCAGCGGGACAGGCAGCATCATTGGAGAGAAGGAATCGGCGATGTTTTGGGTCGAGACCCTTCTTCAGACTGAGAGTCAGGGGAAAGGGAAATGGGAGATAAAGACGCTGATGCAGAGAGATAGAACAAATGAACGAACAATATGCAAAAAAGTAACGATGATAAAGGAAACAGGTCATTGTTAGCTGTTTGCTAGATGAGAAGGAAAGCTGGTGTGACTTGGGTGGGGGAGGAATGGAGAGATAAGGAATGCAGGGGTTACTTTCAAATTGGCAGGGGTGCTGAGGAAGAGGATTTCTTGGAATATATGCGGGATAGTTATCTAAATCAACATGTAGAGGAACCAACGAGAGAGCAGGCTATTTTAGACCGGGTATTGAGTAATGATGAAGGGTTAGTTAGCAGTCTTGTTGTACGTGCCCCCTTGGGCAAGAGTGACCATAATATGGTTGAGTTCTTCATTAGGATGGAGAGTGACATTGTTAATTCAGAAACAATGGTTCTGAACTTAAAGAAAGGTAACTTTGAGGGTATGAGATGTGAATTGGCCAAGATTGACTGGCAATTAATTCTAAAAGGGTTGACGGTGGACATGGATTGGAAGACATTTAAAGACTGCATGGATGAACTACAAAAATTGTTCATCCCAGTTTGGCAAAAGAATAAATCAGGGAAGGTAGTGCATCCGTGGATAACAAGGGAAATCAGGGATGGTATCAAAGCGAAGGATGATGCGTACAAATTAGCCAGAAAAAGCAGCATACCGGAGGACTGGGAGAAATTCAGAGACCAGCAGAGGAGGGCTTAATTAGGAAAGGAAAAATAGATTATGAAAGAAAACTGGCAGGGAACATAAAAACTGACTGCAAAAGTTTTTATAGATATGTAAAAAGAAAGAGATTAGTTAAAACAAATGTAGGACCCTTGCAGTCAGAAACAGGTGAGTTGATCATGGGGAACAAGGATATGGCGGACCAATTGAATAACTACTTTGGTTCCGTCTTCACTAAGGAAGACATAAATAATCTGCCGGAAATAGCAGGGGACCGCGGGTCAAAGGAGTTGGAGGAATTGAGTGAAATCCAGGTTAGTCGGGAAGTGGTTTTGGGTAAATTGAATGGATTAAAGGCCGATAAATCCCCAGGGCCAGATAGGCTGCATCCCAGAGTACTTAAGGAAGTAGCTCCAGAAATAGTGGACGCATTAGTAATAATCTTTCAAAACTCTTTAGATTTTGGAGTATTTCCTGAGGATTGGCGGGTAGCAAACGTAACCCCACTTTTTAAGAAGGGAGGGAGAGAGAAAACGGGGAATTACAGACCAGTTAGTCTAACATCGGTAGTGGGGAAACTGCTAGAGTCAGTTATTAAAGATGGGATAGCAGCACATTTGGAAAGTGGTGAAATCATTGGACAAAGTCAGCATGGATTTACAAAAGGTAAATCATGTCTGATGAACCTGATAGAATTTTTTGAGGATGTAACTAGTAGCGTGGATAGGGGAGAACCAGTGGATGTGGTGTATCTGGACTTCCAGAAGGCTTTCGACAAGGTCCCACATAAGAGATTAGTATACAAACTTAAAGCACATGGCATTGGGGGTTCAGTATTGGCTGGCTGGCAAACAGGAAGCAAAGAGTAGGAGTAAACAGGTCCTTTTCACAATGGCAGGCAGTGACTACTGGGGTACCGCAAGGCTCAGTGCTGGGACCCCAGCTATTTACAATATATATTAATGATCTGGATGAGGGAATTGAAGGCAATATCTCCAAGCTTGCAGATGACACTAAGCTGGGGGGCAGTGTTAGCTGTGAGGAGGATGCTAGGAGACTGCAAGGTGACTTGGATAGGCTGGGTGAGTGGGCAAATGTTTGGCAGATGCAGTATAATGTGGATAAATGTGAGGTTATCCATTTTGGTGGCAAAAACAGGAAAGCAGACTATTATCTAAATGGTGGCCGACTAGGAAAAGGGGAGATGCAGCGAGACCTATGTGTCATGGTACACCAGTCATTGAAAGTAGGCATGCAGATGCAGCAGGCAGTGAAGAAAGCGAATGGTATGTTAGCTTTCATAGCAAAAGAATTTGGGTATAGGAGCAGGGAGGTTCTACTGCAGTTGTGCAGGGTCTTGGTGAGACCATACCTGGAGTATTGCGTAGAGTTTTGGTCTCCAAATCTGAGGAAGGACATTATTGCCATAGAGGAAGTGCAGAGAAGGTTCACCAGACTGATTCCTGGGATGTCAGGACTGTCTTATGAAGAAAGACTGGATAGACTTGGTTTATACTCTCTAGAATTTAGGAGATTGAGAGGGGATCTTATAGAAACTTACAAAATTCTTACGGGGTTGGACAGGCTAGATGCAGGAAGATTGCTCCCGATGTTGGGGAAGTCCAGGACAAGGGGTCACAGCTTAAGGATAAGGGGGAAATCCTTTAAAACCGAGATGAGAAGAACTTTTTTCACACAGAGAGTGGTGAATCTCTGGAACTCTCTGCCACAGAGGGCAGTCGAGGCCAGTTCATTGGCTATATTTAAGAGGGAGTTAGATGTGGCCCTTGTGGCTAAAGGGATCAGAGGGTATGGAGAGAAGGCAGGTACGGGATACTGAGTTGGATGATCAGCCATGATCATATTGAATGGCGGTGCAGGCTCGAAGAGCCGAATGGCCTACTCCTGCACCTAATTTCTATGTTTCTAATTATAGAAATCAATATTCATACCACTGGGCTGTAAGCAGCCCAAGTGAAATATGAGATGCTTGTTCCTCCAATTTGCATTTAGCCTCACTCTGACAATGGAGGAGACCTAGGACAGAAATATTAGTGTGGAAATAGGAAGGGAAATTAAAGTGTTTGGCAATGGGGAGATCAGGTAAGATCAGGCGGACTGAGGGAAGGTGTTCAGCGAAATGATTGCCCAGTCTATGTTTGGTCTCGCCGATGTATAAGAGTCCACATCTTGAACAACCGATACAGTAGATGAGGTTGTAGGAGGTGCAAGTGAACCTCTGCCTAACTTGAAAGGACTGTTGGGGTCCTTGGACAGAATCAAGGGAGGAGGTAACGGGACAGGTGTTGCATCTCCTGCGGTTGCTGGGGAAGGTGCCTGGGGAGGGGGTGGTTTGGATGGGAAGTGACAAGTTAACCAGGATGTTGCAGAGGCAACAATGGCCCTCTGCTCCCTTCCATGAAGCCAATTCTCGATCCAGTCAGTTAGTTCTTCAGGGATCCCAAGCGAACTAACCAGAGTAGCCTAGCACACAGAACTTTATCAAATGCTTGCTGAAGTCCATGGAGACAATGTCTTTAGTCAGAGCGTGGTGAATCTGTGAATCCGTGGGATTCATTGCCACTAAAGGCTGTGGAGGCAAAGTCAGTGCGTGATTTTAAGGCAGAGATAGATAGATTCTTGAGTAGTATGGGTGTCAGAGGTTATGGGGAGAAGGCAGGAGAATGGAGTTAGGAGGGAGAGGTAGATCAGCCATGATTGAATGGCGGAGTAGACTTGATGGGTAAATGGCCTAATTCTACTCCTATCCCTTATGATCTTATGAATGCTTTGCCCTCCTTGACCTGCTTTATTCAAATTACTCGATCTGATATGTAAGATATGATCTCCCACATAAAATATGTTGACTCTCCCTAATCAGCCCTTCTTAAATAGAGACACAACATTAGCCCCCCTCCAGTCTTGTGGCACCACATCTGTGTCTAATATTGGTAAATATATGTTAGCCAGGGCTCCTTGCAGCTTCTTCTCTAACTTCCCACTTGAATATATCTGCTCAGACCCTGGAGATTTATCCACCATCATACGTATGCCTTAGGATGTCCAGCAGCTCCTTGACTGTAATACAACCTGTCCTCTGTATTCCATCTCCATTAGCTGTCCCCAGTCCAGTCATCACATCATTCTTCACAGTAAAACCAGAAGAGAGCTACTCATTGAAGACCTTGCCCATCTCCTGCAGCTCCACAAAGATAAGATCGCTTTGGCTTTTGAGAGGTCCTAATCTCTCCCTAGTTACCCATTTCCCCTGAATGTACATAGATTCTATCATTCAAAATCTTTTATCGAATGGATATTATTCCTTTTCTAAAGGCGGCCACAGTGGCGCAGCGGTAGAGTTGCTGCCTTACAGCACTTTCAGCGCCGGAGACCCGGGTTCGATCCAGACTACGGATGCTGTCTGTATGGAGTTTGTACGTTCTCCCCCGTGACAGCGTGGATTTTCACCAAAATCTTCGGTTTCCTCCCACACTCAAGATGTACAGGTTTGTAAGTTAATTGGCTTGGTGTCGGTGTAAATTGTCCCTAGTGTGTGTAGGATAGTGTTAGTGTGTGGTGTCGCTGGTTAGCACGGACTCGGTGGGCCAAAGGGCCGGTTTCCGCACTGCATCTGTAAACTAAACTAATATTATTGTAACATCGCAGCATTTCTCATCTGAATTCAATACAAAAGCAACACAAAACGTTGGGGAGGGTTACCTCAACACTGACGTGTGCAGGGCCGATTCATGTTTACCTGGTTCCCTGTGCCAATAAATGTAATTTACAGGCTGAACTAATGCTGCTAATGTAACTGACTGACTCAATACATACTTGTGAGCACCGAGCAGTGGTAAACTGCACCAGTTGATTTGTTCAGGATCAAACATTTGACTTTGCAATGAGTAATAATCCTGAAAATACTAATTTGTTTTCACCTGAATGAGCAGCAGGTCACTGCAAAAGTAAGCTAGCAATCTCCTACCACCATCACACTCAGCACTGTGTCGTGCTGTAGTGGGTTTAACCTGCATTAACTGGTAAAAACCTCTCTGCAACAAAGTTCACAAATCAGGAGTCTGGTCAAGGAAGAGTGAGCCCCTGAGTCCAGAGCATGTAAGAATCTGTACAATTCTGGATTAAAGTGACTGCTCAAGACACAGTTGTGGGATTTTGAACTTCATAATTAGAGGCAGTGGGTAGGAAGCAGCAGCGTGCCTGATTAGGCATGTTAAATTATGATGCAGAGGGGCAACCAGTGCCAGTTAGTGCCACTATATTCCACTGCCCACTTGGCCTAATGTGATGTAGAACTGGCCTTGCAAGCAGCAGCTCACAGAAGGAGTGAGTTAGTCTAGAACAGGAGTAATTTGCACAATAATCTACATACAGTATTGTACTAAACACATTCCTCTATCTTTGGAAGCTTATTCAAGCACATCCATATCTCACATCAAGTTATCCAGAGCAAAGATATGCCTTTGTGCCTGCACTACTCATGTCATGCCTCATGCTGATACAGTAGATATCCTCTTCACATCTATTAGGTGAACCTAGTTATAGGTCTCTTATTCTCAGAGGTGTTGTTACTGTGAATGGGGTGAAGTACAGCATGGAAACAGGCCCTTCGGCCCAACATCCATGCTGATCAAGATGCCCCATCTAAGCTAGCCTCATTTGCCCATTTTTGGCCAATGTCCCTCAAAACTTTACATATCCATGTCCCTGTCCAAGTGTCTACTAAATATTGTTAGAGTACCTATCTCATGCCATATACCCATCACCTCTAGGTGAAAAGAGAAATGTTTTTACACTGCCACTTGTACTGATGAGGAAAAACCGTCTGAAGGGTTGGTTGATGCAGATTTAATAATAACTTCATAGGAAATTTGATGAGTAGATGATGACTAGCTCTAGTTTAGTTTAGAGATACCGCGCGGAAACAGCCCTTTGGCCCACCGAGTCCGCACCGACCAGCGATCCCTGCACATTAATACGATCCTACACACACTAGGGACAATTTTATACATTTACAACAAGCCAATTAACCTACAAACCTGTACGTCTTTGGGCTGTGGGAGGAAACCGAAGATCTCGGAGAAAAGTCACGGGGAGAACATACAAACTCCGTACAGACAGCAGGCGTAGTCGGGATCGAACCTGGGTTTCTGGTGCTGCAAGCGCTTTTAGGCAGCTTTGTCAGACTGTGGGGAAATAGGAGGAGATAACTAAACTGAAACCATCTTTCTATGAATCATCAAAGGCTTGAGGACCGAATGTCAGTCGTAGTGTCATGCTACACGGAAACAGACCCTTTGGCCCTACTTGTCAATACCGCCCAAGATGCTCCCTACATATTAGTCCCATTTTGTTGTGCCTGGCCCACATCCCTCTAAACCTTTCCTTTCCATGTACCTGTCCAACTGTCTTAACAGTTGTTATTGACTTTTATATGTTGTGTTTAAACGTCCTATGTCTATGCTGTATGATTTAATTATGATCACTCGCATGGGCCTGTCCCACTTAGGCAATTTTCACTTACACACACACACACACACACACACACACACACACACACACACACACACACACACACACACACACACACACACACACACACACACACACACACACACACACACACACACACACACACTCACCACTCACTCACACACACACACACACACACACACACACACACACACACCCCACCCCCCCCCCACCCCCCACCCCCCACCCCCCACCCCCCCCCCCCCGGGGAAGGAATGAGCTTTGTGCGTGCGTGGAGCTGTTGTAACCGGTGATGGTTATGATGCCCTGCCACACGCGTCGATAGTCTGAGCTGTTAAAATGCCCCTCGATACGCTTCGTGTAGCGGTGCTTTGCTTCCCTGATGCCCTTCCTCAAACTGGACCTTGCTGTTCTGTAGGCCTCTGCATCACCTGAATGGAAAGCTGCATCCCGGGCCTTCAGCAGACCAGTTACAACGCCATTCATCCATGGCTTATGGTTGGGGAGTGTCAGTATTGTCCTCTGTGTGGTGACACTGTTCATACAGAAGGTGATATAATCCAATACTGATAAGGTGTAGGTGTTGAGGTCTGTGTGGTTGCTGTGAGTGGCGGCCTGTTTAAAGATGTCCCAATCAGTGTACTCAAAGCAGTTCTGTAGCCTGTCCATGGCTCCTTCTGGCCAGACCATGATGGTGCGAACTGTTGGCTTTGTCCTTGCAATGAGGGGTCTGTATGCAGGTGTTAAGTACAGACTGATGTGATCGGATCGACCTAGATGGGGGCAGGGGGACGCTTTGTAGCCCTTGGCAATGTTGCCTATTCTGCCATTTTGTTGCCCTGCATCCACTATTACCACTTCTAACATCCATTAAACAACTATCCCCTCCAAAACTGGGGCCCAACCCAGGCAACTATTTGCATGCTGTCCACACACGCAGATCTACAATTACATATTACAATTGGTCTATACTCTTAAATCTCTACTAAGCATTATTCACTTATCGTGTATCTATACACTGTAATTAGCTCGATTGTAATCATGTATTGTCCTTCCGCTGACTGGATAGCACGCAACCAAAACTTTTCACTGTACCTGGGTACATGTGACAATAAACTAAACTAAACTAAACACACCCACCACTTTAATTCCTCCCTCATTTGCAGCTATGATTTGCCTAATATCGTCTGAAAGTAGATTGTTCTCATACATCTATACACTGGACATGATTTATTTTTATTTTTATAGCAAAGACACCACAATAATTAGATTGAAATAACTAACATGACTCCAGTGTGGAATTCAGTACAGACCTCACCAATGCTCTGGCTATTTAAAATGATTCAGTAGCTGCGAATTATAAATTGTACAATGGGTCTAATTCCGGTGTTGTTTGTGGGGAATTAAATATATTGTTTAATAACAGGAATACATGCATCCTGTTGAGCACTGCACAGTGCTTATAGATCACGTTTAATCATTGATGTGGTGATAGAAATTATATTTCATTGAAGCCAATATCCCTGCAATGGGATGTGCAGGGAATGGAATCTACATGGGAACACCTTGAACCTAACTGAGTTCATTTAAGTGTCTTGAGTTAGCAACCGCTTGTCCTATTTTCTGAGGAAATACTAAGTCTGAAACATGTACAAAGGGGTACAGTTTAGTTTTGTTTAATGATACAGCATAGAAAACCCTAATACTGTTTCACCTTTTTTTTGTTCAGTTCCAATTTGTTGATATTTTATATCAGATTTCCTGAAGGTCTATGCTTTTCATGGGTGGGATATTCTCACAGGAAAAAAAGGAGCTAGGGAGGGTAGATTTGTAGCAGTTGGGTAAATCCACAGATGACATGAAGAGTTGTTTAAGGGCTGTCTAATCAAAGTGCATGTTCCAGTAAGGAGGAGGGATAAGGGACGGCAAGGTAATGGAACCGTGGAATGACCAAGGAGGTTGTAAAATTAGTCAGGAAGCGAAAGGAAGTGTATGTCAGGTTTAAGAAGATGGCATCAGACGGGGCTAATGATGAATATAAAGCGAGTAGGAAAGAACTCAATTGGAAGGGGTAAATTGGGCCATGAAATGTCATCGGCATATCAGATTAAGGAAAATCCCAAGGCTTTTTATATGTATCCAAAAACAAGAGGGAGAAGGTAGGACCCTCAGGGTTAATGAGCTTATCTATACTGGGAGTCTTATAGGAGCATGCAAGCCCTGATCTCTTGTTATCAATGGCAGGGCTCAACGAAGTGTTGTAGAGCAGAGGGATCTAGGAGTGCAGGTACATAGTTCCATGAACGTGGTGTCTCAGATAGATAGGGTGGTCAGAAAGGCTTTTGGCACATTGGCCTTTGTCAGTCAGAGTAAAGTGTATAGAAGTTGGTAGGTCATGTAACAGATTACAAGACATTGGCGAGGCTTTAGAGCATTTAGAGGTTTTTTTAAGATTTAGTCACCCTGATATAGGAACAATATTGTTAAGTTGGGAAAGGGTACAGATAAAAATTACAAGAATGTTGCCAGGACTCGAGAGCCTGAGCTATAGGGAGGTTGAACAGGCTAAGACTTTATTTCTTGGAGTGCAGAAAGTCTAAGGGCTGATCTTATAGTGGTGTATAAGAATCATAAGAGGAAGCAATGGGGTAAATGGCACAGAGACGTTTACTTAGAGAAGGGGAATTAAGAATCAGAGGACATAGGTTTAAGGTGAGGTTGGGGGTGGGGGGAGGGGGAGAATGAAACATTTAAAAGAACCTGAGGGGCAACTAAATCATGAAAGGAATAGTCAGGGTAAAATCACAGTCTTTTTCCCAGGAGTGGGGGAATCGAGAATCCGAGGAGATAGGTTTAAGGTGAGGAGGGAAATATTTAATATGAATCTGAGAGATAACTTGTTTATGCAAATGTTGATAGGTACATGGAAAGATGTACTGGAGGAGGTAGTTGAGATAAGGACTATCACAACCTCGAAGAAACATTTGGACAGGTACATGGATAGGACAGATTTGGAGGGCTATGGGCCAAATGCAGGCAGGTGGGACTGGTGTATATGGGACATGTTGATCGGTGTGGACACGTTGGATCGAAGGGCCTGTTTCCCCGCTGTATGACTCGATAATTCTCTGACTTTAATTGATAAAAATTATTATTCTTTCCAACTGAAATAACTTTTATTACTAATTTATATTTTATATAATTTGTACTAATTCATGGTTGACATTTATTGCAGTACTGACCATAAAATCTATAATGATTTGTATTTTTAAAGCATTTTTCATGAACTTAAAAGCATCTTGTGTCTTGGCAAGTATTGAAGTGTGTACAATACATACACAGATTACCAAAAATAACAAGGATAACAGCCATCACTGCATTTACCATCTGCTTTCATTTAGATCTTTAGTGAGCTCAAACAGCAAAAGAGTGATCTCCAATACAGCTCTGGTTGTTATAGAGTTATAGAATGATACATTGTGGAAACAGGCCCTTCGGCCCATGAACAGTGGCTGAATGGGAGATGCCAGAGAGTAATGGTGAATGGCTATTTTGTCAGGTTGGAGGCCGGTGACTAGTGGGGTGCCTCAGGGGTCTGTGTTGGGTCCACTGTAGTTTGTCATGTACATCAATGATCTGGATGATGGTGTGGAAAATTGGATTAGTAAGTATGCAGATTATACTAAGATAGGTGGTGTTGTGGATTAATGAAGTAGATTTTTCAAAGTCTACAGAGAGGTTTAGGCCATTTGGAAGAGTGGGTTGAAAGATGGCAGATGGAGTTTAATGCTGATAAAATGTGAGGTGCTACATCTTGGCAGGACAAATCAAAATAGGACG